>VXAD01011580.1:1169384-1350006 GCA_013399195.1 Dicrurus megarhynchus
AAAAAAAAAAAAAAAAATTCATGCCCAACAGTCAGCTGCAGAAATGAAGGAGAGGTGACCAGGGAAAAGCTATCCAGCAGAACAACGAGCCAACACAAGACCTATGGATTTTCAGATTTACTCCCACCAGATCAAGTAGTTTTTCTACCATCTCATCTTTAATGGATTCAGAATGTCTGTTACTATGACCCCGGTTGCCGCCTTTTCCTAACCACAGATTTATTTTTTTATGAGTGTTTAAAAGCTCTGGTGATGAAAGGCTTCATCTGATATCAAGATTTGCTGGATGAAGGCTCCCATGTACACACACACCCCAAGTCCCAAGCCAGTGCAGAGAGAAGGCTGGGGGAGGCTGCGTTTCCTCTGCTTTTTCTATTGTTGTCTTTCTCCCTCCCTTTCTCTTCACTCCTGGGAGAAATTTCTTTTGGAATATTTTCTCATTTATATTGTAAGAAACCTCTGCTGGCGTGCTTGGATAGGGAATCTTGTTTTATTTTTTTTTTCTTTTTTTATTTCTAAAGGCCATCTGCCTAAACTTCTTACACTCTCTCCCATTTAGGTTTACAGTGGAGAAACTCAATTATAAGCAATACAATAAATATTTATTGAACTGGTGAAGGCAATAGCATATGCTGAGCACGCTCTGTTTTCCTGGTTATATTTTTTTTTCCCCCCCTGCATCAAGCCCTTGTTCTGTCAGAATTGTTTTCATGTTAGTATTAGTCAGTCACTCCCCATGTGTCAGTAAATGCAAAACATGCCTGCTGTGAGACAGGGAGCGCGGGTGCCACTTTGCCGTTCCTCGGGATGCGAGCTGGCACAAAGACAAAGCGCACACAAAGGATGACAGGCACCACAGCCTGCTCCTCCAAACAGCAAACTGTGGAAATGAGAATACCTTGGGAGCAGGGGTGAGCTGGGGAGGGGAGGAAGCACACAGGTTTGGAGAACCTGGAGTGGAGCTGGAGCAGGTAGGGGAGGTTTCCTTGGCAGGAAGCAGAACTGCGTGGCACAGCTGCTCAAGGAAAGCAACATCTGTGCGTGGGGTCAGGTACTACAACCTGGAAGCAGAGCCTATTAAGCAGCCATCTGTAGATGGTTTGCTTATTTACAGGCCTCTCAATGGTACAGCTCATCATTACCTAATAAATGCTAATGAACTTGGCCATGTTCTGCAGCTGCAAAGGAGGTGGGGTTTCATTGCTTCTCCAGCCTGCAAAGAGAATTAACTCTGGGTGACTTCACTTTCAGGGGCTAGGCACTGGTTTGGTTGGAAGTATCCCTCTCTAGCTAAGGACTAGGCTAGACCTAGAGGAGGACTTGGCTCAGGCTCCCCTCTGTGTGATGGCCAAATCACACAGGATCCAACCTCCAGAGCACTTGGGCGCTGCTCAGCACTGCTGAGCTGGCTGCTGGCAAGCTCTCTGCGAGGCCTGGGGACCAGGTCCAGCCCCAAGCACAGTCAGTGCGAGTGCTGGAAGAACAAGCAGCTCAAAAATCACCCCGGGGGAATGAAGCCAGGCATCCCAGGTGAGGAGCATGGGCCTATATGATCTGATCTCATCATACAGAAAGACCACGGTACAGTCCGGAAATTAGCTCAGCCTTTCAGCATGCAGTGTAGTGCCCCAGCCAGAAAAAAATTATAGGACAGGAAATTATTGTTGACTGGATCCATCATTATTCTTTTACCATCTGTTACCTTCAGGTTAGTGTTTTTCATAGCTCATACTGCTTTTCAGCATTGCATCCAATTTTAACTGACCAGAAGCAAAAAAAAAAAAAAAAAAGTTCAGATTTTGATCAGTTCACCTTTAATTCCCAGGGAAGATTTCTGTCATGAAAAATGCTACAGAATCATTAATGAGCAGTTGTAGTGGAGACTTGTGTTTAATCTCCCATCCATCAGACAGCACCTTTGACATTGCAGTGACCCCAGGCTTCCCACAACACCTGGCACTTGCATAGTGCTTCACCTTCCCTAAGCATTTAATTGGCATAATAGATTAATGCTTATTGATTAGCTGACTCAGAAGGAGACCACCACATTCCAGGTTCCTGGTGTCCCTTTTTGGCAGCACATACCCTTTAGCTGGTGGATAGGAAGGAGCCAGTTAACCTATTAGTGTCCAGGACCTCACAGGTTTGGTGGTATAGGGAATTGGAAGGTACCAAGTGACATTCACAGGAGTGCTAAAAAGGAGACTCACAAATAACTAACTCCAATATTAACCATCCTACACTTCTACAAATAATATCAAAGAAACAGTATCTGGTTGCTTATTTGATCCAGGATTACTAATTCCTTTTCCCTGTTCCTTTGGGAGCACTCTTCCCCTCCCATCCCCTGAGCCTGGCTCAGGCCTCCAGGCTCAAACACATCAAGAGACCAAATTCACCACATGAAGGATTACAGTTTTCCAAAGCTCCAAACCACTGGAAAAAAATGTGTCCCTTACCACTGGGCAGGCAGGAGCACCATCCCCATCACAGGCAGGTGTGCACATGACGAGCAACAAAGCTGGTGAGATGGGGAGCACACATCCTGTGAGGAGCAGCTGAGGGAGCTGGGGGGGTTTAGCCTGGAAAAGAGGAGGCTCAGGGAGGACCTTATCAGTCTCAACAACTCCCTGAAAGGAGGGGCTCAGTCTCTTCTCTCAAGTGACCAGTAATAGGACAAGAGGAAATTGCCTCAAGCTGTGCCAGGGAAGGTTTAGGTCAGGTAATAGGAAAATGTCTTCAATGAAAGGGTTGTCAAGCATTGGAACAGGAAAGTGGTGGAGTCACCACGACTGGAGAGATTTAAAAGACACGTAGATGTGGTGCTGAGGGTCATGGTTTAGTGGTAGACTTGGCAGCATTGAGTTAAGAGTTGGACTTAAAAGATCTTTCCCAACCTAACTGATCCTATGATTCCATGTACCTCTGCACAGGCACCTCCAGGAAGCAGAGAAAAGCCGTTTTAAATGTCTGGGCTTCCCTTTTTTCAGTAAAACATACCAGTGTCCTCCCTTCAGGCAGTGAGCACCGTTCTTAATGGATAACCACCAGCTGAAGAGAAGGCTTAGCAAGCACAAATGCTGCCTGTAACAAAACACTTCTGGGCAGAAATAATATTCTTTAACACCTTCTTTGGCTAGGATTTAATAAGTGCGAAATCAATGTTATAATCAAACGTAATACTCATTTCCTAGAATAATCCTCTGACACAGCACTTGCTATCTCAGCTGATTAGAAGCATTGTTCAAATAATAGAAATTCCTGATCAGTAACCCACGAGGCCAAGGCAAGTTTTTTCATTTTAGCCTACGGCAGTTACTTCCCTTCATCCTAAATGTTCACAAGTGGAGAAACACTTCTAGGGATTCTTCTGTTGCCATCAGCTTAAACACTGTGTTCTCCCAGCAGTGGATAAATAGTGGGTGATTAAGCTGTTGATGCCCAAACACCAATATGTTTGCGATTAACAGCCAGACCTTTGCTCTTAAGGTCTGGTTTTTATTTTATTTTTCATATTTCAATAGGCAGAAGCAGAGAGGGAATATCAGACTGCAAGACTCAATAAGGGAATGCAGGAAAGTCCTCAGGCAACAGGGATGGGATGCTGACAGTCCTAGGTGAGTTCTACAGGTGGAAAACATCTATCTTCAAAAGACTCTCTGTCAGACAAGATAGCTTTCAATAAAGAGATGAAACTGATGGGAGGTTTTCTTTCTGCATTTGCGCCTGCTCTTGGCAGAGCAGACCTCTGTGTGCACGAAGGAGTTATGACTTGACAGCAAGTTGTAAAGCTTTCCCTTCTTATCAAGGCAGAGCAGCTGAGACAGGCTCTTCTATAGCTGGCTTTTTAATTGAAAGATTAGAAGTTCTCTTATGCAGTTTGCACGAGACACAGCATTTCAGAGAGGTCACCCAAGGTCCGGGCGTTCTGATAACTCCAGGGGTGGAACTGGCAGGTGCCAGCAGCACGGGGAGAGGACAAGCTGGGGGCTCTCACCAGCAGGTCAGCTCCCCCCAGTAAAGAGTTTGATCAAGCACCCCCGTTTCAGTTCAGTGCCCCTCGGGCTCGGGGGTGGTGGGCTGCACAAAAACCCCGACAGAGTTCATCCCCTTCATCTCCCAGGCAGCTCAGGCTCCCCGGGGTCAGTGCAGAGGGACCAGCTCACAAACGTGTGCAGAGAGCGCAGATCAGAGCAGCCCAGCCTGGGACCGGGGGCCAGGGCTTCTCCCTCCTCCAGGGGGATTTTCAAGGAGGCAGCAGCTGCATCTCCTGCTGAGAGCTGCAGTTCCTGCCCGGGGAAGGGGAGGTTCTTCACCTGGGAGACAGCAGAGAGGACGCCTTGGCAGCAGCATTAGTGGGATTTCGATTGTGCACCTTGAGCTCCTATTTAGGCCATCAAATTTCATTCATTTAATTTATCTTTGACTCCTGTAATCCCCCAGGGAAACAGCAAACACTCTAGCACCACTGCCCAGTGGACAAGAGCCAGGAGACACCTCCCAGCAGAACAAGAGAGGCAGAGGATCTTCATCCTGCTGCATCCCCCCTCTCAGCTCAGCTGCTCCTGGCACACCACAGCTGGGAAACAGCCGGGAGGGGGATGCAGGGACACACACCCAGCCCAGCACAGGTACAACACATCATCTCAGTTTTCTGTGTCACAGAAAACACCCCACAGCCCTCCACAGGCTGCTTGGGAGTAAGTTTTCAATTACTTCCAAGATGGGGTATGCAAAAATCCAGGCCATAAAATCCTGGTATCTGCATCACAGACAGCAGAGGCATCCACCAGCACCTGGGAAACAGCAACCTACAATAAACACCTTCACGAGGAATGGTCCTTGTCAAAATAAACAGATGCACATTCCCACTTATTGCTGCACTGCCATACACAGCCCAAGACTTATTTCCAGACTCAAATGGTACATTACTGAGGAGACTAGAAAAAGGAAATGAAGACAGAGTCACTAAGGGAGAGCACCTTGAGTGAACATGCTCTGCTTCATGTTTTATCACCTGGGACAATAACACAAACCTGGCCCACTAGAGCAGCTCAAGGATCCCTGGCATCCTGCACATGAAGACACAACTGCATTAAATAAGACAAACTTTGTTTTCTTCGATACATTTGAAATAAAACTCCATTAAAATGGGAGAATGTCAATTTTTTTTTCAGCTGATAATCTATTTCTGTTTTGTTTGAATCAGGCTTAAAAAAAACCCCACAACAGTAAAAGGAAACTCTTCTCTCTTTAAGCCTTGCAAAACTCATCCATCACCCATCTGTCCACCTTGCACCTCATTATTTATTATTCAAAACTCAACAAGCTAGTATGCCAGTTAAGATTTTCCCTGAAGAAAGCTGGCATCTAGACAGACAGCAACTGCTATCAAAATGTTTCTTTTTGATTTCTCTGCCCTCCCTCACTCCATCCCTTGCGGTGGGAATAAATAAAAAACCTTTTAAGTAAATAAAACACTTTTAAATGAACCAGCAAAAGCAGAGAAAAAACAAAACTAAACAGAAGTCTGCTTTCTTTAGTTAGACTTTATCAGTACTCCATTAAATCACTCTCCTCCTGGTCCCTTTCATCCTCCTGAGTTCTCACCCACAAGAGAAAATCTGCTCCTGGACACATGCAGGCTTCTGGATACAAGGCACATCTGCTGTTCAGACCTCAGATCCAAAGCAGAACTAGAGCCACGATGCTTCTTTTCCAGGCATCCCTCTAATGAGATGATTTAGTCCAGTGGATGCTGCAAAAGCAGCTGCCACAACCCAGAAGCCTCATCTCAGCTGTTTGCTGCCCAAGCCAGGGCAGCCAGAGGTGCTGCCAGGGCTGGGTCCATCCCCTCCAGCACCACCACCACCCTCCCACGGGCACAGAGGGAGCCTTAACGTCACTGTAAATGCAGCCTCTGTTCACCAGGGACTGCCTGCAGGTCCCCTGAATGTCAGGGGGAATCCCCAAAAGCAGAATTTTGCTTTATGGCTAGAATACGCTGGCAGCCTCCAGTCAGTCTGGCTCTGCAAACAGATGTTCCAGCAAGAATTCCCCCTGTTCCCATCACACTGCACCCACACTGCTGTCCAGAGGCCCCTGTCCCAGTTGGGTGCCAGGGCCAGCCCCACACTCCTGCTGCCCTCAGGTGTCCCAGCATCTGTGCTGCCTGCATGGGCAGTGCTTGGCTCTTGGGCTCTGCCACGCATTTGAACCATGTTCAAGGATATCCAGCCCTGGACTTGGATTCTCACCACCCAATGCACTGAAAGATAAGCACACCACTGCAGCTTCCACCTCCTCCTCTATTTCAGGATTTGCAGAATAATCTAGCAGTGGGCACCACTCCCAGCCTGAGGGTTACAGCCCCACAAGGCAGCTCCACGTAGACCCTCACACTGTTCCATGTTAAAACGTGTACCTTAGAATGAAAATAAAGCCCCAGATACCTCTGAAAATAGGGCCTTTTCCCCCCTACTCTTCCAGACAGAGAACAACCTTGTGGCAAAGACAGAACAGGGTAAACAAAGTGCCTTCCTCTCCACGATAACACCTTCCTATTTTTGCATCTTGTATCAAATAACATCCTCCTTTATAACACTCACAGCAAGAAAATTTATCAGGAAAAACATAAGACAGAAAAGGTGAGATTTTGTTTTTCTTTCCTCTCTTATCTCAAAGTTTCCTGCCTGTCTGGGTTTCACACGTTGGCTGATGTGTCTTTCATGTAAAACATGAATATAATTTATGCAGGAAAGTATCTGCAAGTGCGTGTGTTAGGGGGATCTATCTTGTGTGTGCACACGAGCACCTCTGCGAGTGAGCAGCATACACAGAGCCTGGGTGAATAGCTGATTTGATGATTATGGGGAAAAACTCAGTTTCCTAGACTGGTGCTTCTCCAGAGCCAGGCTCTTGGTGCTCAGGCAGAGCCCAGACGATTTGGGAATGAACCACAGGACTGTGACATGAGCTGGGCTTTGGGACAGGAGCTCACACGTGGTGACTGCCACCCTCAGCTGCAGCTCAGGAGCTCCAAGCACAAGATAGTCCTGGCACCTCCAGGTCAGGCATGGGCCAAAGGGGATACAGACCCATGGTAAAATCCATAAAGACAAATACATTTTTCATCCATTCACCAGAAGGAAAAGGAAAAAAAGCCTTGGAGTTTGGGGTTGGTTTGTTTCTTGTTTTCAATGTCCACTGCTCTCCCTCCCAACTGCCTCATTTTTCTTTTGTATCACAGTAACTTACACTAGAAATAGAATATCTTCATTCCCAAAATTCATTATGATCACTAAGGTTTAAAGCCCACTCAGCAGTAAACCGAGACCAGGAGTAAATGATTTCTCTCTCTGGTCACACTGCAAGGGGGAGGGAGAAGCCCTGGACACCAGAGGGGCATCCTTCCCACCCACCGGTGCACACACAGCCGTACCAGGCCCTGGAAAAGCACAGCTGCATCTTCCTCAGCCTCCCTGGCTGAAGCATCACATCGCCTCTCACACCAAGTAACTGAAAAAGTTTAAAAATGTGTCATACAAACAGAGCTTAGCTCCACACACACCCCCAAAGTACAGTGTTCTGATAGGAAAATGGTCTTTTCCAATATCTTGTCTCCAGAAACAGCAGCATAATCTGAAGTGTCAGTTATTTCATAAATACAAACTAGCAAGACTTGCAGTTCTCCCTGGGTTTTTTTTTTTATGAATCTGCTTTACTCCTTTAGCTGCTTACTCATTTGCACTTACCTTTTAGTCTGATCATGTAAAAGGTTTTGGAACAAGTACAGAGGAAGAATAAAAACATAATGGTTTCTCACTGCTCGAGGGCATAACTCTAATTAAAAAGAACATTCTTGCTTTTAGCACCCAGACTTCTCTCTCCAAAACCTGAACTTTGACATTTTCAAACTGAGATTTAAAACAAGAAAATAATTCTCAGTGCCATGATGAAGGACTGCCCGCATTGTACAGCGGGAAAGGGGAGGGGTGAGCGAGAGAGAGGGTCAAGGCTAATAGACTTATTAGGGAATTGGAGGTAGGAAAATGCAGATTTGCTCATCAGCCAGACCCCGGCTCCCGTCCACCCATCAGCAGGGCGGCAGCAGCTCTGTGCGGTGCTGGAGCCCTGCACGTACCTGGAGGATGCGCTGCTCTCTCTGCTCAGCCGAGGATGACACAAACACACCAGCACTGAACAGGGGATATTTTCTGCCAGCAGAAGACCTTGCAGGTTTCCAGAGCCAGGATCTAAGCCCGGGGGTCAGAGCTCCTCGCTGGCAGCGGGGCTGCAAAGATGTCTCTGGTTACAGGGCACAGTTCCACCTTCGCTGCTCCTCGACAGCAAAGAGTCAAACTTTCCTCTGAACGAACTCTACAGCTTCACAGTTAAAAGGACCACAAAGATAACACTGTGTTCCACCTGCAAACTCATCCCCCACACCCTAATCAACCCCCTCACCCTCTTCCCACCCCCCTTTAGAGACACAGCCTCCAGCTACACGTTTAAGTCATTGAGTAAATTGGCAGAGCAAAATGGAAATTGGCAACACGTGCTGCCGAGTCACAGGTGTGGCAAACTAGCACCTTCTTTCCTGCACGGTTTTTGCTTACAGCCCCCTTTACTCTTGAGATATATGAGCTATAAATTTTAAGAATATTTTTAAATGTGTATTTTATAATTAGCTCCTTATAATCAGCTAAAAAACCATTCACTTTCAGATTAGGACTGGGGAAGATTAGAACCAGGGAAGATAAGGAAAAGTGTAGAACCACAGCCTCAGAAGCCAAAAAGACAATAGACACAAGATTAAGAGATGAATAAATGAAATTTTTCAGGTTGGGAATCAAGAGTCATTGAAAACAGCAATTTGGAAAAGCGCATTACAGTTACAAAATTGATAGCAATATAAAATTAACTCACAGTACTCTATTTTAACTTCAACACATTACACACCACAGTTCATTTCCTCTTGTAACAATTCAATCAAGGAGCAATTAAATCATTATCACCTCCATCCAATATTAGTATTAATTTTATTTTAAACATCAATATAGAGGAAACATTTACCAACAGCAAATAAAATCCCACGTATATATGGATTTCTGTGCTGAAAATTAGCTCATCAGCTAATGTGAACGGATGACTAAATAATTCCAATAGCTCACATCCAGCACATATTCCTTCACCATGCACATGTGACTGCACCTAATGTGCAGAGATGGAGGGGTTCACAAGTGGGAAATCTGCACCCCCATGGGCCAGGCTACCCAGTGCAGGAAAGGAGATTCTCCATAACTCAGCATTAACCTGACTGGCAGAAGCTCTTGAGCTTGCAGTGCAGAGAGCTAATGAGTGCTATCAGAACAGCACATGTTGCCCGTAGAAACATTTGTACGAGGAGCACCCTTGTGATAGGACATGCTGGAGAACTCAGGAGCAGCTGCAGGATAATTTATTTTTGATTTGGAGTCCTCATCCTGTATAATAACATTAACTAGCTTCTTGATGATTGACCAGCTTCATCCATCAGATGTTTCAAAGGAAAATGAAGCCACTCTGGAAACATTACTATAGGCAGATTTTTTCCCCCTTTGCCTTTAGGAGAGAAAATACTTTTTCCAGTCTTCCTTTGCAACAGCAAAAATGCATCTGCACATGGATGAAACTTTGCAAAGGGCTGGGCATGGACACAGGACATCTGTGCAGCAGCCCTACAGAACTACAGGTCCCAGACTTTGACACAGCAGTGAAGGAAGAAGGGAGATACAGACCATCCTCTCCACCAGCACTGGGGGTTTGGCTGGTTTGGGAATGTCCATCAAAGCACTGCAGAATTTTGCAATCATTGCTCTGCTGGGGTTTAGTTTATTTGAGATTTTAATTGTGTCCAGCAGTAATGTGTAATGAGAACAGAGGCTGTGAAACTCACCCACTGCGCCAGCACACACAGAGGGTTTTTCCAAATCATTTAAGAGTGATTCAGATGCTGGGGAAAAAAAGCCCTGAAACCTCAACTAATTGTTAACTAAGATATGGCCCAATTTCAATTATTCCACTGATTGATCTCTAAGTGATAGATTTTCAAAAGGACCTAATAATGAAAAGTGTCCAGTTCCCATTAAAACGTAATGGGATTGATACCTAATCTGTTCAGGCCCCTTGGAAAAATCCAGTTTAAATCAATCTGTGGAGAAGCTTTGCACTTTCGAGTTAGCAGAATTTACTCTTGCACTGCATAAATCTGATGAGTGCTAAATAAGATGCTCCTGAAGCATCTGTCCATGTCTCTGTCCAGGACAACGCCATCCGTTCTAATCCAGTTCTGGACTTGGGCAATAGAAATCCCCTAATTTCCACTAACCATATGTTAGCTTTGCCATATGGAATAGAATATGCAGTAATGAGAGTGGTGACAGAGCCAGATTTCTTCCCATATGTAATCTAGAGTATGACAGCCTCTCCAGAGGAGAAAAAGCCAGGTACAGCCCATGTATGTCCTGCAGGGAGAGCCCAAGTTGCCTAGCAAACACACTGTAAAACACTCTCACACAGAGTCTTCAAAAGGATGAATTAGCTGCATAATTATTTTATAGTTGTACCCAGATACAAAAGCTTGGTTGTCTGCCATGAGTACTAAGACTTCAAACTGCGAGCAAAAACCTGATTATTTGCTATTACTGAGAATGCCACTCTTACAGAAATTCAGCGGTGTCTTGATGGGGTTTTATCAGCATTCCAGAAAAAAAAAAAAGAATGTATCATTTATGTGAAAAAAACGCTTCATGGTTATGAATGTGTGTCCTTCCAAAGTTGCTAAAAAGCATCTGTGGTCTGACAGGAGTGATGCAGGTGACACTGTGGGGACAGAGTGAATATTTGCCCATCTTTGCCCAAGAGAACTTGGGTTTAAGTCACAGGCAAGAGTCCAGAGATGGCAGAGTGCTCCCTCTCCTATCCACTTCCTCACAGACTGAAAGCTCTGCAATCAAGGCAAAAAAAACCCCCAGAAATCCAGGGAAAAAATTTCCCCAGTTGTTCAGCTCAGCTATTCATCCCCTCCATCTCACCCCCTCAGGCTGTGGAAATGGCTCCTCCAGACCAAGCACAAGGCTGGAGGATGTCACACCCGGAGTGACACAGGGGGATGTGTGGCCAGGGCTGACACGGATCCTGGTGATCCTGACCTTGGGTTGGCTAAGGCAGACCTCAACCACTATGCTCAGGCAGGGAAATGAGAGAGGCATAAATTATCTCTTGTGCTAGGCTAATTCCTCCCCTCTGCAAGGAAATAAAATGAAGCTTCCTCCTTCCTTCCATGGTGCCTCCAAGCAGATGTTCACATGTTCCCTATTCTGAGTGCTGATACAGCCCAGAAAGGTTATCTAATTACAGAAACAATACTTTTTGGATGCACTAATGCTTCTGCAATTTTAATAGCAATATGATAGCTAGGATTTATATTATTTTCCTTTTCTGATTAATTATTTACACAGAGACAAGCATAGATTATTAAGTACGTGTGCGCTGTGCCAGGCTGCAAAGAGATTTTTTTTAAACAGAAAAGGGAAGAAACAGACTCTCAACTTTTTTGGAAACAATCATCCAAGTGCTTTGATATGCTGTGATCCAGCAATTTGCATTTAGGCTCCTGGGACATCAGCTCAGAGCACAGACTCAATCCAGGACATTACAGGTAAGGTTGTGACTTCCCAGTTTGGTAGCAAGCTACAGCAGGGAGAGAAAACACTGATCTGGGGAAGCTGTGTTCAGCCATAAGCCTAACCAAATCCCTCAGAGGAGTGCATGGCACTGGGAAACATCACCAAATTTAGGTTGTTTTGCAGTGACTGTTCACCTGTTCTCCATGTAACGTGTCCCAAAGGTGCTAACTGGAATCAGGAGAAGATTTAGGAACAACCAAGACTTCAGAGAGACACGTGTGTGTCATCTACCCAACCCATTTCAAAGCACATCCACGAGTTCTTCAGCTAGACTGTATTTTGTTGGAAGCACACATTTCCACTCTTTTTAGTAAAAAATCCTCAAACATCTGTCTAAAATTTATCATATTTTCCTAAGATCAAGTAATTCTTGGAGATTTGCTGCAATATACTTTAACAGACAAGTGGGATAATTATTGCTAAATGGCAACATTGAGCCTGGCCAGCTATTCAGGTGGGATGATCTCATTTTCAATATTCCATTTAAAAAAAAATTCAAATTAGCTTAAGACACTCTTAAAGCTACGGATAAAATCCTGCCCTGTATAGAAATCTAAAAACCGTGGCCACTGCACAAACCTTCAGCTTGAAACACAAATCACTGTTTAACATCTGTGCAAATTCCTCCACATTTGTTTATCATTCTGCATACCAAAAAGCACTTTGCTAACTTTCTGCAAATCCAGATGTTCCTATGAAATGCTGTTGTGGTGCAGTGGTAAAATTAATGAGAGGAAACTCCTGAGGAGGAAAAACACGAACCTTTATGCTTATGTCATTAAATTAATTCAGGCTGGAAAGAAATTAATCCTATCAAGTTTTAATCAGGTGGTGACTTTGCTTTGATTTGTGAATAACAGTTTTAATAAGGATATTTCACAGAACAGAAGAATCTCTAGTGCAAAATGCCCCACAGCCTCCTCCTCTGACTGGGAATTTCTGGTCATTAAAAAAAGCCGAACCAAAAGCAGAACTATCACTACCTACCTCGTCTGCAGCTATGAAAACTTGAGTGAGAGGTCAGAGGAGAGGGGGAAAAAAAGAGAGTCCTTGGAAAAAAGGGCTGGAAAACAAAAAATCGAATTAGAGTGACTCTAAAATCCTAGTCCCTGCCACTGGAATCGAGATGCGCCCCCTTTCAGCTCCCAGACAGGAACTACAGAGGATGATAGCCCACGTCTGCATGAACACAGCTCCAGAAGAGGAAGAGATTCAAGAAGAGAAACATGCATGTATCACACAAGTCATACAGGTCATGGCTTAGCTGTGGAGTTATTCCACAGCCACAGAGAGAGCCTTGATCCACACCAAAGGCTGCAGAAACATGGACCAAGGATGAACACCATCTTCTCCAAGACCTAGCAGGAAATCAGGCACTCTGGGAAAGCAGCAAGAGCGGGGCAGATTCGTGTATCTGGGAACTGCAAGTACCAGTCTCGGTACCTTCACAGCCCTGGGTGCTGGAGAAGGTGACACACACCAAAGGGAAAGCACAGATACTCATGGATGGAAAGCAGAAACATTCCTGAATGGGTCCAAGGGCCCGTGGTGTTTGCAGTCGTGCTGCAGACTCACGAGCACTGCAGCAGCATCTTCCTTGTGCCAGCCAGCCCTGCTCCCTCAGCCACCGAGTGCTCTCCTGGAGCAGGACGGGGTGGGAGCCAGCACCTCTCTGCCCGAAAGGAGAAAAGGCGGGTCTAGAACTCCTGCCCCTGCTATTTTCTGGTGAGGACTTCACAATAGAGTAAATCTCAGGTAGCAACGAGCCCTGCTGCGCAGGGAAAAGCTGAGTGTGACTGAGAAACCCTTCCATCACGCTGTCACAGAAAGCAAGTTCCCTGGGGCTTGAAGGAAGGCTATGCCTTAAACGATTTGCTCTTTAATGGGCTTTTTCTTTGCAATCAGCATGTGAACTTTGAAAAACTACCGGTTTGGTTTCCAGAGTGTGCAGCCCTGAGCCCACGGAACCCACGCAGCTCCCCGTTCCCCCCGCCTGATTGGCAACCCTGCCAAAAGAGCCTCCCTGCAATTCCTACATTATGTATTGTATTAAAAATAATATGCTTCTGATTTTAGAAAGAGTTTTTAAAAATATGCCATTGGAACATCACCTCGCTAAAAGCTAAAAAAGATGCATTTTTAGTAAGAGAAATATGAGAAAAGAAGTCTGGAACAGGGCAGTTTGGCACACAGGAGCACTGCACACCCAGAGTCAGACGGGTTCCTTTGAAACCAGAGGGATTCAGGGTAGGAGAGAAGCCGTGGGAGTGAAGGATCAGGCCTGGCTTTGTTCTTAGCCCTCTCTAGAGAGAGGACAGGAGGGAAGGGAGTTCCTCAGGGTGACCTTGCACAGCTGCTTGCAGGGTAGTGCTGAATGTTCTCCAGTGCAATGCACACACTGCAGCAGGAACTGCGGGGCTCTGCAAGACTCAACTTCAGCCACAGCAAAGGGCTGCAGCTGTGATGTGCAGGGAGGAGACTTCCCACTGTCTGTCATCCCTGCCCACAGCCTCCTCAGAGCCTGGTCTCCACGATCCAGGCTCCAGCACACACCTAGGACAGGACAGATGTTGTCCCCCAGGTCACACGTGGAGTCTCCAGTGGACCAGAACACTGAGCCAAGTCACCATCTGTCACCTTTACAGCTGGACCAACCCTATTCCCCTTGTGCCCTGCATCTCCCACACAGATTTTTTCCTGGCCTCTTTCTCTGGGGGCCCAATTGCCATCAGCATTTCGCATCCTTTAGGAGAGATGCGGAGGACTAAGGCTGAGCAGCAGCCTCTAACCCCTTCTCCTGAAACAAGCCTAGTCTTTGTTGCACTGTATTTACTTCTGTTTTCCAAGAGTGGGGAAAAGCAAACAATGTAGAAAACCTTTAATTTCACATTTTTTTCCCAGCTGGTAAAAATGATAGCTGGATATGCACACATCAGTATAATCATCTCCTAAACAAATGGCACAATGACAAACCGAGGGGGCGGGGAGAGGGGAGGCAGAGCACAAGCTGGTGTTTTCAATTTAGAAAGTATGCATTATTTACACTGCCATTATTCCACTCAATTTGAGTTCACGCTTTAGTCCTAATTTCAGTATAATCAAAGTCAATGAATATTTAATCAGCATTGCTTCCAGAAATTGAGTAATGCCATTAACATAATGTCCCCAGGACTTCAATGCCGATTTTCCTCAAAAGCATGGGACTTCCACTCTTCCTGCCCTTCCCCCCATCACTTTAACCAGCTGATGCTCTGATCCCCACCTTTGCTGAGCTTGACAAGGTGGGACCTGTCCAAAATGCAGCGAATGGGAGAAACACTCCCCAAATGCAGAGGTGTGTCCCCACTGATGCTGATCCAGCCCCAGGATAGGTAATAAAAGCAGAGCATTTCACTTCAATATGTCTCAGCATGGAAAAGCATCACAACAACAATAATCCATTTGCACTTCTGGAGCACCTTTCCACAGAGGAACTCGAGGCATTCTGCAGGCATTAATTAATGCCTCCCACTCCCCCACAAGGAGGACACTTATTTGTGTGATAGCTAATCTACAGACAGGAAAACTGGAGCATGGTGAGGTTAAGTGCCTGGTTTACAGCCACCCAGGAATCCAGTGGCATTTGGGCAGAAGTCTGGAGCTCTGACTGGCTCCAAGCTCCCTTTCCTAACCAACAGACTGTGCTGCTTCACTAAAATGAGATCAAGGAAAGCGGCAGTACCTATGAATATTTATGAACAATACAAAATTACAGCATAAAAAATTGTACAGACATTTCAGAGCTGCTAAGTGATGGCTCCAGAGCTGTATCTCTATGTGCACAGAGCATTCAGCAGTCAGTGCACACATGCCCCCTCCAGTGGGGCTGCATCTAATCTATCATCTTTTCTAACATGACTATCACTGTAATATCTCGGCAATGCCTTCAGCTGAAGACCTATCACAGCCTTCCATCTATCTGAGCTGGTTTATAAAGCTTTTCTCCATGGTGCTGGAAAATCTGTGGGGCATGTTTTTTAAAATACTGGATAAATTCCCCACTTTCCCTTCTGTAAGTCTAGATAGAGCCTTAATGCCACCTTTATCAGTAATGAGCAATCTCTTGTTCTCCCATAAAATTAGAATTAATCCTTTTTTATGTTAATAAGGAAGGAACAAAGTTCAATTTTGTTCACACAACACATACAGTTGGGAAGTCTGAGGTTACATATAGAAAGTACTTTGAAAGTTATTCTAACCTGATTTTTAGAGAGTTTTGACAGTTTGGGATCATCACACTTTCATAAACTCTTCCACAACCAATTTCTTACTACATATCAGTTTACTGGTCCCCTATTTGTAAACCTATCCGTTGTTCTCAGCAGGCTCCAGCATGGCACAGGCTCACCTCAGTGCAGGTGTTCTCTTCAGTAATGGCATTGAGGACCATTTCTCAACTGCTGAAGATTTCTGCGTTGCACGGGTGCACGTGGTATATGGAAAACATCAGTCCTCACCTCCGAGAGTGGCCTTCAAAAATATTTTCTTTAAAAGTTTTGCAAAGTTGTTCGAGCTCAAAACCAATTATACAAACACGTGCTTATTTTGCTGAATTACATCATGGCTGTGACCAACTCAAGCCCAGTCCTGTTGGCTTGGCCATGCATTTAGGCTGAGGTTGGCAAAGATAAAGCAGCATCTGACAAATTTACACTCCAACCCCATGGAATTACCCTGATGTGTGTAAATATGAAGATCGAGTTTGCAATCATTTAAAAAGCCTTATTCTTGACTCGTGTCAAGATGGAATGGAGGAAATAAATGGTGCAGATGGAAGGGTGCAGAGGGAATGAGGAAGCACTTTGCTGGAGCAGGAGTGGGGAGGTGTTTGTTGCAGTCTAAAGAAAGGTAGAGACTTGCTCAGCTCAGAAGCTCCAGTCAGCAGCAAAGAATAGCTTGTACATGTCACTGGCATCACAGAATGAAAGCCCCCCTATAATCTCAAGGAAAGCACTTCTATAAGCCCAGGTAGCATTTTTCCAAACTATCTTGTCCTTAATAACAAATATTTTGAAGTCAGAAGATTAATGGTTCTGTGGCAGTGACATATTCTCCTGTCTCTGGAATGAAGTTGTCTCAGCCATGCTCCACCAACACCCCCTGACACCTCCCATTTATCCTAATGGCTTTAAACATCAGCCTCAGCAAACACCACTGCCATCCTGGCGGAGAGGGAGCAAACCTGGCACCAGCTGTCTTCCAGCAGTAGCAGGAGTGAAACATGGAGGTTCTGCCCCGGAAAATCTCACCTTCACCGACTCTGAATGAAAACCAGTGACTCTAACAACATCTAGGCATACTTTCCTTTGAAGGAGAACAAAGCAATCTCACACATGTCTGGTCTGCAGCTCACCAACATCCACAGACGGGCACTCAGCTCTCACAGCGCTGTTGGGAAGGCTTCTCACAGCCCAGATCCTGACAGGCAGAGTAAGAGTTAAGCTGGAGGGTGGGGGAGAAGCCAGAGGATTGCCATAACATATCATCAGTGGGACTATTAATAGGGTTCAGGTTATAACTTATTCATGAACTTCTGCACTTTTCACTCGTACAGTATGGCAGGGTAACTCGGGAACACTTATGAATGACACTACTAATGCACCAAAGAGAAAGGAAACACAGTTCTGCTGCTGTTGCACATTAAACCTATATATTGCTCTTCAAGACCACAGCAGATCAGTCAAGCAGACATGGATACTGCTGTTAAAAGATCGGCCCTCAGAGCATCACTACCCCCGCTGGGTCCGGGATGCCTTTGGCAGATACACAGCGCATTAAATCTTTTCATCTTGGCAATACTTGCACAACTTGCTGTATGATTCCTGTTTCAGCAAACACTTATGAGCATTGTCAGACTCAACAGGCAGCACTTCTCCCCATGGCCATGGAGGCCCAGTGCCAGCCCGAAGGCACTTCCCTTGCTCTTTGCAAACCCAGTGGAATTCGGAGCAATGGCCTTCCTTAAAAGTGCCACACTTCAACTCGCAGTAAACTGATGCTGATAAACTGGGCCAAAGCAAAGAGTCCAGAAAGCTTCACACCCTGAAAAATCAGCTCCATGGTTTTTGAAGTTCCCCTCCACGGTTTTGAATGGCCCTGAGGGCAGCTGAGAACAACCACTGGCACCAGGAGGGTATGGCTGACCAGGCAGCACCTACAACATCAAAACGGAGCTCGCAGAGAAGTGAAGACTCAAACTCCCATTGCTACTTCGGTTCCTGAAGGAACTGAGGACTTATACTATGGCACAAATAATTTAGGACTTGATAGATATGGCAAAGGCGATGGGGTGTGTCAGTAGCAAGGCTGAGGGAAGAACCTAGCTGTCCCTAGAGATCGGGTTTATTCCTCTCACCTACACACCCGGCAAGAGATTCAGCACTTGTCACTGGTCACTATTTTATCTCCAGTGTCTTAATTGTCTTCCTGCTAGTTAGGGCTCATTGTATGTTCTATTGATTGCTGTTTCCCCCCTAATTGACTCTGTGGTTGTTGGCTTCTTTAATTGCCATCCTGAAAGGCGCTGTAAATTGTCCTACATCAACATTAGTGATGGTAAGAAAACCAGAGTGGTGCAAGGAATATCGGTGTTAACACAGTGAGGAAACAACAAGGTCTTGGAATGCTCTCAGCCCACTTAAATCCCTCTCTCAGCCAACTCATCCTAACCTCGTAGACCAAACTTTTCACTTTCATATGCTGGATTCAGGCTCTGGTTTCACCCAATATTCTGGTTCAATCTTCCTTAACCCAGATGATGGATGTACAGAGCCTACAGCACATCCTTTCCAACACACATGTGCTTCCCAGCTCCTCCTCCAGTTGTCTAACTCTGATCCCAGGCACAGAAGTCAATGGGTGTTTTCTTTAGACTTCCACAGACCTTTTGGTCCAGATCTTAAAACATTTAATGCTTCTCACAGACCTAAGGATTCAGACAAAGGATCAAGGGAGATTTTTCAAGTCATCTAATTCCTACTAATTAACTCAGCCATGTTAGAGCCTTTGAAAGTTTGACAAAGCACTCACAAGCATTTTTAGATAGTTGAATTGCTTTACCTGGCTCAGTCCTCCAGCCCCCATATTTGCAAACACTGTCTGCACATGCCAACCCAAACTCTTAATGCAGATACACAGGACAGGATGAGTCAGTCGTGACTCATACATTTAACTGTTCCGGAGATGACAGAAGACTACGAGAAAAAATATTAATTAAAGACCTAGACAAGGAAAAAACCACTTTTTTTCAGAAACCATTTAGCAATGAAAGGCACTGGGCATTATTTGAGGCTTATTGAATTCATGCTGGCTCTCTCTTTTCTGGAATAGTGTCAATACTGCAATTGATTCCAGGCCTTTTCTTAGAAGAATCCCAGTTCTAATTTAATCCTATTGAGCAGCAGTCAGAAGCCCACCAAGGGAGGAATTCCACTCATTTTAGCAAAATGGCCAAACCATGGTGGCTTTGACAAAACCAAAAGACAGGATGCCTTTTGCTTGTTTCTGAAGGGTAACTGTCACTGCAGCAGTCTCTGTCACTGCCACTGCCTACTCTCAAGAATGCAACATCCAGGACCTGGCTTGTTTTCCTATTAAGGCAACAAAAGTGCTTTGCTTGGTTTTGTGTAAAAATGAAAAATATTTTTAAAGATGATAAATGGTCTTTTTGGCTCCTGATGTTTCCTTTTTTTTTTTTTCCTATTTTGTTTTCTTTTTTTCTCCTAGGTAAGAAAAAATCCCTCCCTTCCTGTGCAAATGTTCATGAGAGAATAGTTAAAGGTTCTTTTTCACATAGCTTTTCAACCAGTCAGTACAGAAGGTCACACTTCAGCTGATGAGAATATGCTATGAAAACTTGTGTGTGCTATTCCTACATATTCTGACCTCCTTGTTATTCCTTCTCACCCCTCTTAGATGCAAGAAAAACAACAGAAAAAGAGGAATTCTCCCCTCAACACTTGAAATCTACCCCCTAGCCTTCTCCAAATCACTTGAGTGATTGGAGAAGATCTTACCATAAGTGAGGAGCTAAGGGAGACTGAGTTATCCTGCCACATTTACAGGCCTTTCTTGAATTTCAGCACACTGTTCCTGAACTTTAATGGAATGATTAGTGATGTTGTGCAGCAGCAGCAAGACGAGGAGCACAGCTGAAGCCAGGAAAGCCTGGGGATGTAATCCCAGCCATCTTTAGATGCCACATCCCCAACAATATCTGCTGTGAGCACCAATTCATTAGACCAGTGCAATCTCTTCAGTCACAGCCCCAGCCTGTCCCGGCTGCCTCCACAAAGCAGCTTGTTAAACCCTCACAAGTCAGTGCAGAACCAATTTTCTCAGGCTTCATTGTTTCCCAGCACTAACCTTATTAACCTTTAGGCACAGCAAAGGGTTGTTTATTTGCTGAAACATCTGCTTTGGACTGAAGCGATAAGAAGTGTGGTAGGAGCGTGTGGAAAAGGGAGGGACATCTCTCAGCACTGCTGGCCTGGCCCATCCCAGGCTGCTGACAGGGCACAGGTCCACCAGCCCTGTGAGAACAGCCCAAGCAGGCTCTGTCTCAGGACCTGAGGAAGTGCCAGGCCTCGTTGGGCATTTTTCAGAGGAGATGGATGGGGGAGTTTCTATTTCCATGGTCCTGCTGCTCTGTGCAGATGTTCTGCTTGGCTTCACTTTGCTTTTCTATCTACAAATAGACCAACTCACCTCCCTCTCCTTCAGAGTTCTGCATTTCTTTGTGCCCAGGGCTAACACTGCAGCCAAACTCAGCCCATGTCTTTAACTTCTCCTAAACCTTAGACAAAGTCACAATTCTTTGGCTGTCTTCCTGCCACATCTTTTATGAAGCTGTCCCTGTTGTTCCCACACCACCTTGGATCCACTTGTCTCCGAAACCAGATTCGCACTTGGCAGCTTGAAAAATAAGAATACACATGCACACACCCACAAACCGACCTAATCCACATCTAATTCTAAGGAGCTGATGGCTACTTGAGGAACAGTTCACTTTATAAATGAGAATATATGAAATACTCGACTGAGAGGTCTACTCAGCATTTCTGCAGCTTTGTGCAATGCTCAGGTATTCTGAAGTATTTCTATCATTTGACAGTTTAAGCAAGACCAGTTTCTCTGTCTGAATGCCTTTAACTTCCATCTTCCTCCCAAAACGGAGGCCTATTCTTCCCAGGCCTTCTAGTCCAGGCTCATCACCTATTGGAAATCCCACAGGGAGAAACAAGAAATAAGCATTCTCCTTTAGCCACAGTTTTCATGTCGTGTCCTGTATGTGGTACTTGTCAACATTATTCAGCTGCAAACTTCTTGCACCTGATCTGGTGGCCCACACTGTAGGAACACGAATAGAGGAGGTGGCAGAGGTTCTTAAAACAAGAAAGGGAACAGAGACAATCTCCGGGAGTTTTATATCTGCATTTTGAGGTGCCTGACAAAAGTTTGCAAGCATATTTCCCCTGTGAACAGCACACTACCCACCACGTCTGAAGGTGCCAAAAAAGCGAGCTTGGAACACACACAGGGGAAGGACTGAGCTGAAAAAAAGCCAATTCAGTATCTCTCTGCTCACAACAACCAACAAGCACATAAATGAGTCTTGCACTCTTCTTTCCTCATCTTCACTCTGTGGCCACTCTCCAAAGAGAAGGCAGTGTGATGAGCCAGGCGAAAGCAAAGCAAAACACCCCTGTTTCAAGATCTCATTAACTGGGAAGCTAATAAGTGCACTGAAGCTTTCATTCCTCAAGCTGAAACAGGAAAAGTTAAGAGGAAAAAAAAAAAAACTTTTAAAGTGTCAGAGTCTTTTACTTCTCATCTTTAACAGTGCCTCTGTACATCTTTAATAGCTGATCCTCCACATGAAACCCTCAGGAGCAAGGTTTAGGGAGCCAGAACTTACTGGAGTGCTTACATCCACATTTCAAAACCCAAAGCCTTTCCACAGAAAATAAGATGATTGAAAAACTGTGTGAAGTCTCTCCCCCATATAATCTAGAAGCTTATTAGCTACTTTTTGACTCGTGAGCCATTAAGGTTTACTGGCTCCATGCCTTCAATCTCATCTCCTCTTCCTCTGGGCCAAAAATCTTCCTTAGTTTTCCTGCCCCAACCTCCTCAGAACTTCACCTTTCATCTCTGCAGTGGAGGGGAGAAAGGCAAGGCATCAAGGAGCTCTTTCCTACAGCAGCTAGAGGGGGTCAGAGATTTAATTTGCCCAGAGGACAGATGATACACAAAAAAAAGCCCCACCCAGAAGCAACAAGTGAGATTCAAGGCTTCGTCTTTGTTTCAAGAACAAGAACTAAGTCAAATACCTGTGATTGTGACCACGGGATCCTCCCACCTTCAGAAAAACAAAGCACCTGAACACGATGGTAAAGATTTACACAGGTTATAGTTAGCAAAAGGGTCTTTCTTTTACACAAAAGGAAAAGTAGTACTAAAGAAAGTAGAAGCCTGATTAATTTTTCAAGTCATCCACTATTAAATAAATACAGGGCAGATTCAATGGCTTCTGATGAAATTCAGCAAAACTTCCTTGGCATTTTGGAACATCCCTTTTAATTTCCACTGGGAGTGATTTCTTTCTCTTTCAAACTAAAATTTTTCTTTTTTTGAAGATTTGATAATCAAAGACCATAATTCCTCACTTACTACATGTTTGTTTGCTTCCAGCTTCTAAAGATCAATGTACTTATGTCTAAAAATATCACAAGTGCTACTAAAAGTGCAAATAAATTCTAAGCAGCCTAGCAAAGCAATGTTCCTAAACAATAGCCAGTGTTCATAAGCAATCCTACGACAACAGATGTGATAAAGAATTAACTATTGCTTCTACTGTCTTAGGACTTCAGATCACTACACAGAGTTGACCCAAATCATCTGCACAAGACCCTGGGATATGCACGATCCCACCTTTCAGAAAGTCTGTCCACTCTGGTTTGTGTGGTAGCACTTAGCCAAAGCTAAGGAAAACTTTTCATTTGCCTGAACTGGAGCCCAGTAGGCTTTGTTTATTTTTGTCTCCTAAAAGTGCCTCTGTTACTTAGAAATCTGATATTTAACTGGGAGCTCAGGCCAACACCCTTCAGTTTCCAGGGGAGAGAAGGGCTGGGGTACCCTTCAATGCCCTAGAGATACCAGGCTGGATTTTTTTTTCCAGTTAATGTTTAAACATTTTTAAACTGACATGGAAAGAGGCATTTTTAAGATACTTGAATTCCCTTCCTTTTCTTAAGGTAAACTAAGGACACCTAAACACAACCATGAAATTTGGGGTCCAGCTATCTGCCTTTAGTCGGCTGTAAAAAGATTTGGCACAAAGACAACAACATAAAGATCACACAACAAGGCAGTGCCAAAGGAGAAACCGAAACTCAGGGATGGTCAGATCCTTATCTCTTGAACATCTCTGTAAAACAGTGAGAAAAATGCATAGCCCCAGATCACCCCAGCCCCTTGCCCAGCGTGCCAGGAGCGTGGTTGGGATTGCTATTACTGCCAACCATGGAATTGCCCGAGCAATGACATCATCACTGTCATGGAAACCCAGTGGTTTTGTCCCAGGGAACTGAAACCTGGTGCCCGGGAAGCAACAGTGAGAGCTCGAGTTCCCATTCCAGGGTTCCCGTTCCAGAGTTCCCATTCCAAAAGCAACATGTGCCTCTGGCTCGGCTCCCTGCCCTGGAGAACCTCCTCTGCTCTGTCCCGTGGCCACAAAGGTCACTGCTGGAAGGGAAGGCTCAGGCTGTTCCCCTTAAGCCAGACAGGGTCTGAAGCTTAAGAAAAGTTTTACTTTCTCTTGTGCTTTTTCTAATTTTCACTTTGGGTCACTTCCCTTTCAGCAGCAGAAGAGGCAAGAGGATTCACCCTGGCTGATGGAGTCAGCTGCTGACAATACATTACACTTAAAATTCCTTTTTATATTCTGCTTAGACACACTGTAAAAGAAGAATGGATATCCCGAATAATTAAAATATGTTTAATTTGCATGGAGCTCAGGGCATTGTTCTGACATCAAACATCACTGTCAACCATATGTGGAATTTCAACTGCCAAGTGCTTCATTTATGTGAAAATTAGCTTAAGTGTACAAAGAATGAAAAATTTATGATTATTTCACATTTTAATAAATGCAGTGCTATGCATTAATTTAGACTTCTAAAACAATTTTGACAGTGACAAGGGAATCCTTCACAGACTAAGTGCTGCAGCGCGCCGCGTTTCACATGTCCTGCGGAATTATGTGGTGGAGTGTTAAGGCAGCTAGATTTTTATGTTTTTAAACAAAGATATTATATGACTATATCACTTCAAATAGTGCTTTTCTCTCCCCCCTGTGCTCCCATGGGATGGCACAGAACCCGTCAATAGCTTTCAGACAGATCGGCATCTCGCGTCACACAGAAATGTTTGCAGTGAGGAAAAAAGTGCATATATTACATTGTTCAATATAACAGGCGTTGGCAACCTTCCCCAGACTTTTGTTGTACGGGAAAATCACTTGGGTGGTGACAGGATCTTCCACAAGGTGCTAAGATCTGGCACCAGTGCATTATTTTTCATGAGCATCTTCTGTTCTTCATAGTAGAACAGGAAGCTGCACCGTCTCTCACTCCTTATAGGCCATGGGGGATTTCTCCAGGTCTAAATGGGAATCCCACAACATTTTTGGGTCTGGGGTACCCCAGACTAAGAGAAGAAACATTGGCAACACCTCACAAACTGCTCCTTCTCCTGGTCCAAGCGGAGGTCACCTTCAAATGGCACTTTTCATATAACGATCGACTTTGCAATGTTGCATGACAAAATTAATAAAGCACTTCTGTAAACATGGAATCATAGAATCATGGACTGGTTTGGGTTGGAAGGGACCTTTAAAAGTCATCTGGTCCAACCTCCTGCAAGGAGCAGGGACATCTTCAACAAACATCTGAAATTCCATACAAACCCCCTGACTCAAAATATAAATGACACAGAGAAAGAAGAGGATTTTAGCCATTGTCAGCCCACATAAGTCTGACTTTTGTGCTTTGCGAGATCTGGCATTTACAGATATGTTAAACACAGTACACTCCCCTCTCTGCATGTATTGCACGCTCACAATCTACATTAAAAGAAGGTTATTAACACCATCCTGCAAGAGTTCAGGAAAGAGACCAAAACCAACTTCATTCTGCCATTTCCTAAGGTGGGGCTCTTTGAACAAAGCTCTTTGGTGTATTTCCATTTCTTCTTTTCTTTTTTTTTTTTTTTTTTAAAGAAAAAAGCAAACTTATAAAAATGGAAATTCTATCACATAGCCTCACCTTGAGCACAGATGAATTATAAACAGGGTTTGATCCTTCAGATCCACCTAGAGCTCTCAGCATGTGCGCTTATCTAGTAACCAAAAGCAACAAAAAGCCTTCATCCTATCTGAGAATCAGCTCTGAAAGGAGATGAGATCAGACACACGCTTTGCTATTGGCTTTTATGGCTGTTTCCTGACAGCAAAATAGTACTAAGAATAAAGAACCTTAAGACCCATTCCAGCTGCTTTAAACAGGTGTGATCTTGCAGGCACAGCTACTTCTGTAAACTCTGAATCGTGAGTCAAAATCTCCACTTCATGGTCTGGTTACTTGTGGCCTGTGCTGTCCGAACACAGATCTCAGCCCTCCCTGCAATAACACCAAGAGCAGGACCAACCTCTGCTAGGACAGGAGCAAACTTTTGCTCTGTGTCTCTGTGGCATAAGAAAGCTTGGCCTGGCACAGGAATGAGCCACTTAGAAAATCTTCTTGCTGGATATTGAAGAAGCAAGTGCTGCACGTGTTTATATTGCATTTTGCAGGTCCACAGCCAGCACGTGGCCTTTTGGGTTAATGTGGGAATGGCCACTATCTGTAGATGGGAGCAGAGCCCAGGACACTGCTGCAGTGGCCCATGTGTCACAGTTTGGTGGTTTGGATGCCACCAGCCAAGCACAGACTGTCACTTCTGGGCTGGGTGGGCAGGCAGAGGCCGATGTGGTGACCTGCCATGGGCCACCTGCTCCCTCGGAGGGGTCTGCATGGAGGCAGAAGGAAATCGAGGGAGGAGGGAGGTTGCTGGTATCCTTGGCTTTGCAGAGAGAGCTGGAGAGTGCTGTGGGAAGACACCTTTCCAGGGAAGCCTTCACGGGACCTAGAGGGTCCCAAATCACTGCGAGGGCCAGCAGCTCTGCTGGCTCTGCGTGATGCACTCTCAGCCCCGGTCAGTAAGAAGGATGCCTTTCCATGGACACTTTTGGCCTGAGACTGAGGTGAATCCCTCCCCCTGCTCTGCAGCTTGTCCTGTGACCACTGTAAGAAGTCACTGGAGGCAGAGCTGTCTGCTCTCACTGCTCCCCTCGAGTGCTCCCTGCCAGCCTGGCACCAAGCAGGGACCAAGGAAATGCCACCTGCTTTGCTTAGCCCTCCCTGCCACTGCTCTAATGCCTCTACAGCCCTCAGGCCAAGAGTTTGCACTCATTCACTTAGTGTCTGTCAAAGAAAATGCAAACAAGAAAATCAATGTTTGGGGTTTTTTTAACGAGTTATTTTACTGACATTTATGCTGCAAGTGCAAGGTGGTGTTTGATACCACTGGCCTACCAGGGCAGGCAGGGGAAATACTGGTTCAACAAAAGCCCCCCTGGGATGAAAAGATCTCCATGGACTTTACACTGGATAGTAGATATCTCATAACTTAAATAATCACTTAAAGTGGGATTTCAAAAGTATTCTGCTCTGGTCTTACTGCATTTCCAACACAAATTGAAGATAATTTTAAGCGCTGATTTGAATAGAGACATTTACGAGCCTTAATATTTCTCCAACAGTTTTTACTAAGCTTTTGTGCAGTCTGTAAGTCAGATGAGAGTGGTATTTACATATTTGTAAAATAGCACGTGGATCATTTTTATCTGGAGAATACAACTGAAACTGCGAACAGAAATTAAAGGAAAAACTGGAAGTATGCATTTAAAAGCAGATGAGGGGCTGGTCCTTTATTTGGCTATCAATTTGTGTGGAATACAACTGTCTGAATTTACTGGGGGAAAGATTTCTTGTGATTCGAGGACCACAGTGGGATGTTTCCAGCCAGATGAAATCGAGATCATTCTGGTGTTAAATATTTGCTGGAGGAGGTTAGGCCTTCAACCTAATACCAGCAGGCTGCCCTAAGGAATTGTTCCTAACTGCAGAATATTTTGTCAAAAGCACTATCATCACATGCAATTTTCAAACCAGTAACACTAAACCAGAGGACTGCAGCTGGGGAGGAGGAAAAGGCAGTGAAAAGGCTGCAAAAAACAGAAGGAAAAGGGAGTTTGCAGCGGCCAGGAGACCAAGGCAGCAGCCAAGAGAGGCACTTTTTGTTTATATCAGGGGTGACCAAACCTGAAATTTCCCTCCCCATTTTGCAGCACCAAGGCAAGCCAGCCACACACAGCTTTGCCTCCAAGGTTTGAGCAGTTTGAAGCACGTGCATGGGGGTATCAGTAATGAAACACCCTCTAAGGAGGTTGCAGAGGCAGGGGAAGGAGATGGAGCTGAAGGTGGCAATGGGCTGAGGGAGCAGAAGGGACAAAACAGGATCAGGACACACTGAAACTTCACAAGTGAGACTCTTACTGTAAATGAAAATGAACTGAGAACTTGACAGTCACCTGTCAGATGCCCAAACAGGAATTGTCTCTTCCCCCCATGGATTTAGATGGCCACACACACTGCTCCAGAGCAGTAAAAAAATTAGGGGTTCTGTGCAAACAAGGCTGCTGAATGATGATGCTCATGTTGTGGGGCCAGGGTTTCTACACTAGCCCAAGGCCATAGTCCAACAAGACTTGAGAAGAGAAAAATCATTAGATGTAAACTCCTCAGAAGCGATCAAAAGGCAGCAACCACTCAGGTTAGTGCCTTTGGTCACCACCTTTTCAGCGAGCATACGCATGCCCAAACAACAATATACCTACAGCTACAAATACAGCATAATGCCTGGAACCCAGGGTGCCTGTAGAACCTGGTGATACAGAATGTTCAGCCAAGCCCTACAGAGAGTCGCTGAGTTTGGAAAAGACCTCCAAGATCATCAACTAAAAACCACCTTGAACCACAGCCCAGCCTCAGTAAGGATGTCTGGACAGCTCCTACACCCCAGTCTCCGCAGGAGACACCAGCAGAGGTACACACAGCACAGCCAAACCACGCTTACTACCTGGCACATGAGCTAAGACGTATTTAAGTTTCCAGCCAGGGTCTGTCCCAGCCCCAGCATGTCCCCTTCCTGAGTGTGCAAACAGCGGCACTGTGTTTGCACTGGGGGGATCCCCGGTGGGACGGTGCCCCGGAGGTCCCGCAGCGGTGACAAAGCTGGGCTTGTGCCCCTAATCCTGCAAGCAGGAGGCAGAGGATAAACTCAGTCACTGGAAAACGGATGTTGAACACATCCTTCCCACACCTCCTGCCAGCTGCTTGCAGCAGGGCTGGCAGGAGATTTGCAGCCAGCTGCTAACTGTGGTGGGAGGTACGATGCCACAAGAGCAGGTAGATGGAACAGGGACAATCAGTCAAGGACTTCAGAGAAAAAAAAAAGAAAGAAAAAAAAAAAGAAAGAAAGAATTAAATAGAAAAAGGGGTTGGGGGATAATCACAAAACAAGTATTTTTAATGGTTGCTGGCAGAAACCCCAACCCTTGTATTTAAATGGCTTTTTTAATTAAAAAACAGCAGGCTATGAATGCTAATCTCTCTGAGCAGAAAGCTCCTGATGGTTTGCCTGTTTCCAAAAGACTAAATCAATCAGCAAGAAGGCTAACCCCATCTTGGGAACAGGCATTTCAGAAGGGCCTCAACTTTCAGAGCCTACATGTGCTGCACTCCTGAACACACAGGCCAAGGTGTAAACTAACACCCAAACTGCAACATTCACAAAACATGTCCAACAGTGCTTTAACTTTTTTTTTTTTCCTAGATCTGATCTGTCTTTCCTGGTTACTTCAGAATGGGTTTTTTTGAGCTAAAAATATCAGTGGAGGCCTGCCAGGCTAAAATGTGCAGTTTGAGTCCCTAAGTGTTTGGGTAGGGAATATTCCAATTGCTCCACATTTTTGCCTATGTAAACTATTTAACTTGCAAATCAGAAAGCAATGTTGTATGACACACTTGGGTTTTTCTTGGAATCTCAGCAGACATGCAGAGAAAAAAACCCAGCATATAACCAGGAGAGAGAGTGAGAGGAGAAGAGAAAAAGAGATAGAGAGAGAGAGAGAAGGATGTCAACCATATAGTACAAAAATAAATTGTTAGCAATTTTTTATGAACTGAGTTTTCCCAAATGTAAAGCAATTTAACAATTTTGTGCCATTGCAATTCACAGGATCTGTGGGTAGAGGGATTTTAAAAGAAAATCCAGCCCTGTTCTATTCTGAGTCAAGAATTATGTGTCATTTTGTTTCTTTCCCACGTTTTATATTTGTATAAAGTGTCAGAGAAAGGAAGCCTCACTGGGGAAGGCCACCAGCAGGAAACAGCATAAGAAATTCCTGGTGCTGCAGAGCAGTGGAAGGCTTCCTAACCTGGCACTGCCAGGACTCAGATTGACTCGGTTGGAGCATCCTTTTTCAAGCCTCAAACTCCTGAGCCTGTTTCCAGCTGGGCTGTCCACCCTGCTGCACCTGGGGAAGTAGTGATGGTGTCCAGTGGCACTTGGGGCTGTGGGCACAGGGACAAAGGACGTGCCCTGAGGCTGTGGCTCAGCGCAGCTCTGCCTCTCCTGGGCTCGGGGTTTACAGGTCCCACTGTGCTGCCTCTCAGGCACAGCAGCAGCAGCTGGATGTCCACATGCAGGGAAGGGGAATTTACAGAGACCAGAGCCAAGGAGCAGCAGCATGGCAGGGCTGTGCTCCACGTGTACTCAGGACACTCTCCAATCCATGTCAGTAAAACCCAGCAATAAGCCCTGTCTGTGGGGACACTTCTCTTCCTCCTTCCTTTCACCACACTCCTTTCCCTTGCCTCTTCACCCAGGGATGGATCTGCTGCTGGTTCTCCTCCAGAGCTGCGTTCCCAGCATGTGGCTCATGGGAGACAGTGTGGTAGAAGGGCTGGGAAATTCCTTCCCTGCCAAGGAGCACCCAAGCCGTGTCCTGCCCACCCTCCCTTCTTTCCATTCTCTTTCCATTCTCCACTTTCAGGGCAGCCCCTGAGCCACCAGTGCTGGGCAGTGAGGCAGCCAGCAAGAAGCAGCTCTCAGCCTTCTCTGAAAGCACAAGATACCCCCTGGCACACACAAATGCTTCCCTCCCATCTCCAAACAGAGCAGGTGCTGTGCCAGTCCCCTGGCCTCTGCTTCCTGTTCCCACACAGCAATGTCATTTCTTCCTCCTCTGTCACGGTGCCAGCTCCTGCTGGTGGAGCTGCCCTCCCAGACACTGCACCCCGGCCCTCCAGCGCACACATCCGTCTCCAAGCACACCGTTAAGGGAAGCACATTCAGAATTAAAAGATTACACAGTTTGCACTGGAGCTGGGAAGTGCATAAACCCACTGGGTTCCTTGAAATGCCTGGGCTTTTCTGAACTGAGCGTGCCTTGCTCAGGCAAACCACGTGTGGGAGATAAAACCAGCACAAATCCACAGTATGCAAAAAAAATATCCAAATGTTATGTATATGCATTTGAGTTAACCCAGTCTGATGGCCTCATGAAGGACAGAGATTCTCAAGAAACATTTTGTGCCAAGTTGCTACAGAGAAAGAGGAGATAAACAGGACCGTCACTGATGTGCACATCTTTTCCAGCATCTGTCTGCATCAGGAGCCATGACTTATGCAAAGTTCCTTCAAAGGCAGGGAGAGTTTACTCTCCACCGAGGCTGTCACTGAGACAAGTGACAAGTGACAAGCCTCAAAGATATCACCACTCACTCTGCGTGACCACACTTGATGCGCCTGGATGCTTTGTACAGCTCATGTCGTAACTTTTAGGTGCCCTGTAAGACTCAATGATGAAAGAAGCTTTGCAGAGCTGCTATTCAAATTACTGCCTGGGTGCCCCTTCCTTAAATCAGGCTAAGCTTTCACTAGGATCAAGGTAGGGAACAGCTCCAAGAAATTTCTCTGCAAATTCATTTTGCAGGATGCTGATTTCTCATTACGAGAGAACACAAATCCATTTGACAAGAAATGTTCTCTTTCCATCCTCATTTTGTTTCGCAACCTATGGCCTAAACCTCAGGTGAATTTTCAAATAAGCCAGCGCTCACCCTTGCAAAGGAACCTCTGTAGGAAACAAACATGGAGAGCACGTTGGCATCTTTTGTGTTATTGCCCAGTGCAGCAAGAGAGCATAGGAACACCTCGACAAAAGCCACGTGTGCCCCTCATTCTGCATGCAAAAAAACCCCAAAATTTTGCAGATTTCTATGAATTGTGCCCCACAGTCTTGCCAAGTCATTCTTTCCCCCCTTTCTCAGGTGGGGGAACCTGAGGGACGGCTGAGGGGAAAGCAGGCCTGTGCAAACTCCCAAAGTGATTTGGGAGCTAGATCAAATGAAATCTCTTGTGCTTCAAGAACCAGACCACTCTGTGCTCCAAAACCAACAAACTGATGTTTCATGCAGTGATGGCTGACTTTATACATTTTGCATTCAAGTGTCACACTGACACTTGCCATCCTTGGCACTGAGGAGCTAAATTTATCACTGTCTTCTTTAATATGGCCTAGGAGAGACAGACTCAGAGATGTCCTCCCGCCCGGGTTGCAGCAGCTCCCCGTTGTTAATCCAGCCAGGGAACAGCCACACCAGAAATCCCTTCCAGTCTGATTTGCTCTCTCCATTGAACAGCAGCGTGTGGATCAAACGAGCCCGAGCAGCTTGCTGTCCACCTGCTTCTCAAGTGCAACGAAGCAGAATAAAACTACTCTGACAATTTGAAAGGGGACTACAGCCAATTTAGAAGGAAATGATTGCACAGAGTCCAACCCGGTGCCTCGAACGGCGTCACGGAGCAATCCTTCATCACTTAATGCGCTGGGTCTGTCACTCTGCTGATTTCAAATGAGTTTAGGTAAACCAGTTCCACAGCCATGATTCACTTTAAAACACTTCCACTCCAGGGCATCACTCTGCATCGCTGGTACTTTTATGCTTTCAAAGAGTATTTCTACCCTGCTTCTTGTTTCTTGAAACAGACTTATATAGATAAAATATGGCAAATGCAGCCCCTTTGATGGCCAATAATCTTATTTCCTTATGAGAAACAGGAAAAGCTCTGGTATGGGTGTAACCACCAATATGTTTACCATACCTAGACCTAGTTCTCCACCTATAACAGACCTGTGTTAGTTAGGAATGGAGCAAACAACACTGGGAGTTAGTTATACTTAGCTAAGACTGATCCTTAAACCTCTGGATTTTCAGATAAGAGAGTCACATTTTTGTTTGGTTGAACACTGTTGACCTAAACATCACTTGCTCTCATGGAACTGCATTAAGTATTCCCTGACTTTCAGACCCAAACTACAGTTCAGCATTTTCTTAGGTACTTCAGAAGGAAGTTTGCTTGCAGCATTTCATCCTGAAGTCTCTAATGCCATCCACAGTTAATTTCTTTGCCAAGAATCAAGTCAGTCCATGTCCCTCTGTGCTCCAGGAGACTGCAAGGGCTGTCAGAGCAAACCTCACAGGACATAGCTAGAGAAGTCCCAAGAAGTCAGTGGAAAGCCAAGCTGAGCTCTATTGCCTTTGGGACAGCATAAACACCACAGTGGATAAAGCAGCCACAAAACAACTAAAAAAATCCCAAACAACTGAAAAAACACACAGGCAGACAAAACATGAGCGTATACTTCCAGGGAAGCCTCAGGGGGGAGGGAAAGAGCTTGCTGTCTCTGGGTGCTTTAGGTTAATAATGGTCAAATAACATGACCTGGAAGGGACTAGCAGGAAGGGTAGAGAGTTCCTTTCTTTAACAGCTATATGGCTTCAAGCTGTATAGCTACAAGTTCCATGGCTGGAAACTTCAAATACTTCTGCAAGAAAACATCACAGATAAAGCACATCCACAAATTATCTTCCGCTTTCCATATCCTATAAAGGAATTTCTGTTTGAAACTAAACTGTCTTTTTCCAGGTCTTGCCCTTGCTTCTTAAGGGAAAAGCACCAAAAAGCTGCAGAAATAATGACTAATAGAGGTGGGCATTTTTGCCCACAGAATTTGAAAAGCAGAAGGAACCATTAGACTGCATTGTCCAGCTGGTAACAAAGGCCCTTCCTCCCATTAACTTGCCACACACATTTTAGCTTCTCAGTGCTTCTCATGGCATTAGGATAATTATCGACTCATTAGGGCCCCCAGTCTTACTTGTGAAGTGGAGAATGAAGTCTAATTCCATGATGGTGCTGCCCTACCTCCTAATAAAGTCCAGCAAGGTTGGGAACAGGAGTATCTTCAATGATATCAGGTGAGCACTGTTCCCAAAGTGAACCAAAGTTATATTTATTATCTTTTAGTCTGGCTCCTGGAATTTTAATTAATAGAAGTCCATTTTCACCTAACTTTTATCTTCAAATCTGACAGCTGTAATAAAGCAATACTGTACATTTTCCCCGGTTCTGGTGTTATTCAGGCTGGAGTAAGAGGAGAGAAGAGCCAGTCTGCAGGGCAGAGACTGAGGGCTGCCAGCTGGATAGGTCAAGGGGGAGACACCTCATCCCCAGTATTCTCAGGAAAGGGCTAAGCAGGTTCCATCCTTCCTCACCTTCCAGATCAGATGTGCCAGACACTGTGATGTGGGCTTTGGCCCATGGGACTGGGAAATCAGGGGATTCAGACTGCAGGGAGGCCGTGGCACAGAGCCACCAGGCTGGAGCCATGGTGGAAACGCTCTGCTCCAGGGAAGTGTGGAGGGAAGCAGAAGCAAAGCAGCATCCTCATGCTTTGGACACACCTGGCTGTCACTGCACAATGTGCTCCTGTCACTGAGGCACCTGCTCCACGAATTCCTGTGAAGAACAAGCGCTGTGCTCATTCTCCTCCCCACCACCATGGGGTGAGGAATCCTGCCCTGCCCTGACTCCCTGTACGGGGTCAGACCATGAATTTCACCTCACAGAAACCAGATGTGCTCCCTTTTTAACTGGGACATGTCCTGGCAGCTCCCCTCTGGTGCCTTTCAGAAGCTCTGGCTGCAGCTGCAGAGCTCACTCTGTGCTTCACCAAGATCAAACTGGGCTTTCAATGACATAATTACAGCCCTATATTAAAATGTTATAATTAAATGATCTCATTCTTCATCAGCAAAGGATATCCCTAACCAAAACAAATTTTTCTATATCATTTATTGTATTTAAGATAATTTAATTCATGCTGGAAGGCAGCAAATGAATAAATTCCATAGCACTTTATTTAAATATTTTTGAACAAATCTTGAAAGATGTTTTCATTTAGCTGAAAGCAGACTAATAGCAATTTTTTCCTCTACCACAATAAAAAATGTGGGTTTCTTTTTATTGTACTTGTTAAAATAAATGGCATTTTTAATAAAGACTGTCCCCATAACAACATATATGATTTGATCACATTATGAAATAAATGTCATGTGAGATTATACATTTCAAAGCAGACAGTTTATGTTCCTTTAGTTATTAAATTCAATCAGTTTTACTTCTTTTTTTTTTTCCTGAAGGCAGGTATGGTTTTGATTAAAATGTGACCCCAAAAGCAGAATGATTTTAGTGAGAGTGCATTTTCATTTTTTGAAGGTTTATCTACCTTCCCATAGGAACTTAGAAGAAAAAAAAATATGGCTTTCAATGGCAGAATTAAAATTTGGTTTTCTTTGACTGACATTTTTATTCCCAAGAAGACCATGTTACAGCACAGTGCTGAGTGGAAAACTTCAAGCTAACTAACTAGATACTGTGTTTTTAGCCCTTAAAATGGGTCTGATGTTACAAATAGTTCTGGTACCCATCTCCCTGGTACAGAAACCCAAAGGCAGCCCAGAGCCCCAGCCTGTGCCATCAGGCCAGGAGACTGCCTGTGACAGGGAACCACACTGCTCACTGCCCATAGGACCTGCAGGGAATTTTGATTTCCTCCAGGAACTACCTGAGAACTATTAGATATGAACATGGGAATGCAGGGAACCAACCAGTGGCAGAAACAACCCACAGGACCATATCCGTGGCTCCATCCATGGAATTTACTCCATGGGCCTTGGATTGCACTCTGACTGACAGCAAACCTCCGTTCCTGTCTCTGACTCTCCACCTCCTGCCCACCACAACCCCACCAGGAATCTCTGTTTGCTATGGGATGTGATTTAAGCTCCAGTCCCACCTCAGGAGGCCCACAAGTCCGAAGCTGGTCCATCTCTTAGACAAAGTTGGATACTTGAGTGGTCTGGCCTTTCCTCCTTGCATAGGCTGCCTCTAGCACCCATCTCATATAAGACATCCATGGTCACTGCAGTGGAACACCTGGCTGGAAAACAGTGTAGGAAAACTACCTATTTTTAGTCTGTCCAGAATTCCCATTGCTAATTTTTGGATCTTTTCCCTCGTTTAGGAATGCAAAAATCGGAGCGCTTTGGGAAGGAAGGCTTTGTGGTGCCCTTGAGGTCTCACTCACAACACCACAGACCCAGAAGCTGGATCTGCCAGCCCCAGGGTGTGGCTATGACTGTTTGCTCTTCAGACACCGAATTTCTCTTAGCTGTCTGTCTAAAGCCCTCCATCCTTTTCAGACACTTCAGCTACACGCCAGTCTTATTTCAACAAATGAAGCTCCTGTTAAAAACCACTGACAACATGGGTGTCGGCTTAATAAAGAAATTACTTTTAATCTAAACATCACCATCTGTCAGGCCCTGAAAAGGAAAAACAAGAAAAAAAATGTGCAGTGATGTACAGCCATGGAGCAACATTTGAAAGCTCACATCCCAGCTCTCGCCGAGCACGAATGCTGAATATTAAACAAACACCTGAAGCTACATGTGCCACCACCTAAAACTATCACTTCATTTTCTGTTACGTGCTGCGACTCACGGGAAGCATCGCAGGCACCGCCATCTGTGTCGCCTTTAATTATCCGTGGGGAGCGCACACGCGATATTTCACAGCTCGTTCAGGAGCCAGGAGGTGCCACCAGGGCAGGGCACACGTCCGAGGAGCTTGTCCTGTGCCCGGTCCCCAGGAGGCACAGCAGGAGGGGTCAGGCTGCACGGCAGGGACAGGCACGGCCTCTCCTTGGATGGGGGAGCTGAGGCTCCCTGCCTGACGTCTGCACCTGCCCCAGGACCTGCTGACTGCTGAGGGTGACCCTTATCAACACCCTGGGTCGGGTGGTGGCTCCTGCTCAGCTGCTGGAGGCAGAGCTATGCGAGGATAAAGAGGGGAGGATGCAGGTCAGGATGCAGAGCCAAATTCTCTTTATCAATGAACACAAAGCATGCAGGAAGAGCAGCTTTCTGCAGCAATACTGATGGGAATTCTACTGGAGAAAAGTTTCTGATCACTGACTCGTGTTGAGGGTGGATGAATTGGTGGGAAGCTGGCTGCGTTAGGAGGAAGGTCAGTGATAGACTTCCCCATTATTCCCAACAGCTCTGAGCAAAAATAATCCTGGGATTAAATGGTTCCACCAGCAGCTGAGGTCTAAGGAAGCTTGGTCTGTGCTTGCTGTACCTCCCTGTGCCCCTCCAGCAATCCCAGCTGCTCTGTGACACTTCCATAAGGGCCTTCCCCACATCGTTCCCTAGTCCCTCATCTCGTGCCTCACCAACACGGGCTGGCAGAGGAGCAGCAGTGCCTGCCCACCCCATCCCAGCACCCAGGGCAGCTGGGGCAGGAGGGAAGGGGCTGGCAAACAGGCGGAAACAGCCCTGGCAGTCACCACTGGCAACTGAGGACGGCTGTGAGTAAATCCAGAGTGAGCCGCGCTACGTCAGATGTTTTACAGACACTTAGCTGATCTCCCAATATCCTGCTAAATCTCTCAGGAAATGCTCAGTAAACCCAACTGCCTGTGCACTGGAAGCGACAGTCTTCTGCAATTAAAAATGTCTGGAAATGGCACTCCACTCCTCTGCACAAATAATCCAGACTACAAGCAAATAAACAAAATAAAATTGCTTTCTCGGAAGCAGCTGTGGGGCATCTGGAAAAAAAAGATGCTCAGGAAACCCAAGCAGAAAACAGTGACCCAGACTCGCTCCTCTTGGCAGTTCTTACCCCACTGCCTGTCTCCTGTTTTCTGGAGCAAACTCTCCTGCTTATCCCTTGTACTGAACTGCTCTGAAAAGGTCAAGAAATGCAAAAAAATGCACCTTTACCTACCAGCATCCCTCTGCCCACACGGGTGCTTGCTGTGCTGGTGATGGTAGAAATAAAGCAAATTAAAACCAAACTCCAGAAGTCAATCAATTTTTTTGCCCTTCATCCCTTTGTTGTGAGGGAACACTGCATGTTCTCCTCAAGTTACCTCCCCAAGCAACAATCCCATTTACTTTTTGACCTCTGTAAATTAAAACAAGTTTGGAGCTCTCTCGGTTCAGAGCTGTGACTCCATTTACTTGTGAAATTGTTTATTCAAGCAATTCCCACTCTGTAGCATCAAAGTTTGTTGTTAATAGTTGCAGACCACTAATCTACACGATGAATATAACAAAGCTTGTGGGAGAATCCCAAATGGACAGGCATGATAAGAGATGGGAGAAAGAGGCTGGCAAAGCTCCAGGTACGCGATATTTTTGTGCCTGACCTCTTTAATTACTTAAACACCAAACTGACTGGCAGATGAGCTTCAGAGCTACTCCAGTGACTACCAAGGACTTTCATTTCCCTTAAAAGGATGAGGCTTAATTTTTATTCCACAGTACGGAGGTACCTCCATCCAGAACAATTCAGCACAGCACAAAGAGGAAATTATTTTAAAAAAAAATAAAATAAAATAACTTCACAGCACAGCAAACGTGCACATAAACCCCTTCTGAGTGTCACTGCCACAGAAATCTCCCATTGCTGACAGGAGATTAAGGGTTGCATTGCCACCTCAAGGTCTCAGATGCAGGAAACTGAGGATGAGGACTCTGGAATTTCTGGCTGCTTGTTTCAGCCCCTCATCCTAAGGGACCATCACGGGGACCACGTCTGCAGCCACTGTTCCTGGCCCTTGGGAGACCAGTGGCAATAATGTCTGGGTAAAAGGTTATTGGTAAATGAAGGTTCTACCATTTCAAAGCTTAGATTCTTGTTTTGTGTTGGTGGGTTTGGGTTTTTTTTTTCTTCTTTTTTTTTTTTTTAAAGATCTGCAACACTTCAAAGCAAAAGCAGCAAACTACAACACTGATTTTTTCTCATTTCACATGGTGGCTGCATAAAATCAAATATCTATCTGCAGCTGAAATCAGCATCAATCTGGAGAGATCCTGACTTCTGGAACTTCTCCTTAAGTAGCTGGGATTTTGCCTTTCCTCTCGCAGCTCATCAGGAGCCTGTCTCCGCTCCCCACATCTTGGTGTAGTCTATCATGGAGAAGTTTTAAAATTCCTCAATGATTTTCATCTGTAACTCCCTTCACCCTGGTATTGGAAATTGGAGAGGGAAAAACGATTTTTCAGTTGCAATTTGTCTCAAAGCATGAAGCCAAGACAGAATCCTTCACTAGTTTTTGTGCTATATACCCTCAATTAAAATTAGCAATACCTGTTTCTCCAGAATACCAGAAATTCACATTTTGGAAGCAAAAAACAATAGCAAATCATGTTGTAATACTATCTTGCACTTCACAAGTTAAAAGATCTTGCAAGAGTGAATTAAATTTCACAAAGTAGAGAAAGTTGTCATTATCATGCACATTTACTGAAGAAAAACATTCAAATGACTGGACTAATGTTACTCTGTTAAATGGGAAGAAAATCACAGGAGTTTCTAAAGCAGAGCTCCCAAAATCAGTGAAAACTGCCTGGTTCAACATTACTGATTTGGGTGAGCAACTTGGGTTTGACTGATGCTCGTGATTTCTTTCACTGCAAAGCAGAGTTCTTACTGACCCTCCAGGCTGAACTGGAAAAATAATTCCTTGTTGAAGTCTTGTCATTTCAGAAAGTATCAAGACCTGAGCCTGAAATTTCACTCTTAACCTGAGATATGGAAGAAAACTCCAGTGCTGGTGAGAGAGTGAGAGATCCGCAAGACGGATTAGGAAGAATTTTGCTTTCGGTTTGATGTTCAAATTAGATTACTAATTCACAGAGTCCTTCTACTGTTTAATAAATTCAGATGAAAAGGAAAGATACAAATTCTCACAGTTCTCTTGCTACTTAATACGTTCAGATGAAAAGGAAAGATAGAGTGCAATCAACACGTGTTAATTTATGCAGATCTTTCCATAGCTCCATGTTTTAAAATGTCTTTTTTAGATAAAAGGCCAATAATACTCAGCATTTTTCATCTTCAAAGTGCTTTGAAAATATTAACTAGTGAATTGGCACAGCACAACCATCAGGGTCCATAAAGGTTAGAATCCCTGTTTAAAGAGCACTTCCAGGCAGAAAGGTTATGGGATTTCCTCACAAACCAGAAGCCTGTGCCAAGGACAGGTGCTAATTAGCAAATTCATAACTTGAGGTGCAGCACTCAGATTACAGCCCGTGCTCTCAGTCTTTCAGCACATGTGATGTGCCTGCTAAATCTTGATAACGCCGCACTACTTGAAGCTTAAAAAGATGCAAAAAATGGGCATCTTGTAGAAAAAAGGGTGCATGGGGGGGATGTTTCAGCAGTGCATCATTTTGTTCAGGAGCAGTGCTGAGAGATAAGAGAGACTGTCACCAAGTGGGGGCTCAATGCAGCTCTTACACTGGATCCAGTGGCTCACACTGGGCTGCTGTCAGCTCCTTGGAGCTGTCCATTCCCTGCTGCCACACCTCACAGGGATGGGGTGCGGGCAGGGCACCCCACACTGCCCTGAGCACGGGGCTCGGGCAGCACAGCCAGGGGAAGCCCTCGGTGAGCTCAGCGAGTGCCTCGCAGCCCTTATCCCGGAGCACAGCTGATAAGCAGATCCAGACCTTCTGATCAGTGCCCAGGGTTACGTGAGCAGATGCCTGTCTCTCACAGAGGGCATAAACACACTGCAGCGAGGAGTTTCAGCAGTTTGTTTGCAAGGGAAGAACGTTTTCCAGCTCTCTGTTCCTGCTGCTGTGGCTCAATCCGAGCTACATTGCTGGAAAAACTTTCACTAGGAGCAGTTTCAACACTTCTCCTTTCAAGTTCATTATTTCCTTCCTGTTCACTATTTTGTGTTTGTAGAATGAAGGCACTTTCCTGAGGATCATCAGTAAGGAAACAGAGACAGGGGTGCACAAAGGTGGGTGTGCATTACATTCACCTCAGCTGCTGAGGGCAGGGAGTGTGAGAACTGGGAATGTCCCACAGAAAGGCAAAATAACAAAGACATGCAAGAGCAGGCCAATGTGAAAATCATAACGACAGAGGGATTTATGCAAGGACGTAATCCACAGCTGTAGAGAAGCCTTCTTTTTGTGCCTTTTTCTTTTCTTTCCTTTTTAAAAATGGACAGCACAGGGGAAAGCGTGGATCTCTAGGTGAAAAAAAGCAAAACTGAAAACATTCCCAAGCTGTAAGCGGGTCATGTGCAACACCAAATCTCGCTGTAACATCAGCGCACCGAGGGCTCTGCGAATTCACGCAGTGCCTGGGTTTTTTTTTAGACACAGGGTGTTGCTGTGAGTTGTTTTGGGGAGTGCTCCCGGCAGCAGCAGATCTGTCATGGCACTTTCTCCAGTCATTCATAACAAGGCTCAGTTATGCAAGGGTAGACACCGGCATCGCGATGGGCCGCGGGCCAGGAGGTGAAATGCCACAGCAATGTTCTAGCCCAGGGCCTCGAAGGCAAACAGCAGAGTGAGAAAGACGAGTTCGCCAGAGTTCAGTGCCCGCCAGCCCGGCCCATCCTCCCCCACAGCATCAAAGGCCAGGGTCATGCCTCCACTTCCAAACCATCCAAACCATCGGGAGACCTCCGAGAACGGTGCCAGCGGTTCGGCTGGCACTGCTGGAACTGCTGCTGGGGGCTTTGATCCCAGATAACCCTGTCCCTTCCTGGCCCAGGAGCCTCCTTCCTCTGCCTCTTGGGCCGTACCTCACATCAGAAGCAAAACCCCTGCAGCAACAGCAGCTCTGGCAGGAGGTGTCTGCGCAGCCCCCAGCACGGCGGGATCCGGGATAAAGGATGGGGTTCTCTTCTGCCACAGTGCCGCACCCCACAGCCGCACCCTCACACCTCCCCTGCCTCATCTGCCCCTCAACCCTTCTGACAGAGGGAAGCCAGACACCAGACCCAAGCACCGGGGCTCTGAAAGAGCTCAGGACTGAATCAAAGGGAATGCCGTGTGTCAGCACTGTCTGTGATTACAACTGTTTCTCACTGCGTCTGTCAGAGTAAAACGCTCCTCTGTTACAAAGAAACAGCCCCACCACCGAACATTTAAATGCTTTTTGCATACAGTGCCTGGCTTACAACACACTTCATCAAAGGTCTGGGCACCCAAAAGAAGGTTGCATACTGCACAGGAAAAGTAATATCCACTTTAGCTTTCAAATATTTTGGCTTTTTTTTATTAAAAATTTGTACAACAAAAGCCTTACGCTGTTGTCATATACAAAAGAGATAACAAATGGCACATACAAAGCAGATAAAAAATGCTAAGAAGTGGAACTCTGTCAGCTATTAATATCAAAAGGCCACACAGAGAATGAAAGGCAAGAAAACTTTTTCCCTACATGAGCAAACCACGTTAGTGTGTTTTCCAAGCAGCATGTGAGGGGACAGCCATTCCTACAGAACTGTGCAGGACAGAGGTGTTATCTCAGCTGATGTCTGGGAAAAGTGACACCAGAGCCAGCACAGCGTCGAGGAAAGAGCCGTGTCCACTGCCACAGCTGATAACAGGGGAGCCCCTACTCCCCACATCAGGCAAATATTCACCAACTCACAGCACCAGAGTGAGAACTACCCCCCTGAAAGATGTGACCAGCAGCAGGGCAAAGCTGGGAGCCACGGGGAAGCCAGAGCCACAGCTCCCTTCCTCCTCCTCTCCCTCCCTGCTCCCGGATCCGGCCGCAGCCGTGAGGTGCTGACCCCAGAGCGGCAAATCTGGGCAGCACCTCCCCTCTTTGGGAGGCACGTCCCAACTTCCACAAGGTTATTCCGGCTCTGTGAGCTCCAAACTGGTGCAGCAACTTTGAACAGTTCACTGATTTCAGCACTGTGAAACCCCACACACCCACTGTCAGATGGCATTAGACTGATCGGCTTCTGACTCCAGTCATTTGCTCTTGTTCATACAAAGGCAGAAACGTCTGTCTCTGGCAATGCCAGACGTGCAGGAAAACAGAAATCTCCACAAATTGCAGTAATTGAAGGTACCAAGGGAATTAATTAGTCTTACAATAGGGGAAAGCTTTGGGCAGAATGAAAGTTTGTTGGGGGGAAAAAACCCTTTAGATCTGGGGCTAGTGCTTTAATTTCTAATGACAAAAATAAAAGAAAACAAACAAACTGGCAGCAAACAGAAACTTGCTTTAACTCAGCATTTCAGGTAGAGTAGAAGGGTGATGTATTATCGCCTCTCCAGCCCCAGTTAAACCTCCATGTTGTTTAAGTCTCTATTTTTCTAAAGGCACTGCTCTTCACCTAGCACGTCCATACACATTACTTGCAATTTAAAGCAAAGCATGAGAACAGAAGTGGAAAGCATTTTTTTAACAGGAATGAAACATTCTGAAAGAGGAAAGTACCAACACAGGCTGTGTATATAATAGATCAGATTTTTTCCAATGGACAGGAAACTACATTGGGAGGAAGGAGGAATAGGATTCATAGCTCTGGAAGCAACCAAGGCAACGAGTTTAAGAAATCTTTGCCACACAACTTCTCTGTTTCCAGGTCCCCAGTGAAAGGAAGGCAAGCTCTTTTCTGAAAGCGTTTTGTGAGCTGTGAGCATACAAGCACAGAATAACCATCACTTTTAGATTATTTAACAGGAAGATTATTTTTCCCCTTCATTCAGAAAGATAGATACAACTATTTTTTTTTTTTTTTGCCTCATTTCACAGTTAAGCTGGGTTTGGAGCTTGAAATTACCCTTCTTTTCTCATTAAAAAAATCTGATGAGGCCACAAAGAATCAGACTTCATCAGGTATCTATGAAAAATATTTCCTACCTTTTGTTCATGTCTATTCCTGTGTAAAGGATTTGTGTTTTCACACTTCAGGAAGGTAAATTACTTTTGACAACCTATGCTTCTTTTTTGTTAGGGAAAAGATTGATGTCTGCTGGTTTACATCACTATCGTGGATGATTTTGAGGCCTATAAAGATAGAAAATGAAACTATGTTTGTTGTTTTTTTCCCCTTAACTGATATTAAACTTTCCTTCCTTTGACCTTTTGGACTGGCTTGCACATGACACCATTTCATTTGCATTCCAGACAAACATAACACTATCAGTGTCATATCAGATAGAACAAAGTCAGAAAAACTCAGAAAAATAGGTGGTTTGGACTTTCAACCACTGGCAGTGACATCAAGGTTGAAAAGATGTCATTTGTTTAGGACAGCACTTGTGAAAACAGCTACTGAAGGAGCCAGGCACCAGAAAGCTCTCAGCAGAACCAGCTATCGACAGAGGAGACTGATCCAAATGGACATTTCACCACTGTCCATCTTTCTGCTGGGAAAGTTCGAAGATTAATTTCTTTGTATTTGGGTGGAGAGTTTGCTCAGCGAGTTTGCTCAGCAAGTTTGCTCAACTTGTTAAAGCACTGAAAGGGGCAGTACACAACAAAACGTGCTCCCGTGCAGCAATGTGAGTTTTGTGGGCAGAAAGGACGAAGGGAGGATAAAGCTGGAGAAGACTCAAACAAGAAGCCTGGGCCATTGCATTCAGAGTCCAAATATTTGGCATTTATAGAGCAATAACTGACCTGAGAACAGGACACTATTTAGAAACTAAGAAGGGCTGTGTACAAAATGTCAGTCACAGACGAGTCAATCAGTACCATATCTGCAGAAATGAAATACAGAAGCTCATGGCTTTGGGAACCAACATACATGGAACATCTTTAAAAAAATCTTTTACTTGCCACTGCTTCCCTGCAACAAAGGTAAATTCTGCACCAGGTGTTTGTCATCCTTAGTCACCAATGTAAAGTTCAATTAGCAACACTGCAGCACACTGCAGCAACTAAAGCTCAGGGTGTCCTTTGCTACCACGAGCATCCCAGCACCCACCAGAACACCACAGGAAGGTTTGTCTCATCTCCCAGGGCACCTGCAGGGAAACTGAGCACATGCCCACAGTGTTCACACTCTGGCCACCTCCTCCCAAGCCCGTTCCTGTAGTCAAGCCTGCGTCACTTTGGTTTCATTGATGGCTACCCCCTTTCTCTCTCTGTCTCTCCAGAGAGTGACATTTTAATTGCGTGTGTCCTTTTTTTAGTCTGTCTGCTCCCACTCTCAGCTAAACAGCTGGGTAACTTTGGCTGGAGTCCAGAATTAACATAAGTTGTTTTTAACCTCTCGATGCAAAGGCATTTCACATGGTTCCCCCGTGCGACTCCAGGCACAAGGATCTGCTATTAAAAAATGCCACCAGGTGCAAACCACCAATGTCCTGAGACAGCTGTGCAGAGCCTTGGCCATGGCCTGGCTCTGGGGGGCATCTGGCCACTGTCATGGAGCAGAAAATGATTCTCACCACTTCTGAGCCAAACACACCCTAGTACAGCACTGGAGACAGCTCCAAAAGACCCCCTCCCTGCACTTAAACACTGTTCAAGTTTTAGTTTTTACCAGTTTAGCATCCAAACCCCCTTCCAGCGTCAGACAATCAGGTTTCCTGTCTAAAGGGGGACTGCACTGCATCCTGCCTGCTGTCCAAGGCAGGCAGGGCTGCTCCAGGGCAAGAGGAGGGTTTGAAGCACAGCTATGAACTTCACCATTTAAGAGCTTGGCCATGATTACAAAACACAAGCTGCCAATGATCAGTGGCCCCTCTTTGCTCGGCAGCAGCAAATCCCTACTCCCAAGAGCTCAGGCACAGCTGGGCCAGAGCTGTGTGGAATTTGCTGATGAAAGGACTTCAAGACTAAAAGTTAGTCTACTTTTCCCAACTTTCCAGCTCTCAAATGGAGGTATTACTGCTTTCTACAAACCCTTGAAACATCAGGACATCTCTGCTTGAGAGGTTAGACGAGGACTCGGGTACAGCTCCGCTAATGTTGACTTACATAACTCCCTGAGCAAAAGCACAGAGCGTGGTGTGCACGGGCTGAGGGATCCAGGTGCTGTGCCACTGGCACAGGAGGCATTAATAAGTGCCTAGCAATGCGGGGTAGGCTGCTCCTCTTTAATTGCAGGGAGGCGCAAAGCATGAGTAGCTATTTGCTCGCATGAGCGACTCTGTCAGCAAATGGTTATCCAGGGAGCAGCAACCCAGCCCACCCCACTCTCGCAGCCTGCGCTCCCTGCTTTGGCCATCAGGACACAGAACAAGGGAAAACTACACCCACTTGAGCCTGCATGCTTGACAGGGCCCCCAAATATTTTTGTTGACTCAGTAATTCAAGAGTTATAATCCCATCGCTAAATATCAGCTGGGCCTCGTCATTTCTCGTTCGGAGAGGACAGAATGAGAAACCATTAGTTTGCTTTTGGCTTCACTACAAAACAGTGCGTTCTCCCAGGCAGCAGCCATCCATTCCATCAATGTTAGCAGAGCACTCACAGCAGCGAGGTCCTGGTCCAGGACAGGGGTTGCTAAGCAATATGGAAATACAAATAATAAACGAATAGCAGACACCTGCAAAAGATTACACACCGAGCTGTACCTTACCGTGAAAGCCTGTGTTTCAAACCTCACCTCATTTGGATTCAAATTTGCCTAAATCAAATTTATAAAGAAGGAATGATTGTTGTACAGAATGTTTTGAGAGATGTAAACACTTCCTCTTCTATTACTGTGATTCACTTCGGGTTGTTCTCCACTGTCAGGCATTTAAAGCATGCAGCTCTGTGGAACACAATGGCTGGTTTGCTTATTACAGCACGCACTGGAAACTGCTTAAATATATTTTTCTGTCAACGCGTATTTGTGATTCCCATATTATTTAAGGAGTGACTGCTACTCTGTGTACACGTGTCGTCAGCATGATTGATGTCAGAACAGTGTTTGCACAACTCCACATCGGTGAAGATTAAAAGCTGCTCCTAAGAAATCCTCTTTACAATCCTCAGCTATGCAAACACCCCATACTAGGACATCTCGCCACAGAAACTTCCTCTCAAGGCCACCTCACACCCACTGTATCTGCCCTGAGCTTGAGCAATGGGGCTGCTACTGTGCAGAGGGCAGATTCCTTCCCTGTAGGCTTGGTTTGTGACCCATTGGAAAGGTTCCCGTTGCCTCTAATAGGAATTGGGAGCTGCTCTGCACCACATCCCACACCTAGGGCTGGTCAGGGCGGCGGCAGAACCACGGAGAACACGCAGAGATCAGTGCACGCAACAAGATCCTCAGACTGGGGCTTCAGGATTCAATTATGCCTTTGGAATGTGATCCAGAGAGTTAAAAAACAAAAGATGCACCCTCTTGTCTAGGTTTTTGTTGCCCGAGGACCTGTGAACCAGCACAGGTATGTGATTCTGTGTATTCCCACAAACAGAACTAATTTGGGGCTTTTCTGGTTTCGAGCAAAACAATGGGAAAATGAGGAAAAAAACCCCCACCTTTTGCCAGTGGAAACCCTGCAACACAATCCACTTTAAACCTTGGCATCCACCTCAGCCACAGCAGCACTCAGATTCCTGTTCTGGCCATGTGGGAGCCACAGTGACACCCCCTTTTGTGCACTTCCACAGCAAAACCCTGGAGTCGTTTGACTTCTTTTGGCTCACGGAGAGAAGGTTTAGGTTTGCAGCTGCTCTAGACCAGTTGCTCTCACACACAAACACAAAGCTATGATTTGCTAAGCTGCAGCAATTTAATTGCAAATTTGAACCTTTGTCATCAAAAGATTATCTATATCTGGGGCTAAATACTTTCTCAAACTTTGTACACAACTGCTATAGTCTTACCCTGTACCCAAAACAAACAACAAAAGGTAATTTGCCCAGGTTTGGTGGGGTTTTGGGTTTTTTTTTTAAAGTTAAGAAGCTTCCAGCTGGAGCTTCCTCCCTGGCTCGGAGGCAGGAGGGCGGCTGCAGAGGATGGGCAGGTAAAGGTGTGCAAATCCCAAAGGGGCAGCTTCTGTGGGAACGCGTGTGGTGTTTGGGATCCCGGGGAAGTGAAGCAAGGCAAGGCGGTGCTGAGGCAGCAGGGGGAATTAGACTAATCCCGGCTACAAGGGAGGTGCCGGGTTACACAGCCGGATGCGAAGCTCAGCGTTCGCTTTCTCAGGAATGCGCTCCCTGTAACTCGGTTACCGAGAAGATCTCACTCCACGTTATTGCTTAAACTCACAATCACTCCATGCTTCGAGATTAATCTGCACAATAAACACAACAACAACTAGAACTGGGGGCATCAGGGAGCAACATGGACATTCGGGGTGGGTTTTTTCAGAAGTATTACGCATGCAGTTCAAGAGTTAGAAAGTTCAAAATGCATCTTGCCACAAGTCCTCAAGGCAAGTGCCACTGAAACAGCAAATACAGATGAGTGTGGCATTACGTGCTATCAGCTCACCTGAGCTGCTCATCTTTAATAAATACATAAAGAAAAACAATGGTGAAGCTCAGTCTGGTATTGCAACAGTGCCCAGGAGAAGTGCAGGTACAGCACCCAAAGATATCAGATCCATCAAAATGTCGGTGGCTAAAGTATCCAGGCTCCACTGTTTGAAGTTACCCAAGAACTTGAAAACTCAGTTCCCATTATATTTATCTTCCAGATGGCTTTCCAGATCCCAGCCTCAAGTTTGCACTGACATTCCCCATTTTATAAAAGCCTTTGGATGGCTTCCTGATAAAGAGCATACAGTGTTATTTCACCTTTAGAGCAGAGGACTTGGGATTGTATGATCAGTGCTCATTTCTGACTCAAGGAATGATGCTGAACAAGCCACCAGCTCCCTATTTCTGAGAACTATCAGTCATTTACTGGAAGGAAAACTACCTGCCCCACTGGGAAAATTTGAGGCTTCATTAAATGTTTACAAAGAGTTTTACAAAGGGTACAAATCTATATAAAAGCAAAGGCATTTTTCATTTATGCACTGGTTAAGGACAGACCCTAGAGAGACAAACTAATGGCACCATACTGGGAGGTAATATCAGTATGATGTGGCAACAGAGAAATATCAGATGGAAAGTAGAGATCCCTCCAGATGACTTTCAGAAGTGGGATAATGGAGGTGAGATTAAGTTTGACAGCAAGTTCCTACAGTGATAGGAAGTCTGGTATACATTAACTCAAAGGAAGGATAACAACCTCAGCAGAGCCATTGATTGCAGCTGAATTATGAGCCCTCAGCATGACAAAGCCATGAAGATATTTCTAGAGAAAGGCATTTCTGGAAAGATAATGTCTCTGTAAAATGTATTGTTACCACCCAAGATAAAACTCAGCACAAAAGCATCACTGATGGAGAAAGATCAGACAAGTGCAGGAGACACAGAGCAGGATAACAGCAGATGAATTGGTGAGTGTATCTCTCAAGAAAAATTTAAAAGACAGGTCAGTCTAGCAAAGGTAAAGTGGATATGATCTCTCATAAACTCTCCAAAGACAGGAAAAATAAACTGCTCAAACTTGGCAGCAACATTTGCTCAAGAACAAATAAATAGACTGCTGCTCATGAATAAATTCAAACTGGAAGCTGGGTGGGGGGAAACAAAATAATCAAGTCCTGGAGAACAATGTTCTCAGTTTATCTGCCATTGTGTAGAAAATGCAAAACTGGAACAGATGAACCTGTGGAGCATTGGGACTTGAACAGCACAGGACCAGTAACTTCAATCCCATGTTACAAGTCCAGCAGCAGGTCCAGACGCTTCCAGTGCTACAGAATGATGGAACAGATATTCTTGGAGGACTTTCCAAAATGAGCAAGAAGACCTTACATCTCATAAATGCTTCCTTTCCATAGCAGACTGTAATGTTTACTTAAACTCACCCGAGATATCATCGTCTTACTCCTCCACTAGCCCAAGCCTTCCAAATTAAACTGAACTATCTGGCATATTCATGCAGTTTGATTTGACCTGCAGCAAGGCAAGCCAGGCTACAGCTGGGATCATTATTTCACTGTTTATTCCCTCTTTCAAGAAAAAACCACATATATATGATGATGTACGAATTCCCGGCTTGATAAGGTGCTGTGCTCTTTTTAACACATCCTTTTCTGGGTTTCAGTGTAATAACACACCCAGTATCCATAATGTTCAGGACACCATTCACATTTTCTACCGTCATCTTTAATACAGAAAATTCATTTGTATCCTTCTGCAGGCAAAATAATGCCAGATGAACTTAGGCAACCAAGAGATTGTCACATAGCTGCCAGCACTGGGAGACAGCGAGGGATTAGCAACAACAGGACCTTCTGTCCTGTGCTCAGGCTCCACTAACCAGTGCCGAGGGATTCGTGGCTCTGCCAGGATGTAGGTCATGCCAAAGGGGACACACACAGGAGCCTGCAGGCAATTAAAAGCAGTGATGCAGCTGAGCATCACCACAGGCAGTGAAAAGGGACCTCCCCTGAGACTGGAAATCGCAGGCAGGAACTATCTATCCATCTTCCATGCCCCTGACAAGAAGGGATGACTTGGTTATAAAGCCTTTAAAATGCAATGGGTCACTTCTCAAAAGAGGTCACCGGTTACTGAATTTTTGCTGAAGCATTTAATACAGAGAAAACCCTTGAATAATAAATATGAATTCCTTTAATCACACCATATCTGATTCTTCCAGTAATTACATTCGGGGTACCTGACAGTGTAAGCAGGTGATTCTCACACGCACAGCAGAGGCAATACTGGCCAACAAAGCATCCCTCTGCTAAAAAACTCCACTAAAGTTTGTTTCCCAGACCAGAAACGGATTTATTATCCAGCAATAAAAGATCCCAAACTTCTGCAGAACTGCCTGTATATTCCTTGCTCAAGGAAGAGAATGTGCCATGCCTGAGGCGTGGGTGAGAGGGGCTGCTCACAAAGTACCACCCCCCCGGGTGCATTTACCACACTCTGCAGCCTGACAGCTGCTGCAGCTGAGCTGCCCTCGGCAGTGGAGCCAGTGGGGCTCTCTGCATCCCAGCACAGGTCAGGCATTGATGAGAAGCAGATTTCTCACAAACGGAGGATGAAAATCCAGCAACATCTTTCACCACAGAGGTGAAACCTCTCAGGTACAGGTTCTACCCGAGCTCCAGAACAGGAAATCGGATTAGTCAGGTAAACAAGGAGACCTCGAGAGGAACTTCTGCACCACCCATAACCCTGCAAAACATCACCAAGGCCTTGCCCAGAGTGTTTAATAATCCTGCAGCACTGGGGTAAGGGCATCAACTGGTTTCTGCCTTTGGTATTACAACATGCACTTAAACTGCTCTGATCTTACTCCTCCCATCATTAAGTCACTAGCTAGTTAAAACCTACACAACCCCTCCCAAATCACGTGGGAAAGGGCCACCTTCCACCAGCCCCAGAGAGGGAGGAAGCCCAGACTAGGCAGAGCTTTGCCAGTATTTTTTTCTTGAGGTCATCAGATGAGAGTCATCATTTTAACTAGATCAGCTCAGCGATGCTGTCCTGTCCATTCTTTGAAAGCTGGACAAACCAGCATGTGAGCTTTAAATTGGCAGAGATATTAATTTCAAATCAATAGGAAGCACAAAAATATCAATAGGCATTTAGGAGTGAAACATTAATTACTTTTCAAAGGGTGCAGTACACAAATTTCCTGGTGCCTTTACAAATAGAAATAAGTCAATAACATGATTTCATAACATTTATAAATGACTAAGTTAATTAACAGGGAATCTTCAGAGAGATGATGAAGGAAATTTAGAAGAACCTTGTCTGGCACTATTCAAAATTCTCAAAGGAAGGAAGCGGCTTCTTAGAAGAGATTAATTGTAAGTTTTTTTACTTTACCTTGATAGAATATCTGTTTACATATTTAAGCTGATTTTGACCTTCAAAATTCTGGCAAAGAACAATTTTCATTAAACCATCTCAGTGGAGAAACTTGGCACTTCCTGATCTTATCTCTGAGGTCAAGAGAGGATATTAATCATTTAGCAGGAATGGTCAAACAAAATGTGTGTAAGTCCTACCCAAAGCAACCTTTAATTTATCACAGCAGACACAGCAAGGGCTGATGCACAGCAAGTTCTTCTGTCAGGTCCATGATTCCTCCATGGGACTTGGTTGGAGGCTCCAGAGTGAAGTAATTCCACAGAAGTCGAAGTCTCTCCCTAGGGATACCCTGCCCAGTTCTGAGAATGTATCACAGCATAATGGTGATAACTCTTCATTCTTTGGCAGTTCAAAGGCATCCTCAACCAAGGAAACTCTGCAAGTTTCTGTAAGACACATTCTACAGGAGTAAAATGGCTCTGGCTTCCCTTTCTTCTAAGTTTTTTTACTTCAGCGTCCTATTTTCTGTGAAACTCTGTTCACCTGCTGCCCTTCACAGCCCAGTTGGACTCCATCACCCACCTGCCTGGCCCAGCTGTGAGTAGAGGAATAAGCAGCTGGAAAAGCAGGAAGAACGTGCTCTGTCTCCTCACTGGCATGTGAGTGGTGCAGAGTCAAAGAGGAAAGTGTAGTAGAGACAAACACTGATTTGAAGAACAATATTTCCAGGACAGAGTTATATGTAGTAATAGAGTAAAAAGGGAAATACACTGGGACACCAATTGGTTAAGAATCAAATAATATCAGGGGGTTTATTTCCACAAAATTAAATTAAGGTTGGCCCACAAAATGAAATTACTATTGTATATCACATTCTAATACAAAGTGACATGTGTCCTAAACCACCAGATTGTATCACATTAACTAAACCAAACACTTCTATAGAAAGTATTTCCATAAAACTAAAATGCTTTTGCGTAGACATAAAGGAAAAGTATTACAAAAATGAGTCAGTCATGACCTAGAAAATCTGTGGTGGTAGGAGAGTGAAGGCACTCAGTCTATTGAGGTGTTCATGAGCTGCAGAAATACTGGGGGAAGCTATTAAGACAGGCAAATCAAGAACCAAGAATAAGAAGCTAAGCCAGAAAAACTCGCAGAGAAGTAAGGCACAAGTCAAGCAGCGAGGGTAGCGCTAAGCACTGGAATAAACTACTCAAGGAAAAGATGGATTTCACACTTTGATGGATTTTCAAGAATGCTTGATTTTCTGAACAGCATTGCTGTGGTCCAGCCAAGGTTTCTCTTCAAGGGAGCAGCTGAACAAAGTTTTGTGATGTGTTCAGCAGGGAGCCACACCAGCTCATGGAATAGCCCAGCAGCTGCCACAGCCTGCACAGCTTTAGGCACAGCTAAAAACATCCTTATCAAGAACCACACTTAGATGATAGAATTGGAAATGGCTCTTTCTTGCCCAGTTCACCAGGTGGCTGATTTCACACAGCAACTGGGAAAAGGAAGTAACAGAGGGCAGATTAAAGCCACAGATCAGAATAAATTTGTCAAGGTGCCCAGTGCTTTCCACCACTCACCTGGGCACTGCCATTAGGTGGGAAACTTCCAGGCCACTGACCCTCTGCAAAAGCAGGGCAACCTCTGAGAAACAAATGTTTTTAAGAGATACTGCTGAAAGATTTACTTATTCCATCTCACCACTTCAAGACCTTCACGTAAGAGTGAAATTTTCTTTGCTACAGTCTAGGCATTGGCAGGGCAAGAAAAAAAAAAGCAAGAAAATGCTGCTGTGTGAATGGCAAAGTCTGCCTTACGGTGCCAGCAGCACTACCAGATCTCCCAAGGAAATGCTCTAGTTCTGTGTCAGTCACCCCCAGGAATAACAAGCAGGTATTTCACTTCAGAGCCCTGCTGACAATTTGCAAGGCAGGAATCATGAAACGCTCCCATCTCATCCCTCTGAGGCAGGCACAGAGGCCAGACTCCCATTTGCAGGAGGAACAGCACTGAGAAAGGAAGACCAGGCAAACAGGCAGGGCTGGGCACCATCAGGAACATTGTCAAGTTGTGGATTTACGTGGCCCAGACAGATTTACACCGAATAACAGCACATCACATCTGTACACATACAGCTGTGGACGTGCACCACACAGAGGTCCCTGGCTGCAGAAGGAAATGCTGATTTTGCTACTTGTTAAAGGTTAGATTCTGGGAACATTAAGAGTGATTGGACTTTTTTTATTAATAAAACTTCTCACTGATTGAAACCTTAAATGCCATTTCAACTGCTTGGGATTTTGCTGTTTGACTACTGACTTCACCTAACCTGCACACACTCTCTGTGGGAAAGGGGAAAAGGCCTATGTGACCCCTCCACAACCTCTTCCTTGGCTCCCTGCACCATCAGACTTAGGGTACTCCTCCACATTAGGCTGGATGAGTGAATCTCAGTTACTTTTTGAGTTCAGGAAAGCCACAGAGTGGAAGTTGCACATATCCACCAATGTGGCAATAAACAACCTTTGTTGGATGAGCTGCATTAGGGGACAATACCTAAAAAGAAGCCAACCCTTGAGGTTGTCCTTCCCAATCCTAGCAAGGACGGTGGCTCCTTGCATTGTCCTCCAAAGCAGAGATGATCCTACAACAGCACCTTCAGCCTTGTTTAAACCCAAGTTCCACACCCTTGCTTGATTATTCCTGTAAGCATCTACAGCAAAAAGCAGAGCGGGGTCCTGGAGGATGAAAGTGTCCTTGCAAATGCAAAGAAACCAACGGGTGTCAAAGAATTTTAATATACAGTGCAGGAAAAGAAAGCAAAATTCTACTTTACAGAGTTTTAGTTTTTCATAAGCTAAGACTCTTAAAGAAATGAAAACACAGAACATTAACTTGGAGGCAATGCTTTGACCCATCCACCTCTGATCCTACACATTTTGAGAACTGTTCTCTAAAGGTACTTCCATGAATCCTGCAGAGGACTCCGTAAGGAAAGGTAAAACCATAGTTCATCTGGCTCACAAATCCAAAATGTCCAAATGGACTATTTTCAAGCATCAGTGGCTTAATACCCCCACTTAAACATGGAGAAAAACATCTCCCAGAACACTGATACTCGGTTAATACAAGGAAAATGGGAAACAAATGAAAGTACATTTTTTTTAAACTAAACTACAATTCAGTAAGATTTATATAAACATTTGGGCAGACATTAAAGATATATTTGAGTATGAAAGAATGTGAAACTCCCACGAAAGCTTTTTCATCTGAGTCTCCTGCAGAAGGGGCTGGTACCAGTGTGATATGGCACTATCAAGGCACATTCCCTCTGCTGCTGTCCCAGGACATCGTTCACGTTCAGCAGGGTGAACACCAAAGGGTCTCCACAGCCAGTTCTGATAACCAGCCTGTCCCGTGAAACCTGCACCCTTCTCCACTCCAAAAGCATGAAAGCTCATGCCAACTATAGAGGATACACAAGCACCAACACACATCATTTCTTATCTTCTACTTTGCAGAATTTTCAGCAATTGTTATACTACAGTAAAAGCTAAGTCACCCCCAGCCTAACCCTCTCTTGGGCTGTTCAGGAAATTTTCTGTGACTCTTTAATTTCAAATCACCAAAGACCAAAATCCAGCATGACAGTAGGTAGCCTGATGCAATAAACATATATATCCATAAAGACTTTAGTTCCATTAAGGCTTTACTACCAATAAACAAGGAACATAAAGTTGATATTCTGCTAAATGTGGAGGAAACAATTTCCTTTGTAGGAAGAAGTTTTCTAGCCAGAAGGCAGCACAGAAAAAATCCTTCAGGCTCAGCTTCTTCCTCCCCTCCCAGACTCACTTTCACCTTTGTTCTGATCCAGCCATAATGCAACTTCATGATGCAACTGATGCCATAAGTGAGGTATTTTCCTCTTTATGGTAAACAAATGATCTCACAGCCACAGGACCATGATTTCACTGCAGGACAAGAGGGTATCTGACGCATGGAATGGAAGTTATTGTTCAAACATAAACAGGAGAAATAATTGTAAAACAAATGAACAACCACATAAATTAATTCCTTTTTGAATCACTGTTCCTGTTTTCCAAGTCCAAATGATTCTATTTTCCTATTTAGGAACCCCGAGGGGATGAAAAAATATCCAAGATGGTGAAATTAAAAATTAGCTATTGAGCATGAAACATGCAATGACTGCACTTCATAACACTTTTATTGCCTCGGTGTTGTATGAATCACTTCAGAGTTCCACACTGTTATGATGAAAAAAATGACACCAATAAAGTCTGAGCAATTGATGTTATGACTTCATCAATCCAAGACTAAAGGCACGCACAGAACTACAAATATTTCCAAGAGTATGGAGAAAGCTGCCACCTCATTCTGAGGAAGCACAGGTTGTGTCTTTGTCTCTTTCAGAAGACTGGTTATTCTCATGTCAAAAAGATGGAATATTGAAATAATCCTCAGTACAGTCCATGTGACACAACCTTGCTTTCCCTTTCTGAAACCAGCCAGATTTGGTGTTCTCAAGAGCTATGAACACAGCCAATACACAGTGAAGCTACAGCTAATACACAATGTTCCCAACTCACACAATTCTCACTCCTCTGAGTGCATCATGATTGTATCATTTTAACAAAGACCTGCACTTAGCTTTAATTTTTTAACAGTCTATAGATTCTGGAAGTATGAAGTAGAATTATCTTTACAATTTCACTAAATCACAAAAAGTTAAATTTATTGCTACTTAAAACTTCCAAAAGGACAATAATCTCTGTTTAAGACAACAAAGCGGCATCACAGTAATCTCTCAGATACAACATCGAAGGTAGGGTGCAAAGAAGTGACCTCCCACAGGGAGAATGCACCTGCTTTTGACAGCCAACAACAGCTAACCAATGCAACCTTGAATTCCTACTTATAGTTCAACTTTGACATAACTATTTTACTATTTAAAAAAAACCCCTCTCCCATCTCTATAAAGCATCAGTAAATCCAGATCTGTTCTGGAACAGCAGAAACTAACAATCAAATTTTTCCCTCTCTAATAAATACAAGCTTTCCTTTTTTAATTGAGTGGCCAGACTTCCTGACTCAGTATTAAAGTCCCTGGTAGGATTCTTTCCTTTAACATAACAGCTCATATCCCTTATAAAATCACTAATAGAAAATAAAGCCCTTTTTGTTAACGCTAATCTTTCTTCCTTGCAAGTGTGCCAGAGGCACTTTAATATGGATCAGATCATGAATATCACAAATTACGGCAGCAATGTGTGGCAACAGATCAGATTATTCATATAACAGTAATACCTCCTTCCTGCTTTGATTAAAAAAAAGAGTAAACAGTCACTTCCTCTTAAATCTGTGTCTTTCTGATCCTTAGAAATCCAGGTTTACAGTATGAGGTAATGGCACAGCACAGACCTTAGAATGATGAATGAGGGGTATTACAGGGTGTAATAAAACCTACTTCATTTTCTGTCAAAACTCTCTCCTGTTTCTCATGAGGTACAGGTATGAAGTTACCCTAGAGTAGGAAAAAGTTAGTAGAGACTATGTTCTATAAAGTTTCCTAGGGTAGATTCACAGCAGACGCAATATGAACAAAGCAAACTGTGTACAGGCAGGCACGATTATGGAAGAATTAATGTACCAACAAGAACAGCCCTGGCCATAAATGCAGTGTAGGAAAATGAAATGAAACTCACAGTTAATTTATACATCAGTATTGCAATGCAGAAAAGCACACCCCATTAAAGTTCCTATTTTTCTTGGGCATTGCTGGAACACGTAACTGCAGCCTATTTCCCTCCTTCAAACAGATACACTGGGAAACAATTGTACAACCTTGATACTGGCTCATGGGGAGGGAAAGACAAGAGTAATGACCAAATATAAGTATAAAATGTTATTCATACACCCATCACCCCCTGCAGAGCCCCCAGCACGCTGCCATACAACCACAGTGTGCAAAAATGGCTTATTCTTAGCAAAAACTTATTTCCAGCATCCAAAGATTTAGTTCAAGTTGTAATATAATAAAGAGGTGTTCTGTCTTTAATATGTCCTATTCCTTTAATGGCTCAACAAAGTTGCAAGTGACACATTAAATGCCACTTGCCCAGTCCAATGGACACATTTCTTAGCCCCCATTGGCACTTCGTTTCAAAGGGAACTGAACTTTTTTGTGCCACCCAAATACCCGTGTTGAACTCAAATAAAAACTAACCTGGGCTGATGAAATCTCCAGGAAAAACTTAATGAAGCCTTCCAAGATACCTTGCCCAAGGACAACATTTAAATTCTTCAGCAAAAAGCAGTATTAACATCTGATGGGACGAGTATGTCAAGGAGAAGCCTTACAAAGGTGATGCTGGTTTTGCAGAAAGAATTAACACCTCTGATTTTTGAGGCCAGGCTGGAGTCCTAACTCTAATTAAATTCTAATCTGCTTTTTCGAGGTTTCATAAAATGCTGTCTCATATAGGCTTATCTTCTAAGCAGTACAGCATGATCTTCTCATTAATGAATCTGTTACAATGGAAACACATTAGTACTAAAGCCATTAAAGACTGAGGAAATTATGGACATTTTCCCCAAAATAGTGGGTTGCCTTAGTATCACTTAAAAAAAAACCCCTGTACATTCACAAGCCTGCTTGAAAAGTGGGAACTTGCTGTTTAAATGTTTCTTCAGTGTTATCTCTATTTTGTTCTTTTTAATTAATAAAAGGATACATGCACTGACATTTTAAACACTAATTTGCTATTTAGCATCCCAAATTAGGAAGCATAAACATTTATGAACTTCATTAAACACTACCTAAGAACACTTTTGATATTAGCAGGAGACAAGGGAGGCTGTTCAAAGAACCTTCAGGGCACATATAAGACACTGAAAAAAGACACTCCTGCTCCTTCCCTCCCTCACCAGGAAAGCTCGGGCTCCATCCTATGGGAAGCAGCTGTTGTGAAATGAACCCTGGAAATCAGGGGGATCTGACACACCTGTGCAATCACAAATGCAGGGTTAAGGGAAGGGACAGGAATGCAGGGACACCAGTGGTGAAAGTGGGGTGTTCCTGTTTGGCAGCACAGCATTAGGCTGCTGCAAGGCAACCGTGAAAGTGGACTTTAGAAAGCATAAAGCAAACACACCCTGAGTTAAGATATTATTTACATACAGGTGACATACAGGAAGAAACAACCCGGTGTTTTTCTCATCTCACCTCTTCCAAGAGAGGCATGGCAGTTCTAGCACACTTCCTCCTCCTCCTCGCCCCTCCTCTTCTTCTTCCACCCACCCCAGCCCTTTAAAGAATTATGGAATCATTTAAGTTGGAAAATACCTTTAAGATCATCAAGTCCAGCCATTCACCAGCACTGCCAATTCCACCACTAAACCACATCCCCAGCTGCCACATCTACACGTCATTTAAATACTTCCAGGCATGGGGAGTCCACCCCAGCTGCCTGTTCCTTTCCAAATTATCTACATTACAAGACACTGAAATAGGCTTCACATCAGGGTGAACCAGTGCTACAGGATGGTGATAAGAAATAGGATGTCTTTCAAAATTACAGGAAACAGAATTGCAGTGGTAGAAAAGAAACAAATCCTGACACTCAGGAACAGGCAGCCTGAAAGGCAGATAATCACATCTGTGAGCACAGAATAAATGGAAGGTTAATTGAGATCACTAATATAACAAACCCTTAAAATTCATCAGTCCAGACCTCAAGTTATCTCTAAATCCTTCATGAAGAGAGACTTCAGGTTATTTTGTTTCACTTACAGACAATAAGGTATCATTCAGATGACAAATTATTTCTTAAAAACTTTGCATCGCAAGTCTAACTTCAATGTAGAAAATTACTTTTATTTGTAATTAAAATTTGTGCTAAAAGTGTCCATTGTTAAATTATGGACCCAGACAAAATGGTACTAAATTTTCTACTGTACATAATCTTGCCACCGTGTGGCAATTTTTAAATTGTTTGAAAATACAAATACACTAAAAAGATAATAATTCAAGAACAATAGTATGGACACATTGAAGAGCTTTGTACCACAACCAGAAATCTGAAGTGTCTTGGTCCCTGAAAAAGAACTACTTTTAGATTTATTTATTAAAATTAATTATGATGATTTTACAAATTACAGCTTTGGGTTCTTTGTTGTTTATTGGTTGGTTTGGTATTTTTTTTAAACTGTGATGGTAATAGTGATCTACCTACAAGATAATTGAAAAAGAAACGTTCTTTGTGTATTTTTGATCAAATATATTGTTAGAGATCAAAACAAAGATTTATAAAAACAAACAATTGAAACTTCAGTTCAGAAAAAACACTTTGTAAAATACAAGAAAACCCTTTTCAATAGCAAAGTGGATTTTGTACAGTTCTTCCTTCTAAGCAGATGTTTTACTGCAGCTTAGATCCGCTAACTCCAGTAAAACTCAACGCAGGGCACATGTGTCGGTGTCCGCAGAATCACAACCTATGTACAACCGCAGGTACCAAACTGCAACTCACTGGAGAAACCTTGGAAACTTCAGTTTTCATTGTGAGTGAACTTACAATATATCTTACATTAGTTAAAAGCAGTTTACACCATGACAGAGCCGCTCAAAAAACGCATCGGTTATAGGAAGAGAGCAACGCTTCAAGTCAGCTTCTCCCATCAGCAAAAATGCCACACAAATCAAAAAACAACACTTAAGTAAAACACTAAGACTTTATTAAAAATCCAAAATTTATTGCAAATTGTACTTTGCAATTTCCCTCCTTTCTTCATTTTTACATGATTTATTGATATCCATGATTTTTTCACAGATGTACTTGTTGACTTTGGAGAGTCTCTGTGCAATTTCAGTTTCATCCACAGTTTCTTGTGCTATTCTATCATACAAACATTCTGGGGAGAGAAAAAAAGGAAAGAGTCATTAGGATATTTTTAGAAAACAATATAGCCCTGACTATATTGGGCTAACTACTCAAGAGACAGCAGTGAGTAAGCACTGTGTATATTTGTGGCAAGACAAGAGAAGCTTTCCTTGATTCACCAGCTATCTTGTTAAAGTCAAGATTTGTCACCAGGCTTGAATCAGTGGCATGACCAACTTCCAGTTATGCTGTGACTACATTAATAGGCTTCCCATACAGAAACAAGGCTCAACCCAACCTTTTACAGTGTCAGTCTTGCCTGCCTGACTCCTGCATTTGTCTGAATCTCCACAGCAGATTTAGTCTCTTCCCAGGTGAACTGTCTCACCAGAGCTGTATCCACAGTCACTCCCACCTGCACCCCTTCAGGAGGGTATGGAAATGGTAATGCTTAGGAAGAGAAGCAGTAACCAGCAGAACACTTTAACCCATTTATTCCATTTTTTACATCTCTTCCACATACAATAATATCTGTGTCTTTATCAGCTGCCCTGTCCCTGGGCATATTTCACTTTTACTAGTGCATTATTCAGAACAAGAGCCATCTCCTTGCATGTTTGAACAATAACTACACTTTGTGAAATACACATTATCTGGAATACAAAAAGCAAGTGACAGCACTGACTGCAAAAGCAATGTGGGCAGTAAAAGTTGAGGTAATTTTTCTTCCCAGATTTGGTAGTTTGGTGCCAGAATCCTGCAGAGGTCACTGAAATCTGAAGGGGTGCGACACACATAACTCCTCAGTAACAGGAGGTTTGGGGTTTTTTGGTTTTCATGAACAGACCAACGTATTTTGTTGTGCAGCCTTCCCAGACTGGTTAAACAAACTCTGTTCTGCTCTGCCTAGTGATCTATTCCATTAGCTGTTTATTGCTTCATATACAGAAAGCCATAGAGATTATTGCTTAATTAACATGGTTTACAACATTTCTAATGCACCATATTAAAAAGTTATGAAAATTAAGTACTATGCATGCTTTGTAGTTCATTTGGAAACCTCTGAGAAGTTTTATAAAAGGTTATTTTGCATTAACAAGGTTTATAACAGTGCACATCCATCATACTTTTTATCATTTCTTTATTACATACTACACAGTGGGGATTTTTAAGAAGCTATAAAGATATCAGACACATTAAGAGCTAATGTTGTCGTTCAAAAATCTATTTTAAATAAGTTAGTCTGTGTCCACAGAATGATGAGAACATCTAAAGCAATGTGAATTTTATGTTGTAAGACATACTGAATATAAAATAAATGAAATTAACCAGCATGCAGCCTGATAGCTGAAATGCTGATCAGCAGTAAACTATGATTAGAAATACGACACCTAAGAAGAGGCACATCACTGAGAGCCTGAAGAAAGCCAGTGTGTTTGCAGGACATAAGCTGGCCCTACAGCAGTGTCAGGAACACTCCCAGGCAGATACACCCAGTAAGGTGAACTCCCAGTGAAAGACAGGCTGTGTAATGTTCATTTAGCCACAAAGTCAAGCAAAGAATCACTTGACAGAACTCATTCAAAAGCTGTAATTTTAAAAGTCCGTGTGACCCAGACAGATCCTTGCTCACAGTTTTTCCTCTCCATCTCTTCCAATTTCTGTGCAGGGGGTGCAGAAATAGTAGTTTAGTACTCACATAAGGATACTGGCTTAGGGCTCCAAAGAGTAATTTGGGGGTTCTGCTCCTTTGTCTTTTAGTTTTACAGGAGCACACAGCCCTTTGTACTGCTAAATACCAAAGATTCAAGGAGACCTCAAAGGCTATCCAGGAGCCTCACTACTTTTTGTGATGCCTGATCCACATCATTTGAAAACTCCCTCATATTTCACCTATTCATCCCCTTGCTGGTCATTGTTTTGTTTTGCTTTGCTTTCTTCTCCATCATGGGGCGAGACCTGCTAACACTGACGCAAATGCAAAGGACGTGACAACATGGAAAATCATGGTTATGAGCTACCCCATCCCACTGCAGCCTGACACCTGCAACACTGGCCATGCAGTTTAACTGGTTCAAGAGGAGACTGTACAGGCTGGAGTCTAACAAAAGGGAGTCAGAGACAAGGTGAAAGAAACACTAAAAAGAGGAACATGGAAAACCAGGGCATGTAACAGTAGAATTCAAATGAGGGTTGAGGCTGGAAGCAAAAGTATGACAGAAAACACAGAAAAACAAGGCAATAGGGAAGAGCTGAATCGCTGGTGAGTGTAAAGGTAGGTAAAGAGAAGAAAGGGAAAGGCCCCATCTGCCTCTCACCATGTACCTGTTGGAGCAGACTCCCAAAATCACTGTAGTCAAAACAAGGGAAATTTGAAGAAAGCTGTCATTTAAATGGCTCAAGCAACACAGAACGGCCCTGACAGAAGTAGAAGAGGAAATTCTCACAGAAGCAACCTCGCCAGCAGTGTTCAGGAGCAAGAGCCTCCAGGACGGAAAGTGGAAACCACTTTGCAATGGGCCAGTGGAAAATAACCCCTTTTGCTGCGTGCTTGTAAGCACACACCAGGGCAACCAATTCTGCTTCCCATTTGGAGCTGACAAGGGGAGCCACAGCCACGGAGTGGATTCCTTATGTGGCCAGTACATCATTACTCAGCTACATGTGTAAAGATTGTACCAAAGGCCCCAGACAGAACTAGAAAATCAGCATGGAACAGCTTCCATGTCCACATATAATCTTGAAGCAGATTAGTAAAAAAAAAACCCATGTCTTTTACTCATTTCTTATAAACTAAGAAAGATGACAGTACGGAGATAAGTTTCCAACTTTTCCCCACACAACACAGACACAGACACACGCACACACTCAGAGAGGAATCATATTTCTTACTCCAAAACATGGCACTTTCATGGCAGATTACAACACCTCTTAATGAGTTCACAGTTAAGAGCACATAGCAACTAAGAACAGGAAATGCAGAATAATGAAGCTCCACCAAATGCGGAGATTTCTTTCAACCCTACTGCAATTTAGTATGGACACAAAACCTAAAAATCCAATTTCAGTATGTATTCCATGAGAAACCAACTCAGTTCTGACTTAAAAAGAAGCCTGAAATACCAAGAGAGACAGAAATGATGCAACACAGGCATGATGATACAAAAGGACTGAAATTCACCATTCAGTTTAAATAAAGGAGAAGGCCTTCTCTTTCTCAAAGTACTACACACATGGACTCAGGCTTGCAGTTACTGAAAGTGTCATTGCAATTTTCCCTACCAGATGAGGTCAGCGATTTACACTTCCTGTCCAAATTCCAATTCAAGTGCAACAATTAATTTTTACTATTTCCATTTTCTCCACTTAAAAGGGTAAAACTATTCTTTCTTGCCTTTGAAGGTATGCGTATTTTTATAGTCACAGCTATAATGGTTTCTGTGCCTCATGCCAGAGCTGGTTATGTTCTGGATGAAAGAATGTGGTAAAGCTACTCTCAGTCTTGTTTAAAGGAATATATGCACTTTAAAAAAATCATCATGTTATAAATGAATTCTAGAACAACATGTTGTCCTCCAGGCTCAGAGTCCTGCCCTGCAAGTGGTCTAAAGTGATGATCTTCTCAAACCTTACTGAAGTCAATGTACAACTCTTCAGCTGTGGAGGCCTGCACTGTGCACAGCTATTGCAATGTGTTTTACTGTTCCTGGGTACGTATGCACTTCACAATGCAATAGCAATCTGAATTACAGTTTTTAATCAGTTAATTTTAAATGAGCTGAAAAGAAGCATCTTTCAACTCGTGATTAATGGTTAAACTCCAAAGCAGGAAGCAAAAGTTTTCAAATAACCTACCTCTGACAATGCTTAATTTGTGAGGTGAGAGAGGTGGCTTGGGAACGGCATCTTTCTTTTTTTTGGTTGCAACTCCTGTGACACTTCTGTTCTTGAGAACATCTGTTCCCCAAATCATAACCGCTAGATTTTTTGTATACTTTGAATCTCCTTGTGTTACTTGCAGCTGGTGCCATTTCTCCTCATCTACCCAAATTCCACTGCCAAGATGGACCTAGAAGGTAGTAATAATAACAACTTATCTATGGTATGTAGCACACAACAGTATCCAAGTGCTGTAGGAACATTAATATTAGGAACTAAAATAACAGTAATTAGGGCTGAACAAATCCATTTTGCCTAACTCTGAAACTTCTCCAACTTTGTGGGTCAGGGAGTTCAAGTCAACCTCAATATATAATATAGTTCCTTTTAGTAATCTCTACTTTCCCCCCCCACATAACCTCTCTCCTGAAAGACTGTGGTCAGGAACAGAGATCGAAGAAGGAAACAGTGAACACATCCAGTATTATAAAGTTACGCACAGCATATAAACCAAGCAGTTGCACCAGCCTAATTCAGGAGCAAGATGAAACGCTTCCCTTTGGCTAAAACAGACTTTACCCAAAGCATATTCCAGTGGCAGTAGAGAGGGAATTTCTCCCTAAGTTGTATTCTGTACCTGTTGGCAAAACCCAGCCTGATTGTCTAAAGTAACTGGAAGGGGAGAAAGGATTTTGAGAGCTCCAATTTCAATATAAGCCAGGAGAGTTTGGAAGCTTTGTAAAACTTCCAATTCTAACACAAAGTGTGTCTATCATGTACAATCAATGTACCACATGAATACTGCTTTGTGGTTAGGCAATGACCCATTGCAGCAACATCATAAACTTTCCATTATCCGAGCAATGGGAAGTTGAGTTACTTCACTGAAGTAGTAAAGCAGGATAATATGGGTACTGGGAAATGCAGTGTGAAGCCACTGGAGAGTCTCCAAAATGAAGATGCTCTAGTCTAGTTTTGCTTATTAGTGTTGACTGTGCTGAGTTGCCTCCCACAGGGCTACCCTATGTCTCTACCCCAAGATTCCCAGAACTCCAGTCTTAAGCCAAATGCAGGACAAGAATCCGAGCACCATCCTGAGGCTGCTGCTACGTGTTTGAGCTGACAGTCGGGACACCCAGGACACCTTCAAGCAACAGCAAGGAGCCAACTCTACAAGTAACCAGCACAACTCTGACACCAGTGCAACCAGAATGCACACGCTGGCCCTGCGTGGAACCACAAATACTTTGCACCCTGTATGTCTGTGCTCCAGTTCCTGGCGTACAGTGCAGACTCCTGAACTACCTCTGCACTCTTTGTTCACATGGTGGTGAACTTCACTCAATGGGACACACACTTGCTCATCATCATAACAAGCTAAGGTGTGACCTGCACCTCCCAACTGCTGATCAGAGCTCACTGCACTTACCTTCAGACCTTCAGACAATCTGGACAAGTACAACATACCAAACATATCTATCAGTCAGATCACTACATATCCAAATTCTAGCTTTGATTAGATCTGGTCCAATGGGGGTTCCTTCTGTAACATTAACACTTACAAAAAACTTTCTACCTTCTTATGGTTAAAAAAAGAATCCCATCAACAAAATCCCATGGCAAAACTGCATCAGAAGACTCTGTTTGCCTAAACTGTTCTGCCCTTAGTTTTCTGTGGTTTTACTCATTTTATCTGGCTTTACATAAACTGTGCCTGCTACCCATAAAAATCTGAGCAGTATCACGGAAGTCCCATTAAATGCAATGATAATTGGACAAAGCTACTGTAAAATTTTATATACCCACAATTTTACTGCCTGTATTCAACGGAATACCATTTTTCCTTTAAATGGAAACCTGCTTTAATTATTAATGACGACTATAACCCCAAGAAATTTTTTATTACGACGGCATCCTTCAAAAGCAACTAGATGTTTAAAAACTTTAAATAGAGTAATATGAATGGTTTGGCTACAAGCTATGTTACAAAAAAGAATGAAAACTCGACCTTCCTTAAGGCATAAAACCATACAGCAAGCTGCCTCTCCTGCAGAATCTTCTACACTAAAGGGATTCTAAGAAGTTTTTCACAAGTCTGCATGGACAGAAATTAAACTAGTAATAACCACAACACAAATATCCCTTTTTTTTTTTACTTTTTCCCTGTTGTTGAGCCTGTTCATAAAAGATTTTTAAAAAGGCACGCTCTTTTGGTGCTCTCTACATATTTTGGAAGGCAACTTCAATCAGGAGTGAGCAGTCTGTACTCAGGAAATAATCATTGTACATTTTTTAAAATTAGTTATTTCTGGTTAGATCTTGGAAAAGTTTTCTGGGAAAATGTCTGAAAGTTATCTAGAAAATAACTAAGATTAGGAATGTTGTGACATATCAAATTTTGGGTATCTGCATTACATTAGTTGTAGAGACTGTTCTATTTGATCAAAAATCTGATTGCCCTCTGCCAAAATTAGGGTTTGCCCTTGCCAAAGATTATTTAGTCTCTTAAAATACTACATTATTCATTAGCTTGACGTTACTCAAAAGAAAAGAACAGGTTACAGGAAGTATTTTTAATATTTATGCTTCAGACAGATCCTCTCTTCTTGTAACATGCTTCATTTATTAAAAATCAATTGCTGGTATGAAACACCTATGGCAACAGCAACTATGTGACAGACAGCCACAGCCACAGCAATCTTACGTCTCCCTTTTTCTATTTCTAGCGCTGTTACGGTGAGGAATTCAATCTGCCCATGTCTCAGTTTACCTCTCTACAACAAGCTCCGCACTGTTTCCTATCAATCCCAAAGCTCTGGGAAGCTCACTGTACTCCACACTCAGAAGACATTCCCTTCTGGCTGGAAGAGCTGCCCCATGAGCCAGACTCTTGTCTAGATGAAATCAATGGGAAATTTACTCCCAATTTCAGCAACTGCGGGATCAACCTTCAAGCACAATGCAACAGAGGCAGCAGCGAATTCAAAGCAACGCTCAGCAGCGTGGCTGTGCTAACATCTGCAATAGATCTAAAACGTGTCTCAGAAGATGAACTCTTTTTTTTTTTTTCTTTTTTTTCCCCTCTTCTTTCTTTTCTTTAAATGAATGCCATAGGCTGTTTCTCAGTAACTCGGTTTTCCCTCTGGAGGGAAGAGATTTATCTGCTTTGAAAGAATCCTACTAAGATCAAATCTGGTGCCACAAAGGGTAAGATTTGTAAAAAAGTATATCAACTACTCTAGCGGTGCATATCAATAAAGGAATACTGAAATAAAACCATAAATAAGGAAAACTGAAGAAAACTACCCTCCAACACTCCAAGTACATTATTAGTTCACATTTCTCGCATCTGAGCTGGCTATAGCCCCAGTAAATAGGCAAACCAAGAACCAAAATTACAAAAAGAAAATTAAAGAGATACTAATATCTGTAAAGACAGAGAAAACTTCAGCAGAAGAAGTGCCAAGAAGCTGACAGATGAAAAAAGGGTACAGGAAAAGCTGTATACAAATACTAAAGGATGTGCCCTATCCCACAGACCTTAAGTGAAAGAGGAGGTGGTAAAGCAAACTCACACAGTAATGTACCCTAAGTTTTCATTGCACAAATATACACAAAATAATCAAGCAAATGACATCTTTAAATATATTAGGCAAGAAAAGCTATCTGAACCAAATACCTGTCAAACTGTCTAGATTCTACTATTTTTCATGTACATTCTGTCCTCAACGATTATGTTGAATTAATCTTCAAGAAGGACAGACATTGTGCAGTCAATCTTTGAACAAAAATCTGAAAACGCAGTTTCATGCTATTCCATCAGTAACTCCACTGTATGGCAAAGCTGGAATGGATGTTTCCTCCCTAAGGGTTCTCGGATTAGAGTACCAAATGTATATGTACACCAAGAAACAGGATCTGCACAGGCAGTTCTGAAGGACTTACGGCTTTGTATAAGAAACATCATTTTAATGATGATGGAAACAGCTGTAAAAGCAGGCCTAGGTAGATGAGCAGTTAAAGTGTTAAACATGCTGAAACCTGAAAAGCTCTCAGTCAGGTTGTGGCAAACTAGAGCTAGATGGTGTTTCACCAGCTTCACAAAAGTCTCTGGAAAGTAGCACTACATCAGCTCAATTCAGTGGCAATGCTCCTACCAGCATCAAGGGAGCCCATTTTCACTCCAGGGTTCATAATGACCTCCTGCACTCCACTTCAAACCAAACATGAGGGCTTCTCTGCAACATGACTACAGCACATTATAAACATTAAAAATCTCTTAGGAAAAAGTATTTTGATTAAGTAGACTCATGGAACTTTATAATGAGGGTTACTGACTTTGGTCAATATTTGGTGTATTTATGGATGTCACCAACTGAAGACTATGTCAATTTGCTTGTGCATGCATATTTAATAAATATATTCCTCATGTTGCACAGCATTCAATGCTCTCACCACTGAGGATATTCTTCTATGCTCTTTGTGCCTCTGTAGCTTCACAATTCTCCTCAGCATAACAGCACACCTTCATGAAAACTGAGGAAGCTTGGATAAGCTGCTACCATGCAAAATCACGAAAATTCCACAAGAACATCACCTGATGGACATTTACAAATTATTCATGCTATATTTAATATAAAATACCTTTCCATTCTCGAGAATATACTTGTCCATTACTGGAACAGGGGCAGGGTAGTACGTTGATGTGTTTGCTTCCTCACTGAAGGTCTTCTGTACCTCAGGTTCAGGCTCAATTGATTCAGGTTTTACTTTTTCAACCTCAATGGCAGGTCCTAGACAGTTAAGAAAAGAGAGCTGTCTGCTATCCCAGAGAACATGAAATCAATCCCTTCATCACCCATGATTAGCATAAAATAACACATTAGTCATGTTCATTTTAAAGTTAGAAGTAATCTAAACCAAAATCCTACTTCTGAACATCAATAAGTAACAGCAGGATAAGTATTCCTGCTTTATAAACATTAAAATGTTTAATTTTAATTTAAGTGTTTAATTTTATTCTTAAGGCATAAGGACAATTATAGATATGGGTAAGATTTCTTCAATGCACACTAAGGAAATTATGTTAAAATGACACTGAAATTATAAACCAAAAGCAACAATAGTAATTCTTCAAATAAGAATTGCTATATAGTTGCATAGGAACCTGCATAATTTACTGTGATAATTACATAAATTATCCACATAGAATTACAAATTTTATAGAAATCCGAAATCTCTTTACATATAACAGAGGTGTATAAAAATAGTGAGGATCTGCAGAAATGCTATGAAGGAAACAGACTTAGGCTACTTATGTTGAAGTATCATGCATAGAAAGAATATCAAAGGTTTAAAAAACCCACATAAATTAGAATTTTGATTGTCCAATCCATCCAACACTGATTTTTATTTTTAATGTAATCAGCAAAAATTATGCACAGATTAAACAATGGAATACTACTAAGCATATGTTTGAGACTTCAAAGGAGGATAATTATTTTGTCAGTCATCAACTTTTCTTTTCCAGATCCAAGTTATAAAGTGTTCCTAAAAAGACAGAAGAGCAAACTAAAAATAATTTGTGAACTGGATTTCATGACTCCATTCATTGCAGGGGTTCCACCAGAAGTCTAGGCTCTGGCCCCAAGCCTATCAGTGCTCCTTGATGTCTGGCTCTAGGATCCCAAGAAGCTCCAGCAGGCACTGAAGTTCCATGCAGAGCCGGTGGCTCAACAGCACAGCAAGGTTGCCAGTTAGACTCTGGACACCATGGAAATACCCCATGTCCAGAACTCTAAGGATAAACTCACCCACTTGTCAGTGCTAGATTGCACCAGGCTGGTGCTGAGAGCACTGCACCACTCTGCAGCCCAACCCTGACATCTTCAGCCAGGGACAACTCAATCATCAGGTCACCCTTCAGCTCCCTGCTCAGTGTTTGGGCACACAGACCCAGCCTTGAACTGATCCAACTCTGCAAGTCACACTGGCACCACAACTCAGGTCTTAGTCACGCATCTTAAATAGTTCCTGTGCCTGGAACAAGCGCAGCATTCATCCCTCCCACTTTGTGCAGTTTCATTTAGAGATTATTATACAGCGATAGCAGTGCTTCCTCCGTTGTCAGCATTTGACATTTATCCTATAGCTTATCCTACACCTACATAGCCGGCTAAATGTTCTCAGCTGGCTGCCACTCCACACTCAGCAATGACTAAAAGTTGTCTTGGCAACTCAGACAATCCTACACTGCAGTGCCACCAAGAGGGTCTTAAGAGCCAGCCCCAATGCAAGCAGAATGCAAACAGAGAAATCACAAAAACATCCCATTTGCATTATAATTTCATAGTGATTTTAGTAAGCACCTCTAGTACCATGAATATACAACAGTAAAGCCAAGACAAACTAAACTCCCTAAGCTTGAGACTGTAAAGCTGATTCAGGCTGGGGGAAGACCCAGACTGGTTAAAGCACCCAAAGCCTGCCCACAGCATGGGCACACCTGAAAAAGCAGGTGCAGGGATGTAATTGCCAGTGTGGCCTTAGGAAGTCATCTCTGAAGCTGTTACTTTAAGAAAACATCCTTCAACAAAGGGCTATTTTGTTACACTTTGAAAGTCACTTCGAGGAAGACACCTAAGTATAACCACCTTCTTCCTAGCAGGAAACGTTTATTTCAGTTTAAACACTTTTACTAGTCCCTATTTAGAAGTCTTTTACTGCTTTTAGTCATATATTGACACAGCTGGAACTTGGTTTCCGGTGTTTTCCCAAGAAAAAAGCTGATTAAAGTCCACAGAAACCACAGCTCCCACAGGTCAGAATACCTCTGCTGCAATTCATGCTTTACTACTTGCTTAGAAGTCACCAAAAGAAAGCCTTTAAAATGTCTTTTTTATATCCTGATTTTTGATTCTTGAACAGAAACCTGCCTCTAATCAGGCAGTCTCTACAGCCACTTCCACCAGCCACTAAACTCCGTGTTTCCAACCTCGCATGCTGTGAATTGCACATGCAACCTGCACTCCTGCCTGCCTGCTAACGGGATCTGTGTGCCCCATGCACCACACTCCAAGTTCCCCCTCTCTGCAGCTCTGGTGCTCTGCCTCTTATTTTAAAGATGATGAATGGGACATATAAAAATATATACCTCTATCTAAAGGCTTAACAATGACAGCACTTATGTAAAAAGGATCAGGGGAAAAAAGAAAAAAAGATGATTTTTGGAATGCAAGAAGGAAAGAAATGTTTTATTGCAAAATCTTTCTCCTTCTGACTGCAGTTTTTTTATAATATCCGAAAGGCCAGCAAGTTCAAATCAGGATGAAGAGGTAGAAGGCTTCCCTTCACCATCCCTTTTCCTCAAAAATGCATCTTAGGCTACATGCTACTCCAAAAATTAGTAAGAAAGTAAAAATAAATTGATTGAAAAAGTGGTCAGCATACATTTGTAAGCAGCAAGTTTTTCCACATGGCCAGAATTTGAAACAAAACAAGTCTGAGAAGTGGTAATATCGGTACTTTCTGTACTCGATAGAAATCTTGGGCCTTTTTAATTTTTTTTTAACAACAAAAAGCCAAACAAATCTAGAAAAGCTGAAAAACAGTAATTCCTGACATGTGGTAAGACACAAATCCCATTTCATTCTCCCTATTCTGGTGTCAGTCCCAAGACACTATAAACTGGATCACTGAAATTAAACTGGGATTAAAAATAAAACCTTGGGGGTCTGTGTGCACGTGCTGATGAATCAGTGTTTCTGAATGAATGTGAAAATACTCCCTGACTTTGGAGCACCACTAATTCTCAGCAATATATAACATGAAAATGAAGAAATTATCAGGGAGCTAAAAACACCCAAGCATTATCCCTATACAACTTCAGTACTTCTGACCGTGTTTCCAGACACAGGAAACTGCACAGATCTTGCCCAGCAGACAATTATTTTTTGAAGAAGTTATTGAAATTCTTCTTTTGCAATCCAAGGGCTATTTAAAGTCCCTACAGGGGAGAGTCAGTTATTTAATTCTTTAAATTATCTTTCTATTGACAAAAAGAGAGTCAATTAGTGTTTTCAAAAGTGCAACAAAACAAACTGTAAAGTCCTACAATTGCTGGGCTTCCAGTTCCCCAAGTGGGCAAGGCAAGACGCTGCACACATTATTCCAGAAGCTCAAGAGGGACACCATAACCTTTTCCACAACAATCATCACATTTTTCCACTGCTCTGGTCCCTAGAGCCCTGGTGAAATGCCTGCCTCCTCTGGGAAGGGACCTGCTGGGAAATACCATACTAAAATCATACAGAAGATATTAAGCATTTCTCCATGGATCAGTACTGATTTCACTTCCGTCATTTGCCACAGCTGCCTCCAAGGCTCTTTTGTGACAAAGAGCAATTCGGTGTCACCATGAGGAAGATGAACCTCCTCACTCCTGCCACAGGAGTGGCTGCAGTGTAGCAGCAGAGCTGAAGGCCTGAGTCTCAAGTAGAATACATTGACTTCCAGCTCCTCACTGAATTCAACACGTTGATGGGAAATTAGGAGACTGACTACTTGACTGCACGTTAGCTCAAGAGGCTGTTCTATATTTGATCTGCAAGTTTAAAATGGCAACAGGCACGCATTTCCCACAGCTGCAATTCATCAGCACAAACCAGCTGTCATCTCATGCAAAGAAATCACAAGTCTCTAAGGTGAAACAGAAATGCAATTAGTTTGCATTAAGTCCAGCCTGTTAGAAGTGCAGTGTAACATAAATTACATGTAATTTGAAACTCTAGGTTTAAGAGATCACTGCAACTGCAGATGAATTCAGGATGTAATTTATTTTCAGAACAATTTCCAGAGATTATTCACATACCCAAACATACCTCATTTATAAGCAAGACTAAAAAAGTCTTTACGTATCTATTCTTGATTAAAAGTAGCACTTTTTCATACTGTCATCAGACTCTCTAATTTATAACATGCTGAAGATGTCTCCCTTGCTAATTATTCGTAAGTTTTGTATTGATCTTTCTAGAACATGGTTGTTTCTCTGCTGTGAATGAGGCTACAAGGAAAAGCAACAGAGTAAGCAACAGTTAATAAATACACTGAGTCTTAGGAAATACAAACCCTGCGAAGGACACAGTCAGCACAGCCAAATTCTACCTTTGTTACCAACAAACGTTCCTTACAAGTAATAATAACTAGGGATTTTTTTTTTTGGGAAGTGTCCTATAGCTGATATTTTTCCAGGTATGTGATTATATTTCAAGAACTTGTCTTCAATGTAATTGGGATTTGTTTTCAGTTGTCAGACTGATACAATGAAAATTCATACCCATATTTAGAGTCACTATTTTTTTCCAGGGTTTCTTTTCCTCTTTTATTTTTTTTTTTTCATATTTCTCCTAAGATTTCTTTTTTTTGGCTCAAGTAAAAAACGCATCTTCTTTTTCTTAAAGTGAAAGAAACGAGACAGAATGCAGTAGCTGTCTTCATTTCACTGCTGGTCTCACCACTCCAACTGCTGTCAAGTCTACCAACTAAATTGGTACTTTACACTGTTCAGCCCCATTGCCTACCAACATCTGGCTTGTGCTCCATTCCCATAAATTCCAGCTAACTACTTGCAGATGAAGAAACATCTTTCCATCCAAGGAAAATTTTAGAAAGCTCAGTGGAATCTCCTGCCAACCACATCGTGTTTTTCAGGCTATGGCAACCTTGCCTATTTAGTTTTATTTAGAAAGTTAACTAGAATGTTCATGGTAAGTAACGACATTTTAATTATGCACAGTGTAACAGTGATGAGCATTCACAATCAGACACCCAGTTTAGGTGGTGGGACACTCCAAGAACCTGGCTCCAAGGGTGTGGGCACACCTTAACGCATGCTACAGCACAGGCACATGCTCTCCCAGGTCCAGCTCTGTACGTGAGGGTAACTCAGACCCACATGCAAATTGCATGCACTCGTTCCAGTCCAGGAGAAGAGCCAATATCCAATTGACATGCAAAAATTAAGTTTCCAGATACACAAAGGCAGACGTAAGAATGGCATGCTAAGTTTGGATGCACAGATTTCAACCAAGTTTCAGTCACCGAGCAAATCTTCAACACAGCAGTACCACATTCTAATAGCAAATAAATGTAATTTGTCAAATTTCTGAAGGTATTCCAAAGGTACCATCTTCAATGAAAAGGATGAACTTTTTATTTTGTCTTTTTTCCCATTTATTCCAACATAATGCTTAAATAATTGTTATAAACCCAAACAAAGGAGCAATTGACCCAAGATATTTAAAATTATTTGAAATCCAAATTACACAAACCTGCATTTTGTAACAAGCGTTGATAAACGGGACACTATATAAAGTTTTTTTAATTATGCTTTAACAATCCATTGTTTTTCAAATAGCATGGCTGTTTAAAGCCACTGCTAAAAGTTCAGGAATATATCACATTCTAATAAGCTACTAGTGGGAAGAGGGGTCAGAAAATGAAAGGTAACATAGTCACATAACAATAAACAAAATCCCTAACTGCAAAGGATAAATTCGTTTTAGCCCAACTATTCATTCCAGCGCCTTTTCTTTTCTCTTTTTTTTTCTTTTTTTAACTGTAACATATTGGTATATTTTGCAGATGATGCTTTATTAACTTTTTCAGCATATATTGGAAGGTCAGAGACTCTTTATAATACAGCTGCTTAAAATGGAACTCTGATTCAGCCATACCAGCACAAAGACCTCTAGTTTTTAAAGAAAACCCCAGACGTACATAGCATACAAATTCGACACATATTGTACAGCCACAGCAGAAAACCCTTTTAACATTCAATGTCCAGTTTAACAACCACCGCTATTCTTCAAATATGTCTCCATTACTATTGATCACACTTGCAAAATTCATTCAAACTAGTCCCACTTAAGTCCGGCACTTACCACTACCTAGTCTTAGGAGCAGTACATCCTGGAGCCTCCTGTTCAAGTCTCTGAGCTCTTTCATTTCTGACACGAGTGCCCCATACTCCTTTAGCTTCTTTGCCTGTTGCACAAGCTGTCTCCGCGTTCTCTCAAGCTCCTGTTGAATGTGTCTCATTTCTTCCTGTTGCTGCTGGTAACTCCTCAGCAATTCCTCATAGAGAATCCGAGGAACTACAGCATCGTCCATATTGTTCATGCCTTCTGTAGTCTCCATAAAAGCCTCCTCAGGGCTGGAAGTATTACTGAGACTCATCCCGTTCTGTTTTTCAAGGCGAGCAACAACTGCTTCAATGCTTTTGTGTGTACCTTCACTTTGTTTCCTCCCATCTTGTCTCTGCACATTACAATAAAAAATAAATAAATTAGGAGAGCAGTAAGACATAATAAAATCAAAATTCTACAGTCTTGGGAACTGTTAATATTTCTGTTTTCCAAAAAACCGAGACAAAGACAGTCTGCAAAAATATTTTGCCTAGCAGATTCTCATGGATATAATATACATCATAACTAACACGCAATTGTAACGCAGCTAAATGCATGTACAAACTTCTGAGGCAGTTAAAGGCCTTCCTGCATTTGTGCAACACTTACAAAGCAGTGTAAGTGTTGCACATGGGTCACGTGATCCCGTATCATTAATTTCTTTTTTAAAAAGTGGATCTAGATCTCTTTTTCTTTAAAGTTTACCCTTAACATTCAGATTTCTGACAGCAATTGATTTTCTGATAAGCAGGAGAAAGAACCAACTGTGTGCTCCATTTGTCACCTGTGAGGACATCAGAGGTGAAAGCAGCACAGGCATAAAGCTGTTCTGTGAACTGAGGGCTTGTCTTTCCCACACTTTGGGAGACAAAACCTTCTCTGATTCTCCCTACAGCATGTTCACCCAACTGCCTGATGCAAGTGACTGAATTAACACTATCAGTAAACACTGAAAGGGATTTGAAAACACTGAAGCTGGAGACAGAATATATCATCCAGCCTCATCTTCCTTATCAACTGATTCTTTCTATATTAGTACTGCATTGCAGAGACTTCAGGTCCTGAGAACTCTCAGTGGAATTTTACCTTCAGTCATCTGCAAAAACCCTACAAATTAAATCACACCACTTTCCTGGGGCCTGGAAAGTGGGATTAATATGTGACAGTACAGGTAAAGTCACTAAGTTTTACTGGCCAAATATCAAAAGGCATTTGACTTTCCAAGCAACTCCAAGGAAAGCAAATGCAGCTCACAGATTAGAAGTGAGAAGCTGACACTATATACCCACGAGTAATGTGGCAGAAAACAAAATTATTTGATGTTACACCTGCTGCATTCATGTTCTAAAAAAAAAATTAACAATTAAAAAAAACAGCTGGCCCACCACAAGGAAATGTACTAATATCACTCCTGCAGCTGCAAAACACATGAAGCCATAGAGCAGGTATCTTACTCTGAAGGTTGGTCGACTTTTGAAGAAATAATTTGGTATCAACAAATAAATACATTTCCATAGTGGGTTTCTGGCATTTGAACCTAAAAAGGCAGCTGGGAGTTATAATGGAGTGATACATTCCTGTCAATTCTTCGTCAGTCACTGCTGTAGTTGGGCACTCTCAGAGCATCCCTTCCAATTCCAAACAAGCAGTGAGCAATATGTCACAAGTGCCACCAAGAACAGCTGGGACAGTCAGGTACTGGTGACTTTTGAGGCATTCTGGGCCAAAGTGGAAGAGCATTGTTCCACCAATCTCAGATGGCAGTTACACTGTGCACACAGTATACACAGGAAAATGTTTGATTGCACTGAAGTCAGGTTTTGAAAACCCATACCCCACCCCCACACACAATGTGACCCAATTTCACCAAACATAATGTTTAAAGGGGATCAAAAGCAAGCCTGGAATTCTTAAGCTAAGACGTTTGTAATATGCCCCAAGCACTTGCAAAAAAAGATTAAAAAAAGGAAAGGAAGGAAAAAAACAAAATCAGAAAGACTTCAGTACCTTACTGTGTCTAAGCTCCACATCTTCTTCCCCATAATCTGTAACCTCCCCAGCTTCTTCTATGTGATTGAGAGAGAGTTTGGGGATTTTAATTTTCTTCTGCATCACACTGTTCTCAAGGTCAGTTTTGTCCTCTAAAATGTATATTAAAAGTAAGATTTTGTTACATTAATCAGTGTTCTTACTTCCAAATACTACATGACTTAGACAAGACCAGTTACAAAACCCCAACCTCCCATGCTCCAATCCCCTCATAATCCATTATCAAATTAGTCCATGGTGTAAATCCACTGAGGCCCACTGGCAGTTCTAGAGTTTCAACTGGGGATCAATCTTCCCCAACACATGAATAAATACTGAAAAATGACAAGCTAAATTCAAGTGATCAAAAGTGTCAGTGAGTGGCTTGTACCATCACCAAAGAGCTGAAGAGGCTATAAATCAAACTTCCTGAAAACCATCTGTACTGCTTTAAATTATGTTTACCAATGGTATTTTCATATTCATAATCCATTGCTGCAGTTCAAACTCTGCTTAGGGTTAAAGTGAAAATAAACTTGGTAATTCATCCCATACTCTAACCATCAACTGTCAGCAGCACAGAACTATTTGCACACATGGCAGATTCTGCTGTTCTGCAAAAGGCTGGAAAAAGGAATGCTGCTGGAGAGCTTCAAAGTGCACTACACAAAAGTTGCATAAGAACCAAATCTATAACAAAATTACTCAACAACCCCTATTTAATGAATTAATAGTATTCATCCTTTTCCTTTAGATACTATTGGCAAAGCCAATAAATATTTATACGAATCTTTGCATCTCATTAAAAAATTGAAGTAAAATATTTTCAAGCCTGTAACATTTGGACATATATCAAAACTAGGTATTTAAAAATATTAATCTGAAAATATATTGAAAATATTTTAATATTCCTGAAAAGGTAAGAGAGGGAACAGTGAACCAAGAGTATAATCTCCCAAAATGTGCCTGTGACAGGTAAAATTCTTGCAGAACAGACAAGGTCTGAAAAGATTCACCTGTTCCTGAGACTGTCAAGGAGAAATGCATTTAAACTGTCAAGCATTGCCTTTGTACACTGAGAGCTTATGAACAGGAAAACATTTTGAGTCTTCTTATCCACCTGCAAATTGTATTCTGCAAAGTGTCCCATGAATATTTTTGAAAGTGCCAAGGAGGATGGCCCCTGTGAGTGCTTAGTTGCATTGACTTTTGCTTTCTCAAATTAGCATCTCTCCACAGGACCTCAAAATGGTTCGTGTTGACAGTGTAGGAAAGGGAAACAAAGGTAAATCACTGTTTAATGAGGAGCAAGGCATTCATTAGAAATGAATTACACAGATGAATGCAATTCATTTTGTTACAGATAGAAATGGATCTCTTGTAGGCAAATGGTGATATTACAGCCCAAGGCTATGTAAAAAGAATAGGCAAAGAACACGCAGAATAAGACATTAGACAACCTGAAATGAAACGCAGATGGTAGCAATAAATACAAAGACAGATGCAAAAAGAAACAGATAAACAACAAAAAACAGCTAGGCTTATTTTAGATCATTCTCCATTCCCCAGAGCATCGTGGATGCTTATCCCAGTAAAACAAAAAGGCAATCCAACTGTTTCAGTTTTGAAAAATAAACCCCTATGTTTTCATTTATTTGGAAAATGTAGATTCATCAGAAAAGTAAGATTAAGCCAATTCTAATGCCAGAGAGATGAGAAGAAAATAAGGGAGCCCTTCTCAAAAAAACAAGTAATACAAACTTCCAGACTAAAGGATAGACTGATGGGTATTGGTATTTTCTCGGAATTTAAGAATAAATTAATCCATATTGAATGGGGCAAAAAAAAGAAAACCACCAACTTTTTCTGTGTTCATGTATTTTGGGGTATTGGATAGATTGAGGAATCCTTTGCTAAAACATGTTCTTTCAATTCCTTGGAGGAAGAGCAGCACATGGATACTGCAGAGCCAGCTTCTCCAGACTGCTTTGCCAAAGCACCTTCCACGGGACATGCAGATGACCTCCTTCTCTATCTGAAGAATTCAGATCAGTTTCTATCCTCTGAAATAACCCCTGGCCTCACAACCAGATGGACACAATCCATTACTTGACACAGTTAACAAAGTTGTCTGCTGACAGCTCGCTGAGGTCACCAGAAGCCAGAACCACACCAAGTGGACAGGGACACGAGCCATCCTTCCCATGGCAGGGAAAAGCAACTCTTGGAACAACCACAGACAGGGGTCACAAGAGGAGTAAGTGCCTGTGCAGACTACAGAAGTCAGCAAATACTTTCCAATAAATAAACGAACATTAAAACAAAACCAATTTTGAAGAACAGTAATATTTATCTTTGATTTTGGCTTTTAAAGTCAATTCATAAAGGTTAATAACACATTCTATGCACTTAACACTGAAAATGAAAGAAAATACTTAGTTTGGGGTCAAAGAAAACAAATGCAAATTATCTGAATTCTTCATTCTCTTCACTCTCCACTCAATTTCAGTTTGTCTATGAAATCTATGTTTGCAAAACTCCACTGGTTTTGAAGTTTGTTTATACATCTCCTTACAAATGCTTAGTTTGTACATTGCTGGCATGTAACTATCAACACAGTTCTCTTTCTGTTCATTTGACTTTTTGGTTTTACTGCTTATCTGTACATGAACCAGTAAGCTGAAGAAAGGAACTCTTTTCTCCACACACAAAATTTGAAGAAACAATGAGTTTATATAAGTTAAAGCTCAGGAACTTTAAATGTAGTCAGTAAGCAAATAAATGTTCCTCTGCCTTCCAACAACAATGCATATAATATTTTTTTACATATGCTCTGGTCTTTGAAAGCTTATTTATACCTAACACAATCCATCCAGTGTGTTGAATATGAAAAGGCCTTTTGTTCTTTTTTTTTTTTAAGTGCATTTCTAACCTCTGTTGTCTTCTGCATTAGCTGCAGATAGAGCCAGAAAAATCTCATTCTGAATTTGAGATTAATGCTGGAGTTCTGGCTCTTGTTCTGTAAATATTAATGGAATTTGGGAAGAGGTGGGAGGGAGAGAGTGGAGACATGGGGGAGGGGTAGGAGAAACATGAACATGCATTTATAGCAGTTCTCCTTAGGATTCTCTGTCTGTTGTTGTGCCATCAAACAAAAGACAGGTACAAACCAAGAATCCAGCAAAAAACAACACACCGGTGATTCTGAGCCAGAAGAAAACCAGGATAGGAACCAAATATATGGACAAGCTGCAATTCAGTGCCTGGGGCTATGGAAGAGAGAGGAGGGCAGCCTAAAAGTACTGTAGCTCAGAGCCTCATTTTGTAATGACCCAAATCATTTGTCTGGACTTTGTTCCCAGTCATTTAAACCTTGCTAGAAGTTAAAAATTACACCTTCCCCTAGGTGGCTATGATCAGCTTGTTATAAAGTTGTGTCTATTGTTTTCCCAGATATGCAATGAGTGGTTCAGTGATATCAATTACTGAGAACTAGCACTTAACATACTTAATTAGGTACTTGTAACAAAATATGTGGGGTGGATGCAAGATACAAGAATGGATTCCCTCTGTTCTTTAGGAAGGGACATTCTGAAAGACACATGTAAATTAGGAAAAATTGCTTTTGTTCACAGAGAACCTGGTATTCTGTGATTCAAGATAAAGAGTAAAGCACACTGCAATAACTACTCCAAGAAAAGGTCAGACTTGGAGAGATCTTGGTAGTCAACTCCTCACCGTAGTGAAGCGCAGGGCTCAAGAGCCAGGGCACGTGACAGCATCTCTCCCCATCCAGGCTTCTCCCAGTGCTGAACAGGCCGTCAGAAGAAAGTGAATTTCAGAGTGCCTGGGAAGATTTTTGGCCTCAGCAATGCTCAAAGAAAGAAAAGCCAAAAAAGCAACCCTGCATTAGAGAATCTCTATCAACTAGCAACGGATAAACTGTTCCTGGAATGCTTTCTTCAATGAGACCCTCATTTCAGTGTCAGGATGGGTGGATCTAGGCCAAAAGGTAACAGCTTCAAGTCTAGAGGGGCAGGGAACTGAGGAAGAGAAAGCAACTTTTAACAGGGCAGGGATTTGGTTAAATCCAAGGAGAAATATGTAAGTGCTCTAAAACTGAAATCCCTATTGTGGGATGTAAAATAAAACTATGAAAAACTCGAAGTCTCCTTACAGCACTCCTTACTTTCTAATTTAGAAATAAGGACTGAACAAACTAATCCCTTCAAAAATGAGTTCATATGCTGATTTTTTTCCATCTTTGGAATAAAAGCTGGAAAAATAAAGGAAGAGAGCTCTGCACTCCAAATGGATGAGGCATGGCAGGTCTGGTATCAGTCCAAAGAAGGGGCTTGGCAATGCTATAAATCTTACAGTAATAAAATGAAAGAACCTTGAACAGAATTCGTCCTTCCCCTAAGCCTTCAAAAAAATTCCACTCCTTGTGAAAAATGATATGCTGACAGATGAAAAAACTTACCATCAGCCTTCCCATTTCCAGGCATGTACCCAGCACATATGGACAACACCTGCACAAGATTCCCCACACACTGCTGCACTGAACTGGTTTGCTACTGATTCAGCCAGGTTGCTTCTACAGAGGAGGTAAGATCACCTGCCTTGGCAGGCTGTAGCACTGGTTACAGGTCAGAAAAAGTAAAAGATGCAAAAGAACCAAAGCAAAGATCCCATAACCAAAGGTGTATGCGATGCTTTAAAGCAAACACACCAAGCACAACAGGGCATGGGTTCCTAAGTGCCACTTACACACAAATAAACAATATTCAATACTGCTGTGACTGAGAAGGAAAACAGCATGATAATAATAATAATAAAAAAACCCAACCTAGCTTATTTGAAGCTGGGAAAAAAAAAGAACTAGAAATTACTTTCTTAGCTAATTTAATGCAAACATTAAAGGAGGACTTGAACAGGAAAAAGATTTCAGAAAATGTAATGATCCTGCAGGCTCAGAAGATATTCAGGATACAAAGCAAAAAGAAAAACATGTCTGATTTAGGAGTACACTGAGGTTACAACCACTACCAAAGAAGAAACTGAGAATGACAGTAACAAACACAGGGCAACAGACAGCAGTGGAAACGCAGAAGTTATTTGAAGAGGACAGGTGCCACCAAACTCAATGGAGCTAAAAAAGGGAGGAATGTGCAAAAGAGGGGTCAACCAGGTGCTGGCACAGTCAAGTCAGGATTTAGATAGTAAAATTTACTATATTGTTTGCTCTTTATTTTTTTTCAGACTAGAGGAGAGCTTTGTTGGAAGGACAGAGAAAAAGATTCCAGACATAAACACTGGGCACAGTAAAAGCACTTCAGAAGTATATTTAGTTGGACAGAAAGGTAGAGATGAGTGTAAGCAACAAAGCAGATGAGGAGTATGTAAGAGACAGCCAGATTTGGGGTTGGGAATGACAAATGAAGATTATTCCTCCTCTTGACTCCAAATTCAAGACAAATGGACAAAAATTGTAGGAAAATATGTTGGGACATCCTAAGCATAAGCTGAAAAAGATTTCTGCTAAGGGTGTCAGAAAGGGAAGCTGACAAAAAAATTTAAGTGAGAAAAGCTAGCAATAAAAAGGCAGAGCTGAGAGATGCCATCATCTGGCCTTGTATCACTCCCAAAAATTGAGGAACTAAGTAGTTCTGCAGCACTTCGCCAGAAAGAGAAAATGACAGCAACACACAAATAAGTGACTGGAAGGTTGTCTTCAGAGCATAAAGAAGAGTGAGCAAAGAAATCAGGGAAGAACAACACATCAAGCAGCAGTGTGACAGGCAGGGCCAATAAGCACAGGAAGGTGAAGACATGCACTTGAGAAACTGGCCCAAAAGCCTGCTAAATTTTGTGAAGTGAATTTCAAATAAGTCTAAAGAATAGGAAACAGAGTGAAAATAATTCTTAATCAAATTGGAGAAAGGCATGATAGAAAGGTCTAAACCTTGACAGGTTTAGAGATGATGGGTAAGAAGGATGATGTGCCAGGAGCCTGAACTGAGACTGCTCACTGATGATGGAGAGAAAGCCACACCTGCTTCGTACAAAGGCACAAAAGAAGGGAGAGAAAGATTAAGAAGCCAAAATCCTACAGAAGCAGAGCACAGATTATATAAACCTCTTTAAGTTCTCTGTGAAGTCCTAGATCAAGACTGCTTCTTGCTCATTAATATTTAATACAACAACACAAGTAAATGCACAGAGCATGGACGTGCTGCTGCTCTCACAAAACCCAAAAAAAACTACAACCAAAAAAAAAAAAAAAACCAAACCCCTACAATGCCAACTACTGAAGCAAATAATTTTGAGGTCTCATGAGGTTTTTCTTCTAGTGGAAAAACTGCGATACCCAGTCTAATTCTGGTAGGAGCGAGAGTTATTGATATGGCCACCCATTTGTAGTCAAATTTCTACCGCACATGAAGAAACTCAAGTATTTTCTAACATTCTCCTTTTGCATGTGCTCACTCATCAGCAGATTGTTCAGATCTACAGTCTTGAGTATCAGCCCAGATGTCAGACCTGTGCTGCAAGAAAAACTTACATGTATTTTCTTCCTTAATTTCCATTATTAATATGAAATCTATTTTTCAGTTCAGAAGTGAATACAAAGTCTCATCAAAAATAATTAACCAAAGGCAACACAGGTCAAGCTAATACAACTAAAAATAGCCATTATTCTTTGTCAGCAAAACTCTCCCTTTCATTTAACTTTTAGTGGTACTAGAACTTGGCTGCAGCACAAACAGATGGAGCTGGACAATCAAGTTAAGAAAAGACTATGCTGAGAAACAGGAAATCATGCTCTCTACAAGACTGAGGACAGTTTTAATCTTGGATCCAATATTTACTTAAATACTGACCTTGAATAATTCAAACTTTTCATCTTACTGTTCCCATCTAGCCCACTGAAGTGTTGTACAGATTGTTAATATTTGTACAATACTCTGCACATGTCAAACACAAAGGATTACAGCTATTATGGAACAACTCTCTTAATCCTTTCTGAAAGTACACTAATACAGCATTACCATTAAATTAAAAAGAAACCCTGAAAACAAGCAGGATGTGAAAATGCCATCCTTTAAATCCTTCTTCTGCATCTACACATGAAACCTAACTATGGGAATTACTTTTCAAAAATTGGAACACGATAAATATTTCACAAAAAATCTTTATAACAAAAGCTACGTATTTCTTTAGAAGTTCAAAAGTTCATTCAAAGAGATCATCAATCTCAATGACAGCTACAGTTCGTCAATCTGGCTGCCCTCACCAGTCCATCTGTATTAGACTGTACAATTATATTAGGACCAAACCTTGTGATGATTTCATGATCCCACAGGCTACAAAGCCACGGAGATGCTGCCCACAAGCTGCCCATCAGACAAAGCAGAAGCCTACAGAGATCACTCCAGGAAACCTCCACAAGTGCCTCTGCCCAAGGAATAAGCTTACTATGGAAACAGTGGGTAGATTTATGCATTTTTTCAGTGTACATACAAAAATCACAACGTGGTTCAGCCTCTACTATTTCTAAAGGAATTCTTTAAAAATGCAAATAATTGACTGACTGGCACTTAGGCAATAGACTGGAAAAAAATGTTTTACTGTTAAATTACGAAAACAAAAACATTAACTTACATTTTTCTCCCTTTTCACTCCCCTGCAAATTTTAGCATATTTTAATTAGTTTTAGTTACCATAGCTACCATAACCATACTATCTTTGAAGTCAATTTTATTAAAATCCTGAAGTTCATGTTTTTACTGTATGCTAGCTAAGCTTATACAACGTTTACAAGCATAACTGGTGTAAAGTGGTGCAACATAAGGTACTAAGACCAAGAAAAACAACAATAGTGTAGGTCACCTGTATGTCTTTATGTTCTAAGAATAAATTAGATGATGACTTTTGACTATTAAGGTGAAGCAAAAAGCAAATGTGACTGAGGAACAAGCAGGTCAGTTGAGAAGGGTTAAAGACAAACAAACAAAATAAATGTACATTCAGAATAAGCAGGGTAGTACAGGAAAGGAGGAAATTAAATATAACTGCAAAATCTTCTTCCACAGATAAATCCCAGCTTTTAAATTAATTTTTACTGGCATTTTAGCCTGCTGATGACATCACCACTCTCATAAGGGTTACTCCAAACCACTACTTAGCAGCTACAGTTTTGAAAGTTCCAAAACCTTTTTGCTGTTGCCATTTAAGTTTTGTGTCAATGCAACATAATAAGACTTCAACACTAAACAAACAGAAACTACACCAAAAAGACCCCACAAAAATATGCCTTTGTACAAGTCCTTCATATCTCACATATGCTCCTACACTAGGATTTAGAAGAAGGGAAAAAACCTCCACCCTTCATCTTACATGAGTTAAAAATAAACCAGGAATGGATCAAATACAAAATGAGTGTGAAATTTAGCTTTGAATATTTTTCATGAATACTGCCACACTTGTGTTCAGGACTATATTTAGGAGTGTGAAGTAGTTAGTTACTCTGTTATACAAAATGATTTGCTGAACCCCTGTCTACAGCCAGCTCTTTTACCTGCTGAGAAGGTAACACAGCAGTAGCACGTCAGCTAAGTAGGCCATGCACATCAAATATCACAGTAAAAATTTTTTTAAAAAATTAAAAATAAAAATGCTATTCTGAACAAGGTTACTTCAGCACTGCCTAAACTGCTGAGCTTAGTTTCTCTCAACAACTGGAGTGGGCCCTTGGCATGGCAAGACCTGATGCACAGGCACAGGAGGTGACACCACTGTTAGGAGCAGCTGCACTTGCTGCTCAAGGGCAGCGACACAAAAGCTCTTCCCAAGTACTCCCAAAGCAGCCCAGGAAAAATCAAATAAATTAAAAAGAGCCTGTGAGGAAGCACTACCAATACTGGGAGGTTTCCCACAGCCTCTTCCTGCACTTCTTTACTCAGGGCAACTCTTGGGAATCTACCTGAGATGCAGCTGCAGGTGCTGTGACTTTTTTCCTGGTGCCATTTCTCGCCCGGTCCCTGTCACACACCATCCAAGCAATGTATCCCAATAGGGGACAGACCCAGAGATTCCTGGCAACAAAGAATCAGCTGTCCCTACCACAATGGTTCATTCACCCTACTGACTGCCCTGGGATAGGAAATGGGACACGTGGAGTATGCAGGAACATGGGAGGGAGCATGGGTACAGTGGCCGAAGCTATGACCTGCTTTATGTACCTCCAACTCCCCAAGCTGTTGGAATGATGCACGGAGGAGAAAATCCATGGAGAAGCCCAAGACTACAGAAATACCAATAAAAGCTTGGACTTAAATATAACACATCAAGACAACTTCCTGACCTGAATTTTGTATGTTTTGATACAATCAAAAATCTTACATTGCACATTTTTCACCTATTCCAGAATTTGACAAAGGGTCTTTCCTCCATGAACGATCCATAGCAAAGTAGCTTGGATACACACTAGGAAATTGAAACACTCTTAACCTTACTCAAAACTCAGTCCCAGAAACACTTAATTTAAAATTTTTCTATGAATAGAGATTTTACATCCTTCTGAAATACACAGTGACTTATCTCATCGTGAGCTGCACAGGCTCTTAAAACTAAAAAAAAAAAAAATCACCTAACCTACTCCAATAAAAAGTGGAGCACAACATTTCATAAAGGGGCAAGAAATGATAGGGATGCACACAGGTATTAACACATTTGCTGTGGCAGCTAAGGAATTGCTCTGAGAATCTGATGGAGATATGTTTGCTATGATAGTGTGGGTGGGAAATGTTGAGGGCAGCAGCTAGAGAGCACAATTATTTACTGTAGTCAGGAAAGAATACCTCCTAGGAGAAGACAGTCGTTATTAACTTGTTAACAAACATAGCCTGAAGTAGGGAACTTTTAGAAGTCCCTGAAACTCAGTTCATTCCACCTAATACTCACCACTTTGAAAAGAAAGAAAAAGCTCCAATGGAGTCATCTAAAGGTCATGCTCCTGTAAGGTGCATATGCTCACAGACAACACTCTGTCAGTGACTATTGGACAAGTGTGGAAAAGCTGCAAGTGGCATATGTGCGTCAAGAAGAGGGACCAGAAAAAACAGCATTGGAGCATTTTGAGGAGAGGACAGAAAAGGAGAAAAAGGAAGGGTGTGGATGATCAGAAAGACAGACTCAAACTCTTCCTGAAATGCCGTCTGCTATTTTTGTATTCTCAACAAGACAGACCAGCTAACGTCACCTCAAGAAACTGCTCTGTAGTCAAACTCCAGTCTGCTGACTTCTATTTTCCAGTCAAGAGGCAAGTAAAATTAGTCCTTTATTACTACATAGCATCAGCTGCTGGTAGCCAAATGGTGAACTTGTTAAGGCACAAGATGTTCACTTTAATATGCCTTCTGCGGCTGGAAGGTCTAGAACTGAGTCAGGTCAACCTTTCTGCTTTGAGCCCTAGTCTTTGGCTAACTTTGGAAAAAGTGGAAGGTTCCCAGGCCAGCACATCCCAGCAGTCTCAGCAGTTCCCAGACACGCACACAGGGACACAAGGAAAGGCACAGCAGCTCAGAGTTCATCTACCACTCTTCTCTAAAACTATCACACACTACTCACCACAGAATAAAAGACAACAGCATTTATCTCCACAACATATCAAGTCTCTCACAATTACCTGATGCTCCCAGCATGTCCCAACACACTTCCCTCTTTTATTTTTCCTTTTGAAACTTATGATGCCTTTACAGCAGCGCTCTCTGCTCTGCAGCAACAATATCCCTCACAACTGCATTGGCTTCCAACCATCCAACCTCACCACAAAGGATCAAAGAATTGCTTCCAGACTCTCTCAAATGAGGACAATTGTTTTATGAACTCTTTACACAACCAATGCTCCAATAAAGCTTTGCATTACGGGCATAAACCTGCACTTAGGCCTGTGTGAATTCCTAAATTACAAGGGTAGAAGTCTGAAAGGTAGCTATATTTCTTTAGACATAATAGGAAAGGAAAACTCTTTTCAAAAGAAAACTAAAAAGACATTAATACGGGTCTTGTATCTGTGTTCTTTCTCTCCTCCTTTTTTTTTTAAGTTGCTAGAAAGGAAAAACTAATGGATCTGTTTCTCAAACTATGATTACTTTCCACTGCATGGACAGTGTTTGATCATGAAAATATATATAAAAGGCTAGAACTTTTCTTACTTGAGCAGCCTTGGTAAGTGGAAGAAAATTGGTCACCATTCAAACTGTAAAAGAAAAGGATCAAAAACACCATTTTCCCTTTTTATTCTTTCTTTGTTGTTTGTTTAATTTAATATCTGTAGCATAAATTTGATCTTGAAACCTGCTCCTAATGGGGAATTCTTGGACCAAAGCAGTAAATCTTTAGTCATTGATGTATGACTTGTGCAGTTAAGGGTTCCTTCCAAAAAATTCAAAATCCACTATGTATATTTTAAATATAAAAGCAACTTTTTACACATTATTTACCTTATTACTAAGATAGGCTGGAAACCTTTAGAATTAAAGTTCTGTACTGGTATGTGAAACGTTATTGCAGACTTGCAAAATTATTTTTAACTAAATAAGCAATATGTATAACATAACACTTGCAATGTTTGCCATAAAAACTTGTCTTAATCTGAGTTGGTCACTATAAAGCAAAAATTGTGCTGTGATGTCTTCATGCAAGACCAAGTTTTCTCTCCAAGGTTTTTTAACCACAATAAAAACAAACACCAATATTCACATTTTGGGGAGAAATGACAACTTTAGAAGTAAGTGACCCTTTGTATACAACTTCTGTTGAATTCACCTAAGGTATTTTCACACGGTGCAGCATGGAAATAAGCACAGAAAGATTCATTTGGTGTTCAGGTGAGAAGTTTCCCAAGCATGCAAAACACAGATCTAGTCAGAATACATTGAGATGTGACAGCTGTAATAAAGATAGCTGTGTGTTTCCTTGTGTTCCTGGCTCAACAGGAGAATTTCCTGTAGAAATTAAAATCTCTGGAGAGCAATTAGTGCAAATCACTAATACAGGTAACAAGTCCTGTTCTCTGGAGGAAACAGCATATATTGGTTTGTTCTGGTTCAAGAGACATGAAACAAAGAGAAATTGTACAGAAGAATTCAGGAGAGCACGTCTTGGGTAGACACAGGCTCTGCCTGGAACAAGGGAATTGGCAAAAATAAGCACTTCCTGCTGGAAAACTGAGGCAACCTGGTGGGCTCAACATGTGACCCAAGTGTCTATTTGTAAATAACTCTCTGAAGAACTTCAGCTATGTGGACATGGACACGAGGAACTGAAAGGGCACTGCTGCTGTGGGACAGAGGAAGGTGAAGTCCAACGGGATGCCGCCTTTGGGAAGAGGCCATGCAAACCCTGGACACTGAGATTGTTGTCTTCCATGGATCTGACAGGAAACCGGCAAGAAACACTTCACATGCACTCCTCTGCCACAGACAGGACAGAAAAAACGTGGGCTGGCACAGCACAACAAAAACTTAGCAGGAGACTCCACTCCTCTGCTGGACTGCCTAACTAGTTCTCCTGAACTTCTGGAGTTGCAAATACTCAGAAACTGGAAAAGCTTTACGGGGAAACTCATGTTTGGCTGTTCCTCGTTCTTTTGAGGTATCACTTTATGGCCAATAGTAGAAACAGGATAATGGCAAAAGTCACTGGCTGAGCCAGGGACAAACTGGACCACCACCAGGCTAAACTGGCTTAGGAACTGTTAACTTTCAGAAGTAGAATTAGAAAAATACCAGTTTTACATGACTTTAACACCAAGTTACTCTGTTTAGATATCAGAACTCAGCACTGCCTTCTAAGAGCTCAATATTAAACAAAAGAGTTTTTAAGCCCATTCCATATTCGAGGAAATAGACATAACCAGTACTTTTCCCAAAGTGGAAAAGTCAGGGTAAGAACCCTGTGTCCTCTTTGCTATCCAGACTGACATTTCAAATGGTCATTGCTGTCTTACAAAAGCCTATTGGGCAAGTCCACACTAACCAGCAATTTGCTACAACCACCGAACTTCCTTTCCATGTCAACTATGACTATGGCAGCAAGGAAACTACACAAAGTCTTCAAGGAAACACTCCGCCAAAGAGTCACTATCGGGGGGCAATGTAACAACAGTACTATCTCACAAGGGCTGAACTCCTTCAAATGGCCAAAATAGGGGGTTTATTTCTTAGTATACGCTTTAATTGGTCCGCTTAGCGTGGACACATTTGTTATCTTAAACGTGAAACAAACCAAATGCAGCAAGCCCACGCTTAACAAGAGCAGTACCTGGAGCTCTGGTTTCCACTATTGCCTTCCAATTTGTGAAGTCACTTAAACTGACAAAGCGGACATAAAACAGCACCCCTCAAATCTGGCAAGAACTGCAAAGGTACACAAATGACTCCATGCACTATAAATAAGCCGTGGACGAAAATCTAAACTTTCTTTTTTTTTTTTTTTCCTTTTTCATTTTCCCCCCCCCCCCCACAGGGTATCACGGCGGGCATCACGGGGGTCGCGGTGATTTTGGTAAACCGACCCTTGGGGCCCCCCCCCGGGCCCGGGGCCGNCACACGGCCCCGCACTGCCCCGGGTGCCGCTGCCCTGCAGGACACACAGCCCGCACTGCCCCGCCACCTGTGCCAAGGGGACGGATCCCGGCTCCCAGATCCCGACCCTCGGCCGTGGCGGGAGCCCTTGCTCAAGCTCGGCCCCAGGAAAGGCCTCGGGGAGCTCTTTTTGCCCCCAGCTTGAAAACTCCGTACACGTGTGCCGCAGAAATAGGTTTTGTTCCAGAGAATCACGGAGTGGTTTGTGTTGGAAGAGACCTTAAAAGATCATCTTGTTCCAACCCTGGTGCTATGGGCAGGGACACCTTCCACTGGACCAGGTTGCTCCAAGCTCCATCCAACCTGGCCTTGAACAGTTCCAGGAATGGGGCATCCATGACTTCCCTGGACAACCTGTACCAGGGCCTCACCACCCTGACCACCCTAAGGAAATTTTTCCTAATATCCAATCTAAAGCTACTCTTTCAACTTGAAGCTGTTCCCCCTTGTCCTGTCACTACATGCTCTTGTAATAGTCTCTCCCCATCTTTTCTTTAAGTTCCTTTCAGGTGCTGCAAGGCCACAATTAGGTTACCCTTAAGCCTTTTTCAGGCTGAATAATCCAAATTCTCTCAGTCTTGCCTCATTGGTGGGATGCTCCATCCCTCTGTTCAACTTGGTGGTCACCTTTGGAGGGGAAACGGGAGTGACACACGGTGGGATTTGTTCCGAGGGCCAGGGCAGGGCCAGCGAGTGCAGGGAAAAGGGGCAGCAGGAGGGACCTGTGTGAGGAGAGCAGATCCTTCCTGGCCAGACAGCACAGCCCAGAACTCCACGCTCATCTGCCACTTGGCAACAGGACTGGAGCATCAGTTTTTACCTGAAGGTCCCCATGGTAATGCAGAACCACCTGCACTCCATCATTCCGTGCCCTAGGGATTGCTGGAGGAGCACAAAGCCCCCTCATCCTCCCCCAAAGGAGCACAGAGAGCTGAAAACTGCTGTGCAGGTGTGTCAGAACAAGGGTTAGAGACGGCGCAAATTTTAGCACAAATTCCCAAACTTTTGGAGACTCTTAGATACCGAATATGGATGTTTTGAGCTTTATGTATGAAAAGGGTAATGTGGCAACATTTCTTATGGTTCAGAGCAAACTCCTACTGCTGTTTCTAGTCCCAAGGTCTGTTTTACCCAACCAGACTTAGGAACAGAACAATCATATGTGCAGAACTATTTAAAATAAAAATAAAAATTAAAAAAAAAAATCACAGAATGAGTACGAGAGAGGGTCATCACCAGTTTTTTGTTTGCAAAAGATCAACACAAAATGAAACCAAAATACATTGTCTTTTCTGGTTTTCATATCCCTAGGCGTTTGCAGTAGTATCTGTGCCCATTGCACTGAGTAAAACCACACTGTACTTGTTTTTCCTGGTTATCTTTTATAGACTTCCTCATACATGGGGACAGACCACAAGCTGGAAAACATGAAATTCGGTTTTGACTGAGCACTGGCACAGGTTCCCAGAGAGCTTGTGGAGTTTCCCTCCTTGGAGATAACACAAAAGCATCTGGATATGGTCCTGGGCAACCCCTTGAGCAGGGGCTGTATAAGGTGAGCTCCCGAGGCCTCTTGCAACCTCAGCCATTCTGTGAAAGTGCCACAAACATTTGGTTGTGCCCAGCAGAAATCTGTCTTAAACAGCACATGAAAACATAAGGAATCCATACAGGTGTAGTTAAGCCAATGTAAGTATTTCAGCAACAAGCTGTAAACTTCCCATACAGTAATGGCAGCTTTATTATTTTAGCAATTACAGAGTTTTGCAAATACTTCATTTTAAGATTGGGGATTTAAATGGCAGTACTTTATGTTAACAATAAAGTATTGCCAGACTGGTGTGTAATTACAGGCAAATATAAGTCTGCTACAAAGTATGGATGACAAATGTATTCCAGCAGCGAGTCTGCAAGGGAAATGAAATTCCAGCAAGGATTGTGTTGCTGATCAAACAATAACAGCTGCTGTAGCACTGCTGTCTCCTCTACCTCGTGTTACAGTGGGGTACAGGGAGCTGCAGAGAGAAGACAGGACAGGCTGATTGCTGGAATTACTCCATGGACACTGGTAAAATTATGTGAAGGACAATTTTGTCCTGCTAAGTTCAGTGGCCAGTGAGGGATTGGGTACACTGCCTCCTGCCAGGATTGCATTCCCTCCACAGCTGAATTCTATTAGTGGGGTGCTAGGCTGCTGTCAAGAGAAAGGAACTCAGAAAAATGGTAAAAGTGGAAATAATGGGAAACAAAGAGAAGCTCAGGACTCAAAAATTAGGTTGAGGTGGAAGGGGAGAGATCTCTTTGAGTACCAAGGAGGCCTGGATAATTTGTCCCAATGAAAGCAACCAAAAGACTTCATGTGAAGGCAGCTAGCACCATAGTGAGTTTTTGGCTGGTTGGTTGGGGTTTTTTCGGGGAAAAGAAACACTCTGAACTGGTATTTGCAATATTTTACATTTGAATGTTCAATTACAGCAAAGACTGTAAAGATCTTTGTATCAGCAGCAAAAAAATAGAAGGTCTCAAATCTTTTAGGCAGGCTGTTTCACAGTTCTCCACTGAAGGACGTTTTTGGGAACAGATAAGGGTCGGGATGATAAATGCATGTTTACTCTTGGTCCCTTGCACACACATTGAGCCAGAAGGCATTATAACGCTAAAGAATTAATAATGATCCCATACATTTCTGCCTACAAGGAACAGTGTTAATTTCTGGCTTTAAAATCCATAAATAATCTGCACTGGTTAGCTGTGAAGCTGAGGAAAAATCCATTAAAGCACCGAATGAAACACAAGTTACTTGTCACTCCTGTCTTTTGGACCTTTCCTATTTCTACTAATGGTTAGCCAGCTGCTTTAACACGGAGTTGAGCTTGAGGTTTAAAGGTGCAGAGCTATTTTAAAGGTGTGGATTTTTAAACTCATTGTTAAGGGAATTACTGGAACCTGACTGGATTTAAATCCTCGAGCCAGTCCAGCCTTTTAGAAACAGCACAGCCCTGCTGAGAAGTAAATTGTCCTACTTTCAAAATGCAAATGAAGCCTCAGCTTAGAAAGCAATACTGTCACTCCAAGAGTGGAGAAACCACAAAGCACAGTCCCAGCCCTTGTGGGACTCCTGAGTGGCTCTTTCTTGGAACACTACTTTTATTTCGCTGGTGTTATTTTTCTTGAAAAGTAAAAAAATGTTCAAGCAAAAGAGGATGCCTGCAGGTTTCATGTGCACTCTGTATTTTCACTTAAAGATACAAACTGAAAAGCTAAGAGTTCCAGTAAAAGTTATGCAGGTGCTAAATATCTTTTCACAGCAAAACACTGAAATTAGGCTCATCATTCACATTATTCCATATTTAGTACCAAGTTCTCAAAGTCACCATATTGATTTTAAATCTACTAATGAAGAAATTCCCATGTTCTTTTACTGTTCCAGTGGAGGTGTTTCACTCCTACCTGACTATTCAGCAGTAACCATCCATTGGACTACTACTAGAAATCCCTACACATTGAATATGTGGTTTAAAAAACTATTGTTTTCTTGTGGATTTATTTGTCCTCCAAGTTCTGCAATTCTTACACAATTGTTCTCAAGGTTAAATATATCTTGTAGGAAAGATATGTTCACAATTTTTAAAGTAACACCGTATTGGAAAAATGGCATTAAAAGTCATACAGCTTAAAGAAGAACTCAACTGACAGTGCACGAGAACTGAAGACTCTTCAAAGGTTTATGTATGTCCAGGCATACAATATACTCACAATCTGGTTGATTTTTACCAAGAATATGATCAGTAGAGTGGTCAGTAGATACCTCCATTCCATGGATCGCATTTTTGATCTTACAATGAAGTGCAAGACAAAGTCATTTCCGTGTATAAATGAATCTCCCTCTGGACAAAGTCATGTACAGCTTCTAGGTGTTTTGAGAGAGAGGGTGGTTGGAAAGAGGGAATCTGCTATCCAGACAGAGCTGGGTAAGCATTCCAGAGGGCTGTTCCCCTTTATATTTTAAAGTTTTAACTCTCAAGACACTGTTGCTACACTGTGCTTTCAGTGTCAGGGAGATTACATATAAAAATACAAACAACAACAAAAAAAAAGAGGTCCTGTTCCTGTGTGATCCTAGAAGATGGGTAAGAAAATATGTGCCCATATATAATTCTGAAGCACTCCATTACCAAGAGTAAGGGAACCTAGATTACACAGATAAATTCTGAAGATTTAATCTTTTGAAATCTATGGCCTTAAACCATTCTCAACTCCAATTCCTCAGAGTGATCTAACTTTTCTCAGGGCTGTGGATAATATTCAATCATCTTTTACAGTAAACTCTCACACCCTCACAGAATATTCTTTCAAGGAAATGAAACCCAAGGAACACTTTATGGATCCATCCGCATAGGAGACACTTATTTCCCATCTGGTGCGTTCTGTAGCATGAAAAGGTAACGATTAAGCCAAAATGACCACAGGAGAAGGCACTTTTCTCACTGTTAATGACTGGCTGGAGGAACCACGGACTGAAGAAAAAGCCAGACAGTCATTAACTGCTGAAAATTCCTGACCTTAAGGCCATTATTACTATTATAAAATCGGAAAATGAAAAAGTAATTATTTTCTTTGGGTTTTTATATGTATTAAAAATATAAAATTCCGGTCTCTGTTGCTGTGGATACTGGTCTGTAAGGTATTTATCTATCCCATTCTGGCAGGGTATGCGATGGATAGATCTGGGACTGGCAACCCTTCAGGAATGTGTGCCAGACTGTATTTTCCTTTTCCAAATTACAGGTTAAACGTGCCCACAGAAAGTCAACAGGAACCAGGAGACGCTGCCAGTCGGCACCATCTCTCCTCGGTGAGAGCAGCAATTCCCCCACCCTCATCCAGCCTTGTCTGGGAGCTGCAAATGACTCTCAAACATCGAGGCTTTCAGCTCCTACCCTGATGTACACCATTCCAGATCTTGCTAAATACCACCTTCTGCACTCAGGCACTGTGCTGTTTTCCATGCTATAAATGCCTTTCCTGAGAGGAAAGTAGGGAAGGCTCTCTGTGAGCTGACCCGTGCATGGACTCACCTGTGAAACGCGTCCTTCAGGTGCCATTGCACCTGTCTGCAAAAACTGCTCTAGAGACGAGATTGTTCTTGCAGCCCAAATGATCTTTATTGCTGCTACCATCCACTGATGGCTTCAGCCTATATATTTTCACTCTAACTGGAAATTTTATTTGAGATTTGCCCTTTCCTTTTATAAACCAGACTTTCCCCTGTCTTCTGACAGGCATTTTACTACTATGACTCTAAAAGTAGCTTTATATACATAGATTTTTGCACCACTGCAAGAATTTGATTCCTTCTGTAGTTCAGATGAAAACGTGACTTTCTTTTGGGAAAGACTAAAGTCTTTTTGTAACCTTTGGGCTTCAGTGTAAAATATCATTACTAGACACTGCCTGTGACTGTGTTATGGTTTAGACAGATCCTCTAAGTAAGACGGCATTAATGACCCTTTTTCATAATACTGTCATTTTGGTTTTCTATTTTCATGTCTGTACAGCACTGTTCTATCTTGAACCAGCATTTATGTCTCATACTGACAGGGAAAATGATCCTGCAGAGACCTATTCTGCTTGAGAGGTCCACACAAGTAATGTGGGATAGACACAGAAGGAAAGGAGGTCAGCTACTAAAAATGCAGGATCGCATTTTTTCCAGAAAGGTACCTCCACATAGTCCCACTTTCCTTTAGAAATCTGATTTTAGAAGGAGTCTGGACAGGCTCCAGAGATGCTTCTTGCTGTTTTGGAAGGTTCTGGACAATCAGCAGCTGCAGGAATGGGATTGAATGATGACAGAGTCAAAACTGCTTAAAGAGATGTTTTCATGACGCAGTGCTTTTTAACTCATACTCCTGTCATATTCCTTCTAATCCCTTTCAAGGCTGGTTATATTTCAGTATAAAGTGAGTTTTTAGAAAACATTCCCAGCACTTAATGCTCACATCTCACTACTGCAGAAGGTAGAGTTTTCTACTTTCTAATGAAAGTCACAATCAGAGATGGACCAGCTGCTCCTCTGAAGAACATCAACTAACATGAGCACATAAAATCCTGTTGTGGAAGGTGAAAGGGAGATAATGGAGCAGGAATAATCCTCAGAATATTTCATAAAAGTGCCTTTCTCAGCTGTGTGTTGTTAATAATCATGTTGAAATTAAAAGAACAGAAAATGAATGCTGAAACTGCTGGCAAGTGAAAGTGCTCCCCGATCTAAAATCCTTCACTGTGCTCTCTGAACCTCTCCACTCTGAGTAAAACCAGACATCTTTATCCTTTATGAGTTACAAATGAAGCTGCACCTGGTCTGCTCTAGTAGGTGAATTAAAAAACAACAACAAAAACAACACCCCATAACAAGCAAATGTGAACTGGAAGGAGTTGCTGTGACCCAGCTCCCAAAAATTCGTACAAGGGGGTAACTGTGATAGACCCTTCCAAGAATTCTTCTAGTTTTTCAAAGCAGAGTAACTCCTTTTATCTCACACAGCATAGATGATTGGCATTCATCTTTATCTCACTTACAAGGAAGGTGTTCCCTCAAAATAGAAAATGGCATAGGAATCTGATAATCCAAGAGGTTTGAAACCTCAAGGGGCTTCTTGCTTTGCTGGTATTTTCCACAAAAGCCTGAGCAACATCTATTGTGCAATATTATTTAACATTCAGGGGAATCAGGATCTTTTTTAAAGTGTGATCAGAAAGAAGGACCCTTCCCAGGCTGTCCCAGAATTCCTCATAACAAAGAAAGCTTTGTTTCATAAAGAAATACCTTGCACTGGAATACCCTAGGGAAAGCAGAGTTTTGTTTTTTTTAAAAAAAGACTGGAATGTTCGAGGTTCCCTTTAAGTACTCTTCTAACATGAATATTTTTAAGGATGCTCTATCAAGTTCATGCATGAAATGTCACCCAGCCGTTAGTATATTTCTATGCAAATACAGCTGTGAAAGCTAATAACCAAAATCTACATTTTTTCCACATTTCCAGCGTATTAAGCAACTTCTCATTCTTTCCTGTTTAGTAACTCACATTAGCCTCTTGTATCAATAAAACAAAGCTCAGGTTATATTGCTTCCTGCTTGAATTCCCTGCAAACATCAAAGGTGGACATTTGAATAAGCAATTTAATGTATACATTTTTATTCAGTTCAGTATACTGATTTTCTCCTGGTAGGAATAAGAATTCTGCAAGACGACTGCAGAGAAACACACCATTCAGAATACGAATTGGAATATTCTTGCAACGCTTTTCAGTGAGGATGGTGTGATATTATGATTAGAATCCTGCATATAATCAGATTTTGATGCTTGTACACACAGTCTGGTATTTCTTTTCCTTTACAAGGTTTATATGCAAAAACACAGCAATCCAATATGTGGAACATGCACTGTCTGCAGATACTACACAGTCCAAACTGATGAAAAAATAATGTCAAGGAAAATAAGAAAGTGTCTGGGGCACTGCAGCATACAAACTTTGCTAAATTCATCAGAAGTAGTTTTACTGTTCTGAAGACAGAAAATATTGCAAAACCCGTCCTTCCAGAACAGCGAGAGTGAACGGGGCTTGTGTCCATCCCTATATTAAATGTTGGACTAGAGATTGACTCTTTGGGAGCTGTAAATATTTCTATAATCTTTCAAATTCTCTGATACGATACACACAGAATTTCTTCCAAATGGCCTATATTTTCCAAATTCCCTCTCATTATTTACCACTACATATAATAGGTAATCAAATAGAAAAGATAAGATAGGTGGGGATTTTACTAGAAGCAAAAGGTGGCACTACTGAGAACATATCACAGTATTTAGGGAACATAAATATAAGGCGTACCTTCAGTTTCTATCCAAAAATGCAAGAGAGGAAAGACCCCGAAGCAAAGGAAGTCTGAATTTTGTTAAAGGGCTAAAAGGAATCAGCCCAGTGCAGTAGCTCAAGATTCTGCTTCAGTAGTTAACTGATTGGGAAAGCAGCTAATAGTGCTTTAAATAAATTTTCAGTGATGAGAAGTGATGAATTGACACATTTCTTAACAAGTAATGACAATTCAGTAGACACCATTATCTGTCCTGCCTCTGACCTGGAGGCACTATCTAGAATCACAGAATCATGGAATCATTTAGGTTGGAAAAGACCTTTAAAATCATCAATTCCAACCATTAGCCCAGCACTGCCAAGCCCACCACTAAGCCATATCCCTGAGCACCACATTTACACCTCTTTTAAATACCTCCAGGGATGGTGACTCACCACTTCCCTTGGCAGCCAGTTCCAGGGCTTGAGAACCCTTTCAGGGAAGAAATTTTTCCTAATATCCAGTCTAAGCCTTCCCTGGTGCAGCTTGAGGCTGTTTGCTCTTGTCCTATTGCTTGTTACTTGGGAGGAGTGACCAACCCCACCTGGCTACAACCTCCTTTATGGTAGTTTTAGGGATTGCTAAGGTCACCCCTGAGCCTCCTTTTCTCCAGGCTGAGCCCCTCCTGCTCCCTTAGCTGCTCTCACCAGACTTTTGCTCCAGACCCTGCCCCAGTTCCATTTCCCTTCCCTGGACTCACTCCAGCCCCTCAATGTCTGTCTTGTCATGAGGGGCCCAGAACTGGACACAGCACTCACCAGTGCCTCACCAGTGCCCAGCACAGGGGGACAGTCACTGCTGGCCACATTATTTCTGGTACAGGCCAGGTGCCATTGGCTTCATGTTCCCCTGGGCACAGTTGGCTCATGTTCAGCCCTGTTGACCAGCACCCCAAGGGCATTTTCATGGTCTCTCCAAAACTCACCGAAATCACTCCTGACAGCTCTCATGGGTTTAGTTTGTTCTGGGGTTTCTTTGACTCTGTTAACCAAAAGAATAAGGACAGTAGCCATTCTTGCCCTCAGACCATGTAGCAAAATGAACTCAGAGAGAGGTTGGACCTAGCAAGGTCTCCAGTGGACCTCAGATACCTTATATCCAGCTTTACAGTCCAAGAAATCCCACAGAGTTATTGCTTATCCTGCAGGGCTGTCTCAGAACAAGATCTCAAATACCATCTGTGCTCAGAGTGGAAGCTGCCAAAACCCCATCCACGGAAACCGTGGAGCACGGAGTGTTGTAACTCCCATCTCACTGTGGAGCAAAGATTGAAAAAAGACACCTCCATCTCACTTTAACAGCCTGAAATTCTCACCCCGGGAAGGTGCAGATATAAAGCTCCTTTCCAAACATAGGCCAAGGGAGATTTCTTTCAAAACCCACCAACAAGACCAGGAGGACACCACAGTGATGTCTCCCATTTTTCACTGATAAGCTCCTCGCTGGGACCCTTGCCTGGCAAGTGAGGTGCCTGGCTTTGGTTCCCCCATCTGCCTGAAGGGGTTCAGCCCTCCCACTCTGCACGTCCACTTGTGAAATCATTTTCTTCACCTAAACACACATAATTTCCTCTAGTCAAAACCCCCAGGAGAGGAATGCATCTGTCTCCCAGTCTCATGCTCAATGTATTACACTCCAGATGAGTTCTTACTGATCACTTGTAAAGGTAAGAGCACAGCAAGTAACCAAGCTACTGCAGGGTCACGTATTTCTTCCACTGAGAGCAAACTACTTTGAATTTACTCGTGTTCATAGAATCACAGAATGGTTTTGGTTGGAAGGAACTTTAAAGATTATCTAAAATCACCTCCCTCAACCTGCTGACCACGCTGCTCTTGATAGGTTTGGCTTTCTGGGCTGCAGGCTCACATGGCAAGGTCATGTTGAGCTTCTCATTAACTAATACCCTCAAGTCCTTCTCTTCAGAGGTGCTTTTAATCCATTCTCTGCCCAGCTTGTATTTGTGCCTTGGATTGCCCCAATCCATGTGCAGGACCTTATTTTAAGAGCACATACATAAGAGCAGTCACTGTAAATCAGCAAATTTGCAGAACACTTGTTATTCTTCAGTAATTTCTTTAGGGGTCTGTATGCTAGAGAGAAAAGTATTGCTGAAGTGGGAAGTAAAAAATGTAGTAGCAATTAGACTTACTCTTAAATACTCAAATAGCTCCAAGGTTATGTTTTCTCTGAAAAATATTCTCAGTGAGTGTATTTGGTGCTCTTGCAGCACATGACATGTTTTAGCTTCTTCAGGGATTTAGTTTTTTAAACCTTCAGATTTTAAGACAAATGGAAGTGGAAAAAAGAGTTTACATATGAATGTCTCACTTTAATTGTTTTGCATTTTGGGGTTTATTTGATTGTGGTCCTTTCTCAAATAGCAAGATCAATATAAATGCCATGCTTTGGAAGACTAAGAAGAAAACTAGAATTCCCTCTGTCTTAAAATTTTGCCTAAAATGGCAGCTATGTCTTTGAAATGCTATTTAATTAACATCAGTGGAAGACTGTCAGTAATCAGTATTGCTGAGTGGTTTATTTACTTGGAAAAAAATATGGCTTTCAGTGCGTAACTTTCATCTTTTAAGTTTAGAAGTTTTGGTACCAGCGATATAATTTGCCAAGTTATCTCTAGGCAATTAAAATGTATTCTATCGTTTAACCTTTGGATGATGTATAAATATGCATAGACACTCCTACAAGGCAATTTGTCTGCCAATCTGGAAAATGCTAACGCTGTAGTCAATAAGTCAACAGTCTGCAATGTTAAATTATGAAATCAGAAAGAAGTGCAGTTCGCCTTCAATCCAGATATAAAGATCCTAAGGATTTCCAGTTTTCTGTGTGGGACAATAAATTTCAAAGACGACTGTATTCTGCCCCAATAATCACGATCTGCACAGCGTGTTCAGGTATTGTTGGAGAGATTAAAACCACAAAAACAGAGCGGAACAGCTCAGCATCAGATAATCACAAGCAATTCCATGTCAGCAACAGACAGCTGGAAACATATGCCAACAATATTGTAAAAGTGGGAAAATGGAGATTTCGTGACAGCAAGGACATGAGTTTCATACATTACCTAAATCTCAACCCAAAACATTGAAATTGTTGTTCACATGTAAGAGCTCTCTGCCACAGTGTTCAGAAAGTCTACCATTTATCATAAAATATATGTAAAGCAAAATTAAGCAGAAGAAAGTACTTCTCTAATATTTTGCATGTTGAGCTTCTATTTGATTTCAGTGTTACTGTCACAAACAAAGAGAACAGAGTATTTTTTGCTACATCAGCTGGAAGAGCTGTCCAGTTATGGACCAGACCAATGATTTGTGAGACTCTTGTGTGAAAAAGCAGTTAGATGGAATTTTATCTACAAATATTTGTCTAAAGATTTTTGCTTCCAAGTACAGTTTAAAAGAAAATGCACAAATCTTGACATAATTTGAGTTATTCTGTTTTTCCCTTTCCCTTGAGTTTCACGTGTCCCTGTTCTTCCCTGATACTCATTCCCATCCATCCCCACTTTTATCCTTCACTTTTTAAAATTAAACATCTACTAAGAAGTAAGTCCAAGAATAAAGGCTGAAAAAATCCTATTGTATTTATTGCTGTGAAGCAGAAGAGGGAACAGGGAAAACACTTAGACTTGTGCAGCAGAAATTAATCTCCCTTTACACTTTCTCTCAGAGCCTCCCTTATAGACACATAAAAACCTTTTCTTTCTTTTTTCTGTAGTTGACCATGTAAAATCAAGATAAAAAAATTCCAGGCTGTGAACCCAAAAAACCCCAAGTTTCCTATTTTCGCAAACAGTTCCCAGAAAACCCTTTGTATGTTGGATTTCATATAAAAACGGGAAATGGTTTGAAAATATTCATGAGGAAGTAAAATCTGGTCTGATGAGTTCACTTCCCCTGCACATGAAGAGCAGTTTCAAAGTGATGTTTTACAGAGGCGGTCGGGCCTGAACGTTTTCTGATTTTACTGTTGAAGCCCTGCCTTTGTATCTCACATGTTTTGTCCTGGGATCTCGCCATGATTCCTGAAACTGTGACTCCCGGGGAGGGTAATGGAGACAAGTGACTTGTGAAGGAACTCAGGCACAGGTCCCTGAGGTGTTTGTATTTTAGGACTCGGAGCCTGGCGCGGATTGAAGAGCGATGTGTAACGCCGGAGGCGCCGATGAAAGAGTCTGAAAAACCAATGCAATAAGAGGCGTCAGCGGGGAACGGCAGATTGATTGCAACGACTCATGCCAAAAAGTTCTGAAAAGAAGAAAAATGTAGTCTGAGTAAAAGAAATAAAGAAGAAAGGAGGGAAGGGATAGTAAGAGCTTGCACGCCTCCAGCAACTTGCCAGCGGATCGATGTGTATCTGGGACAATTAATCAAGCAATTCTTGTGACTGGTTTTTTACATTGGTGTGTAAACCTTGATGATGCTGTTCAGTCCAGACCAGGAGGTTGGATTGACAGGATCTACCCTAAAACTCAACTTACTAAAACTTGAGTGTCTTGATGAAGCTCATCTTTTGGGTCAAGGGAAAGCCAGCACCTCCAGATGAGAGAGAGATCGTCCATCGACTTAGGGGTAGGAAGGACCCTTCCCTCCTGAAGTGATTATTGATTCCTCAAATATGTAGCACAGACTGGACATGTGGTACTGGTGTGCCTGAAGCAAGGTAAGGGTAAGTTTTTATCTACACCTTCTCCTTCCCCCCAGATTAATACTTGAGCTGATGTGGGAGACTTTTTAAACAAACAAGAACAGAAATTTTAATTTTGGGATGTAGTGAACCACTCTGAGCCACAAACCTGTCTGAACAGAGGCCCAAAGCTGGCATACCCAGCCCTGAGAGGCTCACAGAGATACAAAGAAGATACTCCAGTCCCACAGAGCCCATGCACAGCACTCATCTGCTGTCGCAGTGGGATGTGCCTGCAACAATCCTACATCTGATGATTAAAACCTGCTTTAACTCATGTTTGGGGTCGCTACCATGCAAAATACATTACAGCAGCCTCCATGTTCCTCTCCAGCTGGAGAACAGCCCATCAGATCGGCACTACTGGAGGAAAACAAAAGCCACATCACAGTCTCACCTTACCCAGGCCAGAACACTGACTGCTGCAAAAAACATGAATCAGGAGTAAAACAGAGCACTGAATACATTAATCAAAATGATCACCGTTGCAAGATCTGCTAAGAACAAAGAAAACAAATCCAAGGAAAGTTCACACTAGAAACCATTTGCAAGGCTGCACGAGTCAGCTAATGAAATAACTGTCAATTGTAGACATAAACCTTTTGTGCTTTCACACAATTTAAATATAAAGTAATTTGCATTCAGGTATCCAAGTCTCCCTGAAAAAAAGATTAACAATAGGATTCACTTTCTTTCTACAACCTTTTTTCTCCCTCCCTTCCCCCCAGGGGTGGCTCTGATAAGGTCACCTTATAAATGCAGATCTCTGTTTTTCAGAAAGCAGCCAGGAGTTTAACTGTTTCACTGTGAAATGATCTATGAGATGAGAACAGTCCATTTTTTATCCTTGATTGATCATTTCAGCATGTATAACAGCAAATCCTAAGGGACACCACTCAAATCCCTGCCTCAGAATGACCTAGAGACTCAGCTCTAAAAAGTGTTGCGCTCCACTACACAATCCTTCAGCGTTTTTTCTTAACTTCACATTTTCCACTGAACATAATAAAGTTGCCTTGCATCATTACAGTGCTCTATAGAAAAAAACCCCATCTCATAAATAAATAAAAAGTTTTAATGGTTGAGAGCTGGGTGCCACTACAGCCGGCTGAGGGACTGAGGCATCAAGCAGTTAATGCCTTTTCCCCAGACACAAAGGCAGGAGCAGGTCTATGATCTCAATTCAGGTGTCACGGCTTCTCATTTCCTTCCCTGGCCACCAGACACCTGTTTCCCTGCTCTTAATAGCCTGTGATGGGAGCTGCCTGGTGCCAAAATCACAGGCTCCGGCTCCTATATGATGAGTTGAAAATAAAGCGATTGCCCTTTATTTTCTTTAGTTATTTATTGTGTCTAAGCTCTATCTCAATTCCATTGTTGGGTTATTCTTCCCCATTCTGTGTGCTTCCAGCCAGCTAATCTTCATTTTGCTTTTTTTGATGACTTTATGCTGACATATACAGAGACCTTAAATAAATCATTACGAATATAAATAGCAATGGCTGGATTACAAAGGATTCTGGAACACTTGTGATAGTAAATTAACAGGCAGGCAAACCTACAGCTGCCAGCAGCTGATGTAATATTTTAGAGAATTGTTTTCTAGATTGCGTAAGGGAGAATTGTTGTCCTTTGAGCTTCGTTCTCGGTTTCTTTCAATCTGTCAAACAGTTCAACAATGTGATGCTCACACAGAGTTCACGGAGAAACAACTTATAAATCCCAAATATCATATACACAGACTGGGGAAAATGCAAGTTTTAGACACAAGCTAGAATTTAGGACAAAAAAACTCCACAGGGATATCTCTCTATTGCTAACAGGACCCCTAAACTGATAGACATTATATCCACAGAAAAAGCTTCCACATCAAGGAACATTTGACACAAATTTCCCCCTTTTTCTTCCTATCCTTTCTTCATAAACATTAAACTCCAACAGGCTGTTGTATTATAATGGTGCAGCCTGTAAATTCCTGTAATCAACTGATGGAGCAACATTAATTATGGAGACTTTGTACAGGCCACATGCATCTTTACATCCCTTTATAAAATGCTGACACATTCCCCATCTAAAAGGGATTACAATCACAGAGGATGATCCTGCAAATGCCTACTATTGAATGTAGCATTTGCTATCATGAGTAAGCCCACTGAAGCTACCAGAAACTCACATGGCCAGACAAAAAGCTCTGATTCACATATATGACTAACAAAGATATTCAGACCACAACATTTTCTATCTGACCATGCTTTTGCAGGCTGAGATTTAGAGGGTTGATGCTTTCAGACTTGAGAATCAGGCTGGGACAGCAGGCTGGCTGTGAGATGACGCAGGTAAGAGATGCAAGAACAGGTAGTGGTCCCCCTCAGAAATAAGCTTAAAGAAGGAAGACAAAATTTGGGAAGCTGGGTCAAGAAGGCACCGGGTATTTGCGTTTTAATGATGATGAAGTTGAGATGGGAGGGGTACATGACGTAGAAGGGACACAGGAGATAATAGCAGAGATGTACTAAAGACAAGATTTGGATTAGGTGGGATTTAGCCAGGAGGGACAGAAGGCTCAGCGTTAATATCGAAAAGATGGGGAAGCAATAAAAGGATTCAAAGAGCAAGAGGCTTAGTTGTGAGCAGCAGGAGAAGTGACTCTTAGCCAATCCATTGCACTTGGGTAGTAGCTGTTGCTCCAAAGGCAGCATGCAGAAGGTGACGTCCACAAAAATGTCTCATAAAACTCCCTGATTACAGGCAAGAGTCGGGTTCCTGATCTTGTGCCGGTTTGGCAAGTGAGTCTGTGGTGTGAGTCATGCAGTGAAGCAACCTTACAAATACCATATAAAAGTAGCTCATGTAGTGAGCACCCTGAGCTGGAATGCCCTTGAATTGAAAGGAATACTTTGTTCCCTGGCACAACATGTAACTGCCTTTCACTTGTCTCATTTGTAGAGAGTGATTTTAGTCTTGGCAGCGATGAGTGGCACATGTTGGAGGTGTTTTGCCTAAGGTGTGCTATTTCATTAGTTGAATGTTGCTTAACAAAGTCTCATCATTTCAGAAGGCACACTATAATGAATTATTTGTAGGTTATCACTGATGGATACATAAAATCCACTGAAAGCATCAACTGTCTCTCAGCAATGGCATGGCCTGAATATTTATCACCTTTTATTTACTTTATGTCTATTCTATATCATGGACAGGTAAGAATTCTAAGACACGTTAAAAATAATTTCCTCTGATAAACATCCACAGTGTTAGATTCAATCTCTTTTCATCCCCACCCAAAAGAAAGCAACTCTCTCTCCTCCTATGCCCCTGTATTAGTAAAGGCCTGAGTTTAGGCAGAGTTCTTGGCATTGGTGAAATCGTATCCTTCCATATGCAATAAAAACATCCCTAAAAACTCAGCATTAGCATGCAACGATCCAGGGACAGAATAAAGCAAGAAAGCAAGATTAGTGTAACAATGATTAGCTTTAGTGTAGAGCATTATAAGGTCAAATTTCTGGTTGCTGGTCTGGGTGACTATTTTTACAGCAGTGTAACTGAGAAAGGGGCTGCTGACTATTCTCAGGTTTGTGTTAAGGCTCTTGGTATGCCCAGTGGGAATGAGAGCCTTCCCAACAGCGTGACACCACGCAGGGCTGCTTTACCGTAGTTTTCCAGAATAAATTCCTGCCTGTTTAATATTAAAGATATACCTTCAATCGCAGGCTATGTAAACATTGCTGACATTATTCTGAAAATCTTATACTTCCCAAAGTGATTTTTTTAAAGAGAGATGGGGGTTACTGAGAGATGGGGGTCTTTGGGATTACACAGTCTATGCACAGCAACTTTGGGATGACACACCAAAGAGAAGTATGTCTGGCAAGTATGTAAAAACAACAAAGACAAAAATATTTTTAAATTACTGCAAAATACAATTTGAACCACAAACATGCCCCTTTTAAGAGAAGGAATGAACACTCATCTTCAATTTTGTTTTTTAAAGAATAAACAAAATGAAAAAGGGATTAATTGAGATCTTAAGGTCGTTCAGAATAATTGTAGCACTGCAGTTAAAGGGTTCTTACTCTTCACTTTGCAGCAACATAAACTTCCATAAACATGGGATGACAGGTAAAGACCCAGGAATGGCAACAGCTCAGAACACAACAGGGCTGCAAATGGGGAGTGGTCACAGCAAGCTTGGATCGTGAAATAGAAAGCCCTTCTGCAGAGACAAGGGAGCTGGAATAGTTGCACTTTTTGTAATAAAACACAACATCTGATTCACATTTCTATCATCAGGTTGTTTTTTGGTTTTGTTTGTAATTTGCATGAAATATCCTGAGTTGAGCCTGGATTTCATCGAAATAAATAGACTGATTTTTTTAATGACCTTCACCTGCTGCTTATATACTGGTCTCTTAGGTCCAAAAGGGATTTGAGGATAAAGGAAAAAATAAAACCAAAACAAATCAAAAGAACAAGCCTAACTGGATTAAAATAAATAAGCCTACATATACTGTCCTCAATTATTGACAACTCTTTGGATTATTACTTCTGAATTGAAGCTGACATGCCCCCATGTGATGCACTAAAGCAGTTTAAAGCTGATCCAGTAATTTAAGGGCTCAACTCCTTCCTTAACATAGAAATAGAGTGTTTTGATTTGTTGGAACTTGGGCAATTAGTAATGATACATTTGCTGACAGGTCTTGAGCAGGAACAATCACAAACACTGTACACTTGGTACAAGATTTATTTGTCAGAGTGCATGCTTTTTAAATCTGAGTAAAAATGGATTTTGTAACCTGATTGAGATTAATTAAAGGTATAACTCGGGGAAGGAAAAAAATGACTCACTGCACATTTATTTTCAGATCATTTTTCACTGGAAAGTTTGCAGGTCTAACGAGCAGAAGCTACTGACACAGCGTGCAAAATGGTTCTGCTTTCACATCAGAGAGAGAGGGATTTTTTTTTGTCTCATTTTTCTTTTCTTAGCTTGTCTGAAACCAGGTGTCCAGTCTGTGAGGTTCCTGCCAAGGCATCAGGGAAAAATGTATATTTCTGAGGAGAAGCTGACCTTACCTACTTCAGGAAAGAGTTAGAGTATGATTCTGGAAGGTCTGGGAAAATAGTCTCTGTATGAAATTTCTCAGAAGTCAGGAGGCAAATATAGAAGAGCTTAAAATATAAATTTGCTCATGTATTTTTTTAATGCTTGAGTCTATAAACACCAAAGAAGAAAAAGAAAGTGATGTAAATTATATGGGCTTCAGCAAGAGGTTGCAGGCTGCAGTGTCTCAGTGCAAGCCTATGGCTTTAGCCACTTCCCCAAAAGGCTTTTTGTGCAACTGCAGCTTTTACTGTAATTTAAAATGAAACAAAAAAATAAACCCCAATATATTTGTATTTCAGATGATCCAGCTACTGTAAATTGATACTCCAGGAAGGGGCTGAAGTGACACCAGTTTACCCCATGCAGATCTGTCCCATATCACTGCTCCAGTGCAGCCTGGTGCGGCTGGTGAGCAGGGTCCAACCCTTGAATCCCTTACCCAAACCCCTGCTTTTTCTCTGGAGAAGCTGGGGAACAGATCTCATACACCAAACACCTTCCACACAGGTGGTCAAGACCCCTCAGCCCGAGAAGCAGCAATGCCATAATACCTTACAGCAGCAGCAAGCTGATCTTTTTCCTGCAAGCAAGAGCAGACATTCCATCCCCTTCCTGAAGGAACATTTTCTGTGGGACAACACAGGGAAGTTCAGCGAGGTAACTTGGAGCGGGGAAAGGCTGGGACATGGTCCCTGGGAGAGATGCAGTGGGAAGTGAGTACCAAACCAGCCAAAACATTACTGGTTCTCTTATTATCCAACGTGAAACCCAGCAGAGATTTCAGGGCTTAACATGATACTGTGAAACATCAAAATTATCCATTGTGTCCAGACCTAAGGGCAAAATATTATTTGTCAAAATATTGGGCAAAGCTTCAATGTTAGAATGGGCAGCTAGAAACAAGGTAAAAGGACATCTTTTTAAATGCAATGTTACTCCAGAGGTTCCTTCAGGTGTTTTTACTCAGTGTTTCAAAGAGCTTGTTAACAGAGAGACTTCTCAAAGTCTGCACCATTTCCATCCACACCACTGCCCCTGCTCAAAGGGCCAAGTCCTCAAAGCAACACATTTGAACAACAGAAATGAATGGAAAGTGAAAAGAAGGTTCAGTAGCCAGAGCTGCTGCTCATGCTTGGTTATTCTGGTACTGCTCTCCCGGGAACACTCTGCTCCCAGCCAGCATCTGCAGAAAGGGACTCTTGCTACCTTCCAGCCAGGCCAGAAAGGATAATCTATCTGAGTGCCTGTGAAAATCACATAATCCTTTTCCATCAGGATTAATATCCAATGTCACACTAGTCTGATACATACAGGATGAAGTCTGACACTTCTTGTTATAAAGGTCACGCAAAGAAACAATCTCTGCCATCCCCAGAGCAGAACCCATAAGTGACAAATTTCCATTCCCCCTCTGTGCGTGTTAGAGGCAATCTTCATCATCACCATTTTTATTTATTCCTGGGAACAATTTCCACCTGATGAGCCTAGAGCCTGCGTCTGGGAGGGTTTGTTCCAGCTGCAGCAATGGTTTAATCGGAGTAAAGCTAACGGCAGCATCCCTCCCTCCCTGTGCGGTTCAGCTGCTGCCTGTCCCCCTGCAGAGATACCTGTTGTGATTGCAGGAGAAAAATGACCCATTTTCAGGTACACACAAAGAAGCATTACAAAATAAACCAAACTGCTGCCTGCACTTCATCACAAGTTACAGCAACCTCATCACCTACAGAAAATGTGTTATTACATATATGAGACAGATCATAACTGGAAGTTGGAGGCTCAATAGTCATAAATTCAGGCACAACCAGTAAGGAAATGTATTTTTCCTCGTTCATTTTTAGCCAACAGTATGTGAACAGCCGTTTGAAAAGCTGGTGAAGCAAGGAGGCTTGGAACAACTACAGCACATTCAATCGACATAAGGACGGGATCAGGTCTTGTTATGTATTCATCTTATTCTACCTTGTTAAAATCTAATCCAACTTGCACCAACTTCAAGACGTGGAGCAGGCCCAGAAGAGCAAATCAAGCTTTCCTAGATGGCATAGAGCAGGCAGGTTCTGCCTTTTGGGATTATTAAAAGATCCCATTTTACATCTTAACCCTGCAGGCAGAAACAAGTCTGCAAGTCACCTTACATGAAGAAATGAAGGAAGGTGTTACATCATTAAAAGCTAGGCTAGTATTTCTAAGTGGAGGCACACACATTAACTAATTGAATCACTAGCTTCTTATCTTGGGGAGCCAAGCTACTGTTACTCCAGATTAAAATGCAAATGTTCACCATCTTTCAAACAGTCATGTAAATTTGAAGTTGGGGACTAACCTTTCTATAAGCTTTAACTGCTCTCTCTGCTCTCCAGGCTTGCAAACAAACAGTGTTATTCTGATTGCCCAGACTGCTGAACTCAGAATGTCTATCCATACTGGTATTTTGCCAATTTTTCCCATCTTCAGCTTCAATGTTTTATAATTTTTCATAACAGTTCAATATTTCATATACAATGTACCTTAGGAAATAATAGGTGTACATACATCTTACTGATAGTATAGGAATCAGCTTACTAACAGCCTTTCATAGACATCAAACAATTCATAATAAATTACAGAATTAGGAAATAAGTTATCCAGACTGAGTATCCTGTTCCTCCCCCTTCATCATTTTCAAGGATTCTTTCACTGGTATCAAGCTGAAAATACCACCAAAAAAATACTGTAGGACAGGATTAAAATTCAGAATGAGCATGAAAAATTGGAGAAAGAGCCTGATGAAAAAATGGTGACAGATCAATAAGGACAAGGTTATACATTAGGAATACCTAACTGAACAAATACAAGCTAGAAGATGACCTGAGAGAGAGATTTTGTAAGAAACTGTGACATATCTTAAATCAGAAACTCAACACAAGTCAACAGCATCAGACTTTACAAATGAGGCAAATATGAAATACAGGATTTGATCTGCCCACTCTGTTCAGCTTTTATACAGCCTTAGCTGGAGCAGTGAAGAAATTGATGTGCAGGGAGTCCAGGGCAGAGCAAGGACTTGGACAGAGGTGAGACATGGGGAATGGCTGGAAGGAGTGAGGTTGTTTGCTCTTAAAAAAAGCAAACTTCAGATGTTTAAAAGCCTGTTGTGGAAAAGGAAATAAATGATGTATTCTGTGTTGTGGAAGGGGTAGAAGCAATGGACCTCTTAGTTCAGCAGGGTCAGTTTAGTTCAGACACCAGCAGGCTGCTCTGACCTGAGACTGCAGATGGGGATGGGGAGTCTCTATCCCTCGAGGTTACAGAAACATCCCCCAGGCATGGGGTGTGTTTCCTTGGCTTGGGTTGGACCAGATGGCAATCCAAGAATCTCCTGGGAGAACTGTCCAAGAGTTTGTGGCACAATCTCTGGTTAGGATGACATAAGGGTACTAACACAAAGGAAACAACTTCCAGTTACACTCTTCTTGCAAAATTCCATGGTTACACTGTGTATTCCTGAGCCCAGACTCCTGGTGTTTCAGGGCAGACCAAAAGTATGACAGAGCGATGTTTGCTTCTGTATTTTGCCTGCAGCAAACCCTAAGACATCGCTGTGCCACACGGCCATGCACATCCTGCAGCACGGGAGGGCATTGTGACAGAACCTTCGGGCAGAGGAGTTAAACAGGCTCCTCTGCACTGCTGGGCTCTGCAGGCAGGGCAGTCAAAGACCACTCAGCAACGTGGTCACACCAGTCACCGGCTGGGAATGCATCCCGGCCTTGCTCCCGTGGGAAGTGCAGGTGTACCTCATAGGAGAGAGGCTGCTCCAGCAGGAGCGTACAGCAGGAATAGAAGCATGTGGACTGAAACAATAAATTGCTGTCAGATGTGTCAACTATTCCTTGTATTTAGTCAACAACAATCCAACTCAGTATATTTGCTGTGAAGGAGGGAGACAAAAGCTGGCAAAACCAAAATGGACTCTGGAGGGGAAAAAAAAAAGAACCTTTTTAATGTTTTTTTTTTTTTGACCCATATTTTTAAGCATTTTTTCACATTGACTTTTTAAGGGAGAGAAATACACATAATTTGCACTTTGGGATAAGTTGAAGGTGTCCATGCAATTTCATGGATGGCAGAATACCAATTTTGCTTAAATGATAGAGTCCCACCACATGTCTCTTATTTAAATGACCTGAAAATAAGAGATATCAAGGCATAAGCAAGAACAGAAAATGAACCTAAATATATAAAACTAGTGCATTGTGTGATATTTCCTGGTGTGTGTTTCACCCTGAGCACCAAGCCCACTCTTGGACATTGTTATCCCTGGCATTAGCCCCCTTCGGAGTGGTCATCCTCATCACAAGCAACCCAGAGTTCTGCTGGGTGTGTAAAAAACAGACAGACACTTAGGGAAAACTCCCAACTCACTAACAAAGCCAGGAGACAGAATTTTTGTTCATAAAACCCATACTGTGTTGGAAGAGCAATATAGCCCTTCTGTGGGACCCACGGCACAATAAAAGCAGCAAAAGCTGGATGCCATCCAGGATTCCCATAGCATTTGAAATGCTAGCATCCCAAGAATTTTGTTTCTGAGTTGCAACAAACAAATGAGGACAAAAAAATATTTAAAGAATTTAAGAGTGAGGTGTCCTGAGGAAAATAATACCAGATTTTGTTTTCAAAAACTGAAATATTTAGGTTTTGTATCATAAAAAAATATTTCAAACTTAGCATCATTCCATGTTTTCTCTCAAATTCATCAAGTCAGATTTGGTTTCATCTACTTTAACTCCTCTTCCCCTATTTATTTGCTTTGTTTATTATATAGAATAATTTGTTTATTATATAGAATCCTGAGATTCTGCTGTGTCCTCTGTCACTTTTCCCATTTCTTGGAGGAACAGATGGTAGCAAGTTTTAATACATTTTTCCCCTCCATCTTTCCCAGTAACTGCTCTGAAAGCAACTGTCCATCTGAAATGCCACACCACAAAGCCTTCAACATCAATGTTCTTTATCTCTACTTTGCCCAAGTACTGTCTCCTCCGAGCTTGTACTCTGACATCTCCATGAAAATAAAAAGCCTCTCCTGGTTATTAGGTAACACCTGACTTCTGAATGAAGTTTCTTGGCATCCAAATCAAACTGGGGTGGTTTGACTCCCTGCAACAACACCCATTGTGCTGCTCTTACCCAGCAGATCACTGTCTTCTCGGTCTTTTAGGTCCCAGGCACAGCTCCTTGCCAGCCCTTAATCTGAGCATGACTCTACCCACACATCCTTCATGCAAATAACTCCTTAAAAATACTTCTCCAAGAAAGTACATCAGTATTAGTCCAGAGAAATAAATGACAGAGGCAAACATGTTTTGAAAATTCAGAGTGAGTGAAGTGTAACCTCCTCTGCTTGGACATTTAATCATCATGAAATTCTCTGGCATTGTGTACCTTTATTTATTATTCCCATGTAGGATCTCTTCCCGTTTCCACTCACCTCAGTGGCATCTGGGTGGGTTATGAGATCTTAACTTCCACTGAGAAGAAAGCAAATGTTCATTTAGCATCAGCCAAAGTGGCAGAGCACGTGTGTTATCCATCACATTGTCAGTACATAGCTTGTTCCACCCTTGAAGGGGGTCATTCTATTGTGTGGCATATGGAATCCCACTTTCAGATTGGATCATTTCATACACAACACCTTTCTGAATGCCCAGGGGCCCAAACCTGTGTGAGCTCTGACTTAGGATAGGTAAGACATGAAAGATGGTGCCTCACTCCCCAGCGAGGAGGCTGCAGCCAGCAGCTCTCAGAAATGAATCAGTGGCTCATTTTTTCCTGCACATTCTTTATTCACTGTATAAGTGTTTAATAAAAGCTTTACAGTAGTGCTTTTATTTCGCCTAATTCTTTTTAATTTTCCTACTCTTTAATTAGCTGCATTTAATTCACACAAAATAAAGTATTAGGTTTGTGCTTTCCTTTGGGCCAAGTCATCGTACTTCCAGGAATCATTAAAGTACACATGGGCCTAGCAATGTAAACTTACTTGTAATATTAAAAGGACTATTTAACAAGAGCAGTAACTGTTGATTTCCTTTCCAGATTTATCACAGTTCAAATGCTGAAGGCGAGTAAATAGTATATTTCATTACAGATATTATTCTGACATTTGTTCAAATAATATGCTTTGTTTTGTATGACCTTAAGAAAAACAAGTGCCTTACTTCAGAGCAGGATACGTTCCTTTGACTTTTAAAGAGCAGCAGATTTCAACGTGGTTCAGTACTAAGACATCCTTGTGCAATTCCACTGTAATTAGTTCTGAGTTTGGGGGGCTTTTTGAGGCTTCTTAGTTTATTTAACTATGTCATCTCTGTGAGCTGCAAAGTAGTTGCTCTGGTCATATTGGAAGGAAAGGTGTGTTAAGCAGTGAACAGTAGTGTTTTCAAGTGTTCATTCCACTTACTGAAATAAAGGAATGCATTTGGTAAAGCCACCCTAACCACAACACCAAGCATTTCTGCAGCACGGAAACACCTACCCATTCCTGGGATGGGGAAAGGTGTAAAATCTAGCGGATTTATACAAATATAGATGGGCAATTCAGAGAAAACTAGGACAATAAAAACATCCTGTTATGCACCATGAGTGCAGAAGAAATTTCACATGCACGTTCTCTAATTGCTCTGAGGGAAAAATAAAATAACCTAACATTGAACAGTCCCAGAGAACTGAGAAATCATTTCTTTTCCTGAATTTCTTGTTGGTAAGGGCAGCGTGCCTCGACTTTGCTGCTGTTGCTGAGTGCATTAATTGTGGTCCTTGCACAAAGCCCCAGTCCTGCAGCAGCACTCCCTGTCCCCAAGTCAGCACGTCCTCTTTGAAACAAACCGAGGCAGCAGCCCACAGCCCGAGCGAATCGCTCAGTCAAACTGAGCGCTGCAAACCCACCCAGCAGTAACATCCATCACGTTATAAATATCCCATTCCCATTCTCTAGCAGATGGAGCACAGCACTTGCCTCGCTAATCAGCAGAATATAATTCACCTAAACTCTCAAACCGAATACATTCTCGCAAGAGGAAATTACTCAAATTCACCTACTGTTTTTCTGAAGAAGTACAAACCACAGAGGGGACCGTATGCCTTTGCTGACAAAAGCTCAAAGGAAAATACTGAAAATTAGGGAAAGACAATAAACAGAAAGCCCCATATGTTGTGGGGGAAAAAAAGAATAAGCTGACGTGCTTACCAAAATATAGACTTACTTCAAGAATTGAGGTATTTTCTGCATTTTAGTTTAGACAGCACAGAGAAGGCACCATGAGGCAGATTTTTGAGCTATTTAAACATAAAACTTCTAAAAAATTATGAGTTTACCAGTCTGAGTTCCATTTGCATTTTCTGGCTGTTCACATACCCTTGGAATATGCAGCAACTAAAGGTGGGCAGCAAGAAAGGAATGTGGGGAAAGGGAAATGTAAGTTAAAAAAATCCAGCACATCAATATTGTTGATTTGGAAACAAAATGAAAGGCAAACCTAGAAAGGTCCAAACTCTGAAAACAGACTGCTAATCACAAAAACAAAAGGTTTCATGTGGAAGCTTCTTTCCTATTTCAATCCAATTTTCACCTTTTCAATGCTACTGGTTCATTCCATGGGGTACCATTGTTCTTTCTTCCCTGGATTCTCAAACTTCTGTACCAGGTAACACCAACAGGCACTTCTCAGATGTTCAAGAGAGTTAAGTGAGCACTTCAGTTCTTCTCCCCATGATCAGCAGCTGGTATTTCAAAATCTTCTGACCCTGGCTTTGAGACCCTCACGCAGAGGGAAGTCATCTAACAGTGATAATTAAAACAGAAATTTCTACCCCACTTTATGCGAAACAAGACAGATCAGGAAGGCAGCTCCCTGTGGGTATTGCTCAGTATCATCTGATCACCCCCTATCTGCTGAGACGAATTTCTGGTAAAAATCATGAACTGCAGGAATATCAAAAGTTCCTGCAAATAGAACATTCCTAGAAGTGCAGAAATTGCTTTTGACCTTGAAAGGGAAGTATTAAGAGCAAAATTGTATAAAATTCAGAAGTCACGAAAGAGTCTAATTTGAGAAATCCATACATCTGAGTGACTGGCAACTTTACAAAATCAGCATTGTAGTAAGCGTGCCCACAGGAAGGGCTCCGTGGCAGCCTGCGGTGTGTGATCCTTGGGAAGAGGAGGGAATTCCACCTGGAGGTGTGTTCAAGGTCGATTTACAGTCCTGTGTAAAGGACGTATTTTATTTAACTGAAAATATGGTATGAAAAGCATTACCTTGCTGTCAGGAATGAGGCCTCACTCGCTGTGAGGTTTAAAAACAAGTTTATTTAACAAACATGGTCCAATTCCCGAAAAAAAAGCCTCATCCGGATCCGCAGCGGTTAGAGACACTTTCAGCCAAAATGGCTAAAAACCCAAAACAAAGACCCTCGGTGCTGGGTCTTACTTGGCCTAGTCCCAAGTAAAAGACTTTAACAGGCAGGCCTAAAATCCCCAGCACCGGGCTCTGCCTGGGCTAGTCCCGAGCAAAGAGCTGCTTCGACAACCTGCAGCCGGCAAAAAGCGAGGAAAGCGGCCGCGGTACAGGAGCTTTTCTACCCCTCTGGCTCCGCCCATCTCCGCCCACTGCCCCACCCCCAAGGCAGGAGATGATTGGTGGAGTCCCCTCAAAGTCTATTTGATTGGTCTGGTTCCAAAGATGATGTAAGGTCTTTTGACCAATGGCTCGTTGTTTACTAGGGGTGCAGTCTCTGAGTGATGTCATCTGAGTTTTGGGCGGGAAACCTCCTCATTGACATGCATGGTTGTCGTGGAGCTCAGTGACAGGGGACCGCTCGTTTTCTGAAAATAGGTCTTTGGTCCAGGGGTGAGGGGCTCTCCTCTCTAGATCACAGTTAGACTTCAAGGGATTTTAAAAGATGTAGCAGGATTTTAAATAGGATATAAACTTCTGGACTTGGTTTAGAACTGGGAAGTAATATTTAACCCTTAAACATTAGGGAAAATAACTTAAAACTCTTTTAACTTTAAAAATTAATTAACAACTTCCTTAACCAGTAGCAGCATTCACATTCCAAACTAATTACTCAAAACTTCACAAATGCAAAAGCCAAACTACTCATTTTATGTATGACACTTGCCTTATCCAAGGAACTTCTGTGCAATGATTTGTCTGCTTCTCCTGCAGTATTTTAATGAAAATGCCATTCTGCCTATCGGCTTATTATCTTAGCAGGACTGAGAAATTAAAATGACACGTAGGTCTTGTGCATATGCACATAAACTCTTACCCGAATTTAAACCTTTCTGTAAAACTAACATGAAATTTGCCTGTTTCACAACAATTTCTGTAACAATGCAGTTCTGTTATCCTGTTTATCTAATCTTGATACAAATAAATAAAAAAAACAACCCAAAAATAACCTGATGCTTCAAAAGAACCAATTATTCACAGAAAGACAATCAGGCAAATTTGAACTGTGGGAAACCTTTAAACTTTTGAAATGAGAACGAGCTGAATCCTCCTTTAGGCAGTCTGCAGCTTTCAGCCACACTTGAAACACTGGTGGGAAAAACTGCCACCAGACTGGAAATGGCTCAGAAAGGGCTGGAAAGTGAGATGCCAAGAGAAAAAAAGGGACTGCACAAGGTGGGAAAGACAGGTCATGCTAGTGTTGGGGAAAGACCAGGAGAAATTTTTGAGAATGTTTCTCTTTGCACATGAGCCATAATGAGCTGGGTGTAAAGCTAAAGGGCCAAATGATGTATTATGAAAGAGTTCTAAATGACGGAACATATGCGTTAACATATTTCAAGTGATATGTTTTTAAAACATTATCAAGCTTTTATGCACATGTTGCATCGTTCAGCTCCTAAATTCTGCTGCGAGATCTGTGGGAGGAGGTAGCCTGCTTGCTTTGATTCCCAGCCCTCACTTTGTGTGCTGCCTGAACACACTCCCAAATGTGCTCGGAGAACAAAATTAACCCCTGACGTGGTATCTGCTTGTTCAGTGAAACAAGGAGACCTATGGCCCATTGCTTCATCATCACCAGGTAACTCAGAAATACTTGCACATCACTTATGGGAGACCCAGAGATGGCTGTACAGGTGCCCTTTGTGCCTAACTCCTCTAGGATATATTAGGAAATAATGTATGTGCACAGTAATGTTTTAAGGCGTTTTATATTTATTTTCAACCTCTTTATATGCTCAGAAAGGAAATACCCCAGACGTCTGAAAGCACAAAGGGCAGTGAATGTTAACCCAGTCCTCATGTGCAGTGCCTTTTTTGCTCAGTGCACCCTCGACCAGACTGCTCAAGGGCAGGAGCGCTCCCCTACAAAAACACTGCTCAAGCCGATCCTGAAGCACACTGACACACACAACTGGTATTCATATCGAGCATTCAGCATCAATTATGGAGATCAAGGGGTTTGTTTGATGAAACAACTTCAGGGGTCTGACAGGTGTTTACTGTACAAGTCAAATAAAAGACATCTGAGAGCTGCAAGAGCACAAACCTGCAGTGACAGTGGGGCAGGACGCAGGAACTGGCAACAAAACTTTACAGTGATTTGAAACCCCAAAAATGGTCGCTAGGGATTTTAGGATAGAAATAACTGTACAAGAAAGCCATGAGTGCCAGCCTTGCTTTGTCTTTGAATGGGCACTCAAAATAGAAAGTCTCATTTACTTGAAGGAAGCTGTAAGAAACCTGAAGCTTATGTGTAGTGAATAGGTTCAAAGAGGGAAGTTGTGGTTACAGCAACAGGCAGTGGATATTTCATGTTAGCAGCTGTTGCAACACCACGAGATTATCAGTGCTGGGGAAGAGTGATCTGACAACTCAAAATGGGAAGAGAAGTGGCAGCAAGGTTACGACATGGTCAATACTGTGCAGAAAAGGGCTCTGGCTCCTGTCTCAGTAATTTCTTTGCTAGCATTGGTGGAAGCAGAATAGGGATCTTATCTGTCATCTTCATTTTCCTAAGGCTGCGTTTCTCTTATGAGCAGGAAATCTAAGCTGGTATGTGGGTGAAAGCAAGAACTCATGAAAATAAACATGAAACAAACTGAACACCCCAGATGTCTGTGGTTTGATCCTGTGCAGCACACGCTGCTAGAGCCTGCAAGGAGAAGTGACCCTGTGCACAGCCCTGCTCTCCCTTCCCTCTCCCTGAGCAGCACCGGCAGGCATTGCCGAGGGCAGGATTTCTCCTTGGCACGTGAATAACTTCCCTTCTCTGTGCAGTTCCATTTCTACCACAGTCCCAAACAGGTCCAGAAAACCTTTCCCAGTGGGCTGCCACTAAAATGCAGAGATTATTAAACACAGACTATTTAGAGGGAAGTTTTAGCAGCTCAAGACCACGTGGTTCTTCATCACACACTGGACATCAGCTACTATTTAGCTGCAATGACACATTGGTATTTATTGCTGCTGGGTGCTGGTATCCAGTCATCAGGATCACCTGCAAGCTGCAGTTTAATCCCCAGTTTGCTGCTGGATTGAGAGCCCACCTCCAGCCTGCTCTCACCAACATCTACGACATCACTCACTAAATCTGCCCTTCATTGCACAACTCCACTGGCTCCCGCCCCAGCAGAGAGCAGCTACCTACCTTAGAAGAGATGACAAACTTTGTTCTTCACCACAAAACTTCAAAAGGGTTTGTCATTCAGGTGGCTGAATAGTGCATAGCAGCTAAAATTGCTCCTGTGACAGCATTACCTGTGAATCGTCTACCCGCTGATAGAATCTCTCCTTACAGTTATATATGCCCTCTCTTTAGGAAGCAGCCAGTTTCAGTAAAACATCATTAATATAATTAATATATTTCATTACCTTTGTTCTGCTTCAGTTATTTTTCAATGAAAAAGCTGAAGAATTTCAATAGCTAGGAGAAGAAATAATGTCACCTTGAATATGGAATTTCTTCATTATGATTCCTGAATTTGATTTCCAGCATGGAAGTAGAACATATTTGTCAGGATAATGGCAAAAAAGGGAAACAATAGGAAGCCTTTGTTATTTTAAATAGTTAAGTTGTTACACAATATGATGGACTTCTTCTGTTGTACCTTAATGGATAGTAACACAATCAATAAATGGCTGTAACAATTTCATTCTGCTTCACCTGCTGTAATTGAAAAATAACTCAAGCAGAACTTTGGAGTAGTTTGTGATGTATATTTTTTTCTTCTGCCCTCCCCTGTCTTTTTTTTTTTTTTTTTTTTTTTTTTTTTGATTAAGATAAAGATTACACTTTAGTGATTGGAGTAGGTGTAATTGTTATTACAAACACCTTTCAACAAGCTGTTCTACCCTGAGAACAATCCTGCAAGGCTACAATAGAATGAATGAAATCAAGGGGAAAAAACATGGATCTGAGTGCCACGAACGAGAATGTCATTGGTAGAGAGAGAAAATAGGAAGGAATGAGGTGCTGCCATTCAGCCTGTTCAATCTAGAGTGGACACCACTTCCTCTGCTAGAAGCTGACTAACAGAAAACTATTGAACCAAAGTCTATCAGTTCTGAATCTGAAGGAACTCTAGGAATTCCAGCCAGAAGATTTTTGTGTTATAAATGCATGGGGGAGAAACTGTTTCAGCTGTATTTTTACCCAGCTCCAGTATTAAGACACATGTACTGCAATCATGTACAAAAAATCATTTATAAGAACTTATGTATGAGAATTCCAAATGGTGATGCAGCAATCACAAAAAAAAAAAAAAAGACTATGAACTATGGAAGTTTGGAATGGAAGTTATATTTAAAAGCAGATATGGAAACAGGTAAACAGCACTCAGCCCACCATGTACACTTCAAGTGCACAGGAAAGATAAAAAGCATAGTAAAAATACTGCATGTTTTTTAAAAAGTGTAGAGTAACTTGGGACTATGAGCACATCCCATTTTCAAAGCAGGAGCTCCTAACTCTTCTCCCTAGTACAAGAGACATGCCAAAATGATCCAAAAGCTGACTTTCTGTGGGTTACAACGGGCTGCTAATCATAGAATCTTAGAGTGGAAGGGACCTTAACGATCATCTAGTTCCAACCCCCACAATACTGGTGGTAAGAGAGAAGAGGTTCCATTTACTCTCTTAATTACTTCACAGAGTGATCAGTTTGGGTTTTATAGGGGTTTTTGTAGTTTGGGTTTTTTAATAAACAAACACTGCCACTCTATATTTTGTACAAAGAAAATAGGGCTAAAGAAGTGTGACCTGAGCTTGGAGCAGACAGAGATGTGATAGTCTTGCGTTCCAATGGATTTGTTTCACCACCAGCCTGAGAAAGTTCTGCCCTCCACAAACGAGTTTTCCTGTTACTACAAAGAATGAGTTTTGTTGTGTGGAGAGGCTGTTACTGTGGACCTGCTACAAAGTAAGGGGCAGCCTGATGAGGGAAGTGTTTGAATTTAGAGTTTCCAGATATGACCTTCCATCTGATGTCTGGAAGCTTTGTTTGGAAGAAACACTAGTGACAGTTGTTATATTTTAGTGTTTCACAGAGCAGCCGTCAGTCATGTAAGGTCTTCAAGGACAGAATGATTTGCTGCATTGTGACATAAAGGCTGCTAATGAGCAGTCAGAGCTCAAGTAGCCAATGAAGATACTTTGGTGATATCATAATGAACCATAACACAGAAAAATTACGAAGTTGTCAGCTGTTAACTGACATAGTTAACTCCTGTAGTAAACTTAAATATTTGAATTCCAAAGAAAACACAAATGTTTTCTGTCATATTTTTCAAGATTCAAAGCTGATTGTTTATACAGTTTCTCCTCCTATTTAAAGAATTCTTGGGGGAAAATAATCCACTTAAAAAAACCCTTCCAACTTAAATTCTTCTCTTTGGGCACTTCAGTCCACAGCAGTCTCATTTTCTGGGTTCCCTTACTGCTCACTTCTCTCTAATTAGAGCCAAGAGAATAGATCACAGCAAGTAACTTACTCAACAAATTTAGCTCCTTTTCTGCTCTCCAAATGTCTGCAAGCAGATTGCAATTTCCTCAAAACTGTTCATTATTCAAATTTACTGTACATATTTTTTCTCCCTCTGAGTATTTCTCTATGGATTGATCAAGAACAGTTTGCTTTAAGTATTCTGTATTCAAAATCCCAGCTGCCTTCAGTAGTTGTGATTAAATATAGAAGTCATGTGATATCATCCCTGCTTCTCAAATGCAAAAGCATAACTCTTTTTTAGACCCCAATTTGGCAAAGAATTTAAGCATGTGCCTAAAATTAAGCCTAAATGTTCTGCACCACAGAGATGAGACTATTTACTTCATTAAAGTTTAACATGCTTTTAAACACTTTCTTGGATCCAAGCCAAACTATATCTCCTCCCCCCTGCAAGCAACACAAGGAATTTTACTCATTTACTTGGATTATTTGCTCCCCTAGCTCCAATCTTTTACAAAACATTTAATATATAGAACACTGCTAAGTTCATGGTTTGCCTTCACTGGGTCTCCCTCCCAGCCACAAAAGTGCTGGTTCCAATGATCTACACAGTCCAGGAATTATTTTAACTAAATTCCATTCTTAGTTATAGGACAGGGCTAAGAACACATTATATTTAATATTGCTATGCACTAAAGCACTGTCCATATAGGAAATCAATACCCACCTGGTGTTTCAAGGCAAATTCAGATGGAACCATCACAGGGCCCTACTGCTTAAATCCCACTGGAGTGACCACTTGAAAAATCAGATGGAAATTATTTCAGTAATGATGGATAGCAGCAGGTCTCCAAAAGGTTACAGGAGAGTCCATTTGATAAAGTTTAACACCTTCACATTGCGAGAGTTCACACATTTCTTCCCGTACGTCTGCATCAGAGAGCAGTGTGTTCCTGGTGGCCTGAGGTGTGAAGATATCTCCTATCCCATGGCAACAATATTTTCAGATGCTTAGTAGGAAGTAAGACTTATGTAGAAGAAGGTAACAAACAAAACAAACAAAAACCCCCAACAAAACCCTCACCTTCCAGAGAGAGAATTAAGAACTGTGAAGACAACAGGGTTTATTATTATCTTGACTTGTCAGTGAGGAGTTTTGGGAGTGATTTACCCTGGCTGTTCTTCAGTAGGCTCAGGACTGTGCCCTGACAAACCTCCTTCAGAAGTTTCTTCTGAAACACTTCAGCAGCTGTTTGCTAAAAGGCTGCAGCAACATTATGTCAAGACTGTGTCCAGATTGGGATGCACCAAAGCATCCCCCACAAAGCAGTCATTGTTCACATGGAGCAAATATAGAAATCTGTGCTTACAGGTAAGTGAAGCATTTGGGAATAGCAGATGAGGTGTAGCTCTGATGTGTTGCACTCAGCTCAAGGAAGAGCAGCCCAGAGAAGCCCAGGGGTGCAGCCATGCTTATGTCCAGGACCAGGAGCGTGACAGGGATGAGGAAACAGCAATTTGCAGAGGGCAGGTCTGGGCCACAAGGAACTCTCCAAATCCTGACCCAATTCTGGCAAAAAGCAATCAAAGTTTTTATCCTAAGTCACCTACTGGTCTAGTAGCTCAACCCATTCTGGCTAAAGAAACCTCTAACTAGAAATTTAGATTAAACCCAAAAATTTTTAATCTAACAACAGCTCTGGTGCAGCACATCCACTTGGAAGACTGAAAGGAAGACCTTGAAGGTAAGGGTGGATGCAGAAGAGACAGATTTTCCTGTTAAACTGGTTTTTTCACGACTTTCAATAACAAAGGATGCCATAAGGAGTCAGACCAGCTGAATGCTTTGAAGATGTAGAGAGATTATATCCAAGCAATGCCCAAGTGGTCCAAATTATAATCATCAAAGTATTATGCGCCCAACACTGTGTACGTTTATTTTTAAATAGTGTATAGATTCTCTGAGAGGTTTTGTCATACCTAATGCACCCATGCTGTGTGTGACAGACACACAGATTCTTCCTGATTTCCTGTTGGTTTTACATATTTGTTTTGAAGCAAGATCACACCCCGGCCAGTGCACACCTTGCCAAAATAGCAGTTGATTCTCTTTGACTCAAGTTATGCACACAAGGGGAATTCTGAGGGTTTATGCTGGATGTTACGTGGGAAAGAGCTGACTGTGTATTTTGAAATGGGCTGTGTAGTTCCTAGCAGGGAATTTCCCTCAAAAGTGCAAGGTTCCACAAAGTAGAAGATGTGAAGCAAAGTGCAAAAATCTCTCTGATTTTTTCTCATGCCTTCTGCTGCACCTGAGTCATGCCCATCATTCAACACATCTCACATCGGGTATTTCAGGTGCTGTCACTGTGAGCAAGATGAGCAGTGGCTGCACGATTCACTTGGAAGGGAGATTGCAAAGTGACTCAGAACAAAAACTCACTGACAGACTGGATGACAAAAAACCCCAACCCGAACCAAAGCTTTAAGGACAGACAGACCCTGGAGTCATTCAGCTTTTGATCTTGGTGGCAATGTGCACAGCCTGTTACACAAGATGTTTCTCACTGCATGGACCAATGTGTCCAAACTTATCATATCCAGCACAACTTACCTGGACCTGGCATCTGATGCACGTGCTGAGATAATTTGAAAGAGAAGTCTCACGTCACTGTCTCAGACTCTAAGTTCAAATGAGCACTAATTTCCAGATGTATCCTTAAATAAACACATAACACAAATAGGACTTGCAAGCTCATTTAAAAATAAATTAGTGCATTCAGTGGATGACCAGGAGAGGGTGTCTTCAATGCCTTTCAGCAGTTCTATGAGCTACCCAGACATTTAGCAAGAATTGCAGTGCTGAAAGAGAAATTCTCATCTAGTGGGGGTTTGAATCAGTAGGAAAACAATTTCAAGGCAATCATTGAATGGGAAAAAAAATAAAAGCTATTTTTTAGTAAATATGAAAGAACAGGAATACACAGACTAACAAACCTCACATCTCATCGTTCTCTTGAAGACCTGGAAGGGTACAGTGGTGCTGGGTAGTGCTAAGCAGACTGCATCGCACAAGGCGCCGTCGCTGTGGTGTGAAATGCAGATTCTGATTATGCTGTCAGTTCTGAGCCGAGCTTTTCCTGTAGCCTGTATTTCTAGATCTCAAAAATATTTATACAGCATCCATTTCTGTCACACCTTCCATCCCACAGAATCCCAGAGTGCGAGCCAAACTGAGAGATCAACTCTATGCGGGGATGGCTTTGCCCAGCGCCGAAATGCAGCAGCTGTGGAGCTGCACATGGCAATCCCCCAGACCTCGGTGTGACAGGGAATGGCACCAAGCTGTGTGCGACAGGAACGGAGGGAGACCAGCCCAAATGCCATTGCTGAGGCTGGGATCTGGTGCCAGCACCCCGGGCAAGGGGTTGAGCAGCATTGCTGCATTAACGTGCTCCAGGCCGGCTTAAAATTCTGCAAGTGACTTGGAGATTTTGAGGATAGTCCCCTAATTTATCTTCCACTGCCTTTCATCACCAGTCTATAATTCCTGTGTATTTTGGAGCAGTTGTAATCAAGTGCACATGTCACTTTAAAGCAAGAACTAATGATAAAGCAGATTCCATTGCTCTGGAAGGCACGGTTTCCATGATGTATTTTGGTGAAACCTTTGGCAGCTAGAGGTCAGACTGCTTTAATTGTACATCAGCAAAGAACGAAAGGACTAATAAATATAGTCACACCTGAAAAGGCCACAAAAAAAGAAAAAAAAGGGAAAAAATGCAAGTGTGAAGCAGTAAATTTTTTAATGCTTATCAGCTGCCGAAAGGTATCCACATAATAGACTTCACAGGACAAATTTATGATTCTGCAAATGTTCCCTTCATTTAAATCAGCATCCCAGTGACTTGATATCTGCAAATCACCCTAAAATCCTGATGGCCTGAAATACTAAATGCCACAATGGACCATCTCGTGTTCATTCTTCCCGGTAAACAGGGAGGAGGATCTATCATAATGACACTGAGGCCTTTTTGAGGAGCCCAAGGTCTGGCAATTATGCATATTAGGCTGAGTGTTTAAGTCCAATAATGGGGTTTTAGTGATGGATGGATCATCCCTTCCTGTACTTCTAAGATGCTTGCGATAGCTGAATTGTCCCCAAGTGGCACCCATAAATTTTGGCCTTTCAGAAAAGCCCACATATTGTGTAGGTATCACCCAAAGCCCTCATTAGTTAGACTGTGACCTTTGGTGCGTGACTATCAGGCAAAAGCCTACAAAAGGCCTGTGTTCGATTAGCACTGCAATTTGTTCATTATCTCCTGACAGGAATTTGCAAGTGTCAAAGACAATTCTGTTATGAAAAGGTCAAGATCTGAACGGCAGGGAGAGAGGGCATCACTCTCAGAAATTCTGCCCCAGCAGTAGAAACCACCACCTGATTCTCACCCACTCGTTTTGGGTACCAGCAGCCAGGAGCAGGTAAATCGCAATTTCACATAATTCATCATCACAGGAGTTAAATCACTTCAGGATAAAAACGGGTTTTCTGCTTTTTTACTTAAAATTATGGAAATTGTTTCTGACAGCAAATTGCTCCTAATTAATTTACGGTCTCTGCTGGGAAAACGCACTGTACTGTTGATTTCTACCTTCTACAGACTTAATTATTAAAAAAGCAAAATTTTCCTAAACTATTAACTTCTGTGCTGCCAGAATTAAGAGTTATAAGGACTGGAAGGGAGGCTGGGTCTGGCGTGCAACCAGTCTGAGGTTACACAGCACACCCGCAGAAAAATGATCCCTCCAGTATCACCCTGGTAATACAAGGAGGATTATCGCCATTTTAGAAGACTCGATTTTGTTTCATTTTGGAAAAAAGTCAAGCTTCTACAGTTGCAACATTGGCTGTCACACCACTTAGCTGCCCTGTACCCCTGGCATCGCTTGACCGTTGACTTGGATGAACTGAGACCTGCAGTGGGTGATGGACACCCAGCACTGGTTTATCCTTAGCTCTCGGTTTTCCTGTCCCCTACCTGAGGCTGTGAAGCAGTTCACAACACTATAAATACTCCTCTGATGACAAGCTGTCATGCCACTAATATAGGAAGGGGGAAGAGTGACTGTGCTGAGAACTCCAGCTTCTCAAACTTGTAGAAGCTCTGAGGAAGAGCAGAGTGGACAAGATGGAAAAGGTGGAAAGATGCAGACTCACAATCAGGTGAAAGCCAGACTGCTGCAATACAAATTTCATCAGCTGTGCCTCACTAGAGGGGCTGCAGAGAAGAGAACCATTACTACTTTGAGAAAAATGGGCTTTGGATCTTCAGGCCTGGGGACTGCAACCAACTAACAAAAAGGAAAGAAACAGAAGGATCACAAAATCTCTGTAATTAAAATTAGGGGAGTAAGAGTGAGAGGTGAATGGCCAAGATCAGGACTTGGCCACTAGTACTTGAGGGGAGAAAAGAGAGAAGAAAAGCTCCCTTTTGAGCCACATCCCATGTTTCCAGTGCAGCCCACCTTCACCTCCTGGAAAAACAGCACAGCCTCAGACTAGCAGTACAGAGGTCTGAGAGGGCATTGAAATATGTCCTAATCCACAAGGATAAAATTCTCTTGTCTTGGATGTTTTCACCTTTGCCATCTCGATTCCAGCCGTGCCTCAGTGCCAAACTTCCTCATGGCAGCACAGAGGTGTGACATGCACTGTGATCCATTCCCCCCTGTTATTTTCTTGAGGTGCAGGACATTCAATTACACTCTTTATTGGAATTCAAAACTTGTAGTTATCTCTTTGGCAACTGCTGATAAAACCTTTGATAGTGCATACTGGCATTGGCAAAATGTCAAAAGACCTACTGTACAAGCACAGAAAATTTGACCCACTTTTGTAATACTACAAGGGTCAGAGTCTTACATTAAATCCAGTGGGAAAGTTTGGCACAAGCCCATTTGATCCATGATATTTAGTTCTACGAGTCAGATTTACTCAGCTGCTATCATTTTCTGAGCTGTCCCTGCTGAATGATTCCCATCACTTGCTGCGTGAGAGAAAGTAGCAGCAGATCACAGAAGAATCTAGAAAATGTTGTTCTAATATTTTTTACATCACTCCCGTGCTGACAGCTGTGACATTTAAGAGGAGAGAAGGATTGGTGAATGAGGATTCTTGGTTACCATCAGGGAAACAGCAGCATTGGCACAGAGGGGATGTGCATATTATTAAAGTACAAACAAATACGCTCAAGCCTGATACACTTTAAACGTGAGACTACACAAAAAGAGGCATTGTTGCCATCAGAGAAAACACTTCATATTATCATAGAGAATAAAAAGTAGAGTTTAAGAGTTTGAGGGCAAACAAACCCTGCAACAATTTGCACAGCTATTAAAAAAGCCCAAAACAAACCTCCAAACAATTAAAGTAAACAAACAAAAAACAAATGAAACAAAACTTCACCACAAAATTCAAGCACTAAAACGCCAGAAAAACACAAATTAAGGCTAGTAGCTAGTAGAGAATTACACAGCACACAAGGCAACCTTAACTCTACCCTTTCAGTAACAATTTGAAAAAGAGTCAAAATAAAAGAGGAAAATTGTTAGAAATCAGGATATGCAGGATTACTGTGAAAAATAATGCAAACACCATAAAATAGTAATGCAAAATTGGTCACTCAATAGTCTCCATTCTTTCCTTTGTTTCTTATAAACACACATTATTCCAATTTGCTTGGTGTAAGGAGAGTGGCCAATTTCAACTTGTGGCAATAGTTTTTCTTAAAAATGTCAACCGGTGATCAATACTGCTTCCTGCCCACAAAACACTTAAAAGTGTACCTCATTTAGAACTGTAAATAAAAATTTATGGTGTTTATGAGGACATGTTTTATGTTCTTCACTGTCTCCTGAAGCGGGCAAACACCACAATCTGAGGTCATCTAAGAAAATTATAACCTGTGAGTACAGGCAGCTCGGGCTGGAATGTTACCTGAGCTTAGTGCTGCCATTGGAGAAAACGCCTGAGCTGGATGACAATGGAGTGTCAGACCATGAGTCCTGCCAATTCAGCTGGGAAGGGAGCACTGCTGGGCTTGGTGGTTAAGACAAAGAGAAGAAGTTAATAATTACAGAATGTAACCTATCATTTTGAAAGGACTTGAGGGAAATTCCCTTCTTGATAAAGGGAAGCGTACTGTTCCTGTGGATAAAATGCACGATGAGCAAATGATTACTAAAGATAATGATCTAAAAAGACGCCAATGATAGCTAATGTGCTGTCTCATCAGATGGAGAAAAATAAAAATTTACCATGCAATAGGAGACTTCACCCTCAAAACAGGTCCCTTTTATCCTGAGGGCATTCCCTAGGATGCACACAGAATTACACTGGGAGTTTTTTACTGACAGGCTCAGGTAGTGACCCTGGCAGGAACAGTCAACAAAAGCAAGCAGCAAGTAAAACTCTTGACTGCTGCAGTGCGTGTGATGTGGGACTGACCCGAAGGACATCTGGCAGCTTCAGCTGGTGCAGGAGGTGGCTGCCTGCCATAGGGGATGAGCAAATGGACAAGAGCATATTGCACCTGCTCTTGGGCTCCTGCTGGCTGCCAGTCTCATTCCAGGTGCAAGCTGAAGTGGTGGTTATTAACTATGAAGTCCTTGGTGGTGTAGCAACTCAGCAACCTCAGAACGTCAAACACAGTGGCTCGATTTTCCTGTGATCTTTCTGTGTGGTAAAAGTACTGTCGTAAATGAAATGTTCCTTGATCACCATCCAACCCAACTGCCCAGCATCCCCCGTGGCAGCCTTCTGATGCAACTGGTGAAGGTCCCTGGACACTCTGGACACACCGCTCCACCTAATGGTCCATCAGGTCATCTTTCTGGCCAGCATCCTTAGGTGAGGCATCCTGGATCTGACCTTTCTGTGACGGCAGCTTTGATCCCGTGAGGAATCTTCTGGATAAAGATCAGTTTTTCATCAAAACTTCAGCATGAGCAACGGTAAAGCAGATGGTGTCGAGTATGCACTATTTATTTAGAGTTAAGGTTTTGCCTTTCATTTAATGCTGTGACACTCGAATGCTTCTGTGATGGGCTTATAAATGTCTGCAACTACAAAAATGCAGCAGGTAAGGTGGAGCAAAATTCTTTACAAAAATGGAAGTGGAAAGAGCAGAAACATACTCGTGTGGCACCATTTGCTGGGTAGAGGTCTGGGACAGAGGCTGTGACTCTCACAGCCTGTTCCTGAGTGCGACACTGAGTGACACCTTGGGAGTCGTGTATCTCTGCCAGTTAATCCTAAGAGATGAAAAATCCCTGATTCTTGCATAAAGAGTGAGATTGTGAAGTGACAAGCTACAAACTATGCTGCTAATATTACCACCATTAGCATTTGTGAATAACCAGCTTTAACGTGAAAAGATTTCCAACAACCCAAATCCCAAGTGTCAAAACAAGAAGTCATTTTACAGACAGAAAAGAACAACCATCAAGTCTTTCTTATGCTCAGAAGAGAAACAACCATCAGGCTTGCAGGAAATTTCCCACTTCTCCAAATGCTCTCCCCATGCAAGACTAGGGGAACAGCTACATCTCCTTTGCCACTACGGCGTGGCTTTATAAATGAACTTTTAAGTCCTGAATTCTAGTGGGAGCATAGTTTCACAGGTACAGTGAGTGAAGACAGCACTTTTCATGGTTATTTGAGTAAAATACCCTAAAATAAAGTGTTAGGCTGCCAAATTCACTAACTTTGTCAAAATCTTCCAAAGGTGGATCTTTATTGTTTGTTAACAAGGGGAACATTTAGCAATAATTAGCAGTGGAGAGCAATCATTGAAGGGCATTGCTCTTTGCCAGCACAAATGCTCCAGGACAGTGTCAGCTTGGCAGAGGTTAGAAGTAGCATTCCAGTTTGAATTTTTCCTGCCTATCGTGACAGATTAAAGAAAACTGTATTTCCTATTAGGTTTTTTTTGCCTGGAGTATGCATGCTTACTCTTACTCTCCAACCTGTTCAACGATTTCAGGCTCTTAGACAAAGGGTAGTAGCCTGCAAAGCCAGAGGTTCCTTCACTTTTAATGAAAACAGGCAGACCATTCATGGAGAAAGAGACTATTAAAGTGTCTTCATCAGGGGAAAATTTGTAGTATGAGCTCACTACTTATTAAAGATCAGGAAACCCGTAGTTGCAAGCAGGCATTATTAATCTTTCTGCTAAGAGAACTGCTTACTCTAAAGGAGTGCATGGTGCTGCTGTGCTTCCAAGATATAAGATGACAAATTCATTAAATGTCAAAGAAACTGTTTATACATCAGAAATGGAGCAGACATGGGCACTAATAGGGCTCTCTGTGTGCCTTAGGTGAGCTGCTTTCTCTCCAAACCCCCACCCCGTGCAGCTGAATCCTTGTTTGTGGCTCAGGAGATGGTACACGTAGAGAGGGTGAGGAGCAAATCTTGAGGAAGCAAAGCAGAGCCAGGCAAAATGCAGAGCCTCTGCCAGAAAGCTTTTTACACAGACCTCACATGCCTCTGCTGGAAAAGAGGAGAGAGCTTTGCATCTGGCCCGTGCAGCTGCCAAAGCCACCCCAAGAGTGAGAGAGAAAAACAGAGCAGAGCAATGCCAAGGGCAGCACGAACATCTCTGCCAGCACCAGGACGCGATGCCAAGTGAGGAGCACGATTGCCTGCCTCCCCCTTGAAATGGCATGCCTTTTTAATAAAGGAAATTTGGATGGAGGAACAACTTGCCTGGGCACATTTTTAACATGTTTTTAGACTACGTAAAAGGAATAAATGACCAAAACACTTGTGTCTGCACCTATAGCAAGCCCAGTGGCAGTGTGAAAGCTGCCAGCCTAACTAAATGAAATCTGCATTGATGCCAACCACAGTCCTCAACTGAGCAGAATATTGCAGAGCTTGGCAGCTGGGGTCTCTGATTGCCATTCAAACAGGTGGAGAGGAGTACAAATGAGACCTCAGTATCTGGTGATCCCAAAGAATCAATGGATTGAAATGATAGTGCCAGAGTTCGCAGAAAACAGTAAAGAGAAAGAAAAATGGACAAGAGTGAAGCTAAACTAGGACATGAAAATCCAGGGTAGGCCAGAAAACCTTGCATCTCTCAACAACAAAATAGCAAAATCATACTGTATTTCCTATTTGTATTTAGGTCATGGACTTTTTTAAGGAGTAAAAAGCACATTAGTATTAGAATAGCCTCTGAAGCAGATGAAGCACATTAACTGCAATTCACTGATGGTATGGCATCAATGTTGTCATGTATCCATTCGCAAAAATCCAGATTATTCCTTCCTTTGATCCCTGAAAAACAGAAGCCTCAGATGCCTTTGAGAAAATATCCTCATCAATACCGAAGCACTTACAGAGCAGTCTGCCACAGGGAGGGAAAGGACTGAGACTGGCAAAATGAAACATTTGAACTTCAGCCTCCCAGTATTTCTTCTAAAACAAAGGAATGTGGGAGTGGGGCAGAGTCCATGGGGAATAGTAATAAATTAGACAACTTTTTCAGGCCTGCCATGACTTCAGAGCCCAGGTTGGTAGGGAATGAAAGTCATGTCCATCTGTGAGCTGTTTGCTGGCAGAATAGTTCAGCAAATGCTTTTGTGGCACAGGTCCTATTGCTGGCTGTCACAATTGACGCTTATTAACACCCTTGCTGACAGCCTTGGGGGAAAAGGCCAGGGGCTGAATGGGCACAAAGGCTGGATTGTCCTCTTCCTCCTCCAGCTTGTCTCCTTCAGGGGAGGAGTGGAGGCACACTGGGACATGCTTGGCCTGACGGGGCCTCGTTGAGTCTTTTCTGTGCATGAACACACCAAACTCCGCTGCTGGAAATTTCTGGACTGCCTGGCTTTCTGCAAATCCATTCAGTAATAAGAGAAGAACCAGAGGGCGTATTTTACTAACAGAACCTAGAAGAGACATTACGAAGGTAGCCATAATTTAATTGTTTGTCAGCATTCAGCATACTCTCCATTAAAATTCAAAGAATAACCCAGACCCCAGAAGAATTATGGATAAGAAGTGTGGTTTATGTAATGTTATTTCTGTTTCTTATGCACAGGAGCATATTTTTTCTAACACCGTGCTGGAAGTGTTAGGTTACCCTGTCAAATTTTTCAAGTCTGCCACTGAGAAGAAAAGACCAATGCTGTGATGAAACGGAAGAAATGTTCTCAGAGATTTTTTATGTACCAGTTTTTTCAGAAGACAGTGACTTTGGTGTGTCATTGAATAAGGCCTTCACATTCTAAGAGCTGATATCCAGTGTGTAAAAGTCTAGAGCCCTTATAGAAACACGGAGTAACCCTGGAAGTTGGCCCTTGTTTATACCAACTAGCAAAACACTGCTACCAAGTGAGAAGTCATACAAACAAATGTGCTAAACAGAGCAGTATTTCTGGGGCAAATCAATCTCTCGTTTGGCTTTACTTCAGGCTTCTGTCAACTACATGCTCTCCTTACAGATCATTTAGGGAATCAAAACTAAACAGATGAATGAATAACACAGCGTAAACCCCCCCACTTTTCATTGTATGCAATCCACTGCCTGGTCAAATTTTTGGCCATTTCCCCCACTGCAGGCAGAACAAAAAATATCTTCACTGTTCTGTAAGAATTTGTACAAGTTCAATGGGAGAAGAGAAAAAAGTGCTTCATAAAAGGGAAACCTCTAAAAGTAATTCACAGAGAAGAAGCCAAGATAGTATCAAGGATACTTATCAAATCGTTCTTGAAGTGAGATCAATTGATTGCTGTGAGTTCCACGAAAACAAAGCATTAACATTAGCATTAACAGACTCCACCTATTGCCTCATTTCCAGCACCAACCCGTGTCAATCCTTTCCCAAGAAGGAAAATGCATTTGGCAATGGAGAGTTGTATTATGCTGGGGCACTGCATATCAAGCCCTGGTGCACAAAATGTGACAATTCTTCATGGTTTTCATACTAGGCTATAGCAAACACAGCATATAAAAGCGTGATATTAATTCAAATCAGAAAACTGCAAAAAAAAAAAAAATTTAGAATCTTGTTTTGCCAGTTTTAAGAAGGGAGATTGCTTCTGGATGCTCAAGGATCCACCCACAACAGGCTATTACCATATTGATCTCATGGCAGGCTGAAGCCTTAAATATTGCATGCAACTTTCAAGGCTTGCAGCCAAATTGCAGGGTAGCAATGTGTAAATTCCTAGAAGGCTAGTGAGCTTCTTATCCTCATGTCATTTGTCCATTCTGATTATTACTGGCCCTTTTAAAATGGTAAAATAGTAAAATATGCTTCTAGGTAAAAGAATTCAGGCCATGAGCACATATTTCATTAGGAGAAGTATTAATTAGCATTTCTGAATGGTTTCACATTCAACGGCAACATCATTTTGCTTATCAAATGCAGAAGTCCAGCCTTCCAGCAGTAAAGATAACAACTACTAAATATTGTTCAAAACTTAAACCAGCAAATACTTAGATTCTTGCCTTGCCTTTCCACATGATGCATTACAGTAAGAGCTGCTATTTTACTTTGTTAACAGCGATTTTTCTCTCACTAAATTAAACAATACCCAAGCCAATTCAATTTGAGTGCATTTTGGTGGTGCCCTGAGTTAAAAATAATTTGGGAGAAACATGTTTGACAACTAGTAAGTTAATGAAACATTTATTTCCTCCATATGACATCCTAAGCATTTTAAGTTTTGAAGCCTGTCTTCTGAGTATCTGTGCGTCTCACGCTTTGGTTCACATCACAGAGCAATCCTGGAGCACACAAAATGGATTCCCCTTGGATGAAATTAAATTAGAAGATGCGCTCCAGTCACCAACAGGCATTCCAGCTGCAGGAGCAGACTAGAGCTGATCCAATGGGAAAACCTCAGGAATGCACAGAATAGGTATGGCCATGTCTTCAGTGCCAAATGTTCTGCTCCAAAAATCCAATTCAGTCAGTCCATACACTTTGCTAAGCTAAACACAGTTTGAGCAACAGGAGTTGGGATTAGCTCCGAGTATTTATCTCAATTGTCTCCACTCCAGAGTTTCTTTCCATGCTCAAAGTAAATGTTTTCAGATATTTCAGTTGCACGGGGCAAAGAGGAATGAACATTTTGGTACTTTTCACTTCTTGTTGCAGTGACATAAGTAGTGGCTGATGGGAATTAAAACAAATACTGCAGATTGTTTTGATTCCTGTCAAGGCTGTTATTACACTGTTCACATATGACTTTTTTTTTTTTTTTTAAACACTTTGCAAAATAACATGTCTGCTGCTTCACATTGCTGTTGTCAAATAGTCCAGATTATCTCAACATTCTCCCGGTATGGCAGAGGATGAATCAAAATGATTTTCTGGGTTTCTGAGCTGAGAAAAAACATGGATTCCCACAATGAATGCTCTCATTCTTTGGGAGCATCCCCAATCTTTGAATCCCAGTTGCTCTTCATAACCACTCTAAGGATGTGCAGAAAAAACCCAGCTTTTTTATTGCATTTGCAATAGAAAAGGGCTGTATGTGTAACTTTTAAAATAAATCTCTCAGGCACAGTGATGTTCAGTACGTTGCTTTAATTGTTTTGAATCTGAAAGTTAAATTCTATTACCTCCACCACAACTTGAATATGAACTCCTAAGAAATGCTCTTATTTGTCAAGTTGGCTGAACGAGGAGAGCACTATCCTTACAGGGATTTCAAATCAATCCTACTCCAGGAGGTAACTGCCACTACTAATAAGGATTTTGTTTGCAATTTGCTGTACGTTTCCTCAGGATGTCACTTTGCTCATCAAGCAAGCCTGCAGGCACTCACTCCACTCCAAACAATATAAAGCCATTAAATTATTTTGCCTTGTTAAGGGGAAACACAAACTTCCAGCCACCCAAATAAAAAGGGAAGTGGAAAAGTAATGTTCAACCCCATGCAAGTGCTTTTCTTCCATGTTATTATTTTAGCAATGTGAGCTCCCCACTTCCAATTTGTTCTTTAATTTTTGTGAGATGCTGTCAGAGTTCCACATCTGAAATAAGAGTAATATGGTTTTTTTCCAGAAGCAGATCTGCTCTGTTCACTCCTTATTCTCCATGCTTCCAACAGCTTTTACTTTTCTGGGACATTGCAATGTAGCCCAAAGATTTCCAGGGGTAGCTCATCACACTGGACACTCAAAGTGGAAGAGGAGGGAAGGACAACAGAAATGTCATTTTTGGTAGACTGCTCAATGCTATGCCTGATCCAGCCATTTTTGGGGGTTTCTAAGCATCATCTTATTTGTCCATGTAGAACTATTAACTTCAGAGTACTTCAGCAGATGAATTGTTGTGCTTCACTCCCCTGTTCTCTTGTCTCTGTCTTTCTTGCTCAGCACAGCATGAAATATTTTAACTGGTTTACGTGGTGTAATTGGTCACCTCGAAGTCAGGAAAAAAATGCAGAGTGTTTGAGAGCTGACTTGTGAGCTCTGCTCTTGTGTTGGAACTACACAGACTCTATTCTGAAACTTCACATATTCTATTAAACTCTGACTGCTACCACTTCTCCTTGGTAGCTTTTCTAACTCTAGTGCTCTCCACTGGCATAACTCTTCACTGTGATCACACCCTTGTAGCACTTGGATATGTTTATCTCCTCTGACTAAAGGGCAGATCTTCCCAGAAATCCATCTCTGATGCTCTGCCTGTTTCGACACTGTCTGAGCACTGTAGAGAGATTCTGAGCAAAACAAAGCTGTAAATTATTTACCTACTTGATTCTAAACCCAGGCAAGCAATGATTTCATCCCTCCACAACAAGTCCATATAATTTCAGGCAGCCTTGGAGAACACCAGTCCAGCTCATGCACCACCCAGTGCAGTTCATGTTACTGTAAATACTGTGCTTTAAAGTCCATATCAAGCCATACAAAAGACCTTTGCCTGTTGCCATGGGATTCTGCTCCTGATTGTCACAGATACACAAAATATCTTTCGACAGTTTTTTGCTGCAAATATGTTCTTGCTTGCAAATTGACCTCTTCTTTTTGTGTGCCCAGGGACGTAATTCCCATTAAAACCTTGGATTGTAGCCCTCCCATTTGTGTAGCACAAACACACACGTGCACGAAAGGCTGCTCTACAAAAGGCAAATGACACACGTGATTTGGAAATTGTCTGTTTTAAAAAACAAATACACACATGCTATCAGTAGGCTCAGAGCCTACCTTCAAAGGCATAACACACCATCATCCCTGTCTCACTTTTGATGACCTAAATCGAGTTTAAAGTCTTATAATTTAAACTGGTTTCCCAAATTCTGATACTTCGGCGCCTTTTCTTTGTAAGTGGAAACCAGAATGCCACGTGTTGAGGTATAAAATATTTTGAGATTGACATTCTGATCCATTCTATGTCTCTGTGTATGTTCCAGAAAAAAAAAAAAATCATTTTAATATCTATCTTTACAGGCTTCATCCAACTTAATTACTAGACAAACACAATCCCAAATTCTTTTGGTCAATACTGCTCCATCAAACAGGCTTTGGCTGCATTCCTGGCTTTAAGAAGCAGAAATCTAGGGTTTTTTTCTGTGCTGAAATGCATTATTTTGTGTGAAGGTCCAGCCAATCAAGAGATCAAGGTTGCACTGTGTGACAAACCTTTCTACATCTTTCTTTACCACTCAACAGTGATGTTTTAATCACCAACAAATCATCATTAGAGGTCACATTGGGCCCACTACTGTGAAAGGAACCCATTAAAGAGAGCCCCATTCAAGTGAGGTTCCCCCATCATAAGTGTGAGATGTGTCAGTTGACTGATCTTTAACCTATTTAATGCATTCTTATATTTTTAAAAAGTTGTAGGGCACTAAATCAAACACCTTAAAAAGTTTATGCAGCTTCATGAACTGTATTTGTGATATACTCAAAGGCCAAAATGAATTCTTTGACGAATTTCCTTTTCCTCATGAAACACTGACTGCCTTTCATTAGCATTTAACTTTTGCTAACTAAACCTCCATCAGTCTTTTAATTAGTTTCCTGAGGGTTGTTGTCAAAATGCCAGTCTGTGCTAACCTGAGTCACACGAGCTGCCTTTCTGAGTATTTGCACAATAAAATGGCATCCCCCCATTTTCAAGACATGTTCATTTACAAGAGCACTGGGTCTGAGGTGATTCCAGCTCTTCCTGTACTCCTGATTTAAGAGTGTTAATCCCTAACAAAATCCCTCTCTGTTATTGCTGGACTTGAAAGACTTTCACTCCAAGACAGAAACTAAAATAAACTTTTACCAGGCACATCTGCCTTTTGAGCATCATCATTATGAACTAAAACCTGAGTTTTAGCTTATTTAGAATAAAAGAGATCCCAGAAAATGTACTAAACTAGAACTTTTAGTTTTGTCTACATGCATTTTTCCTTCACGTCTTTTATTTTCTTTTTTTCCCCCTTCTTTTCTTCCCCTTCTCCTGTTTCTACTTGAAAGCTATTTATGTCCCCTATTCCCATTAAGGCTAAACATTTGCTACTAATTTTAAATGCTTTCTTCCTTATATCACTGAACCAGAATGGATTTTTAGCTAAATTTGTTTTCTTTCATGTCAAGGGATGTGGCTTTGGAGATATAAAATTAATACATTTTCTTACCAGAAAAAGCCCACCAAAAAACCCACAAAAAAAAAACCCACACAGAAAAAGAATCAAAAAATATTTTCTGTTCAAATATTTGCTAAGAAACTTCTACAGATGTGGGAATTTAGTCCTTCTCAAGCACACCATAGTACAGCCTTCTCTTCTCCCTTAATGAATATAAACTTGTTATGATCCTTGGGCCAGTAGTAACTAGCATTTATTGCTGTATTTATCCACCATCATGTGGTTCAAAATACAGTTATGCAACAGTGGATGCAGCATCTTTAACCAAGAAAAAAACCCCATAAACTTTAGAAACTCAGTTCAAGCTCCATTCTCACTAGTGGCAGATCCTACAGGGAAAAAAATAATCACAGTTCTACTTGATTTCTTTTCAGATGAAGTCATTCTACTGATCATCCTCATTGTCTTTCCAAGTACCTCTGCTGGCTCTGCCACCTATTTTGTGAGCAGTGCATTGTTACATCTAATTTGTTCTTTAGCTTTGCTGGTATCAAACACTCTGCCTTTTTGACTGCTTTTGTGCTGTGAGCCGATGTTTGCAGAGGCTCTGGGATGTCACTCCTGAGGGGTAAAAACTCCTCAGGTCAAGACAACTGCACAGAAGTTTGGGGTACAGCACCCATTTTATCTTAAGGAGCTTTTAGCTCCTCTATAATGAAATACAATCCTGTGAGCAGCGAGTGCCTTTCTGGATTTCTTTGTCCAAAGTAAGTCCATCACAGCTGAACATTGCTCTTGCCAGCCACATTTTAAGGAAATCAGGAATATGCCAGTATTCTGGCTCTGGATCCAAATGGACCATCTGCCTGAGCTGCCTGCCCAAGTCCTGGACAGAACAAAAGTTCAGTTGTGTCTGTCTTCTCTGTGTCACAAGAGCACACGACAGTTTCAGTTACAACAAAATAAAATATATTTAAAAAAAAAAAAAGCCGTATTATTGTCAGCTCCACAAACACATTTGTAACTCTGCAGCATCTGCACGTGCATCTGAGCTGGGCTGTGTGTCTGTGCTCCAGTGGGGCAACTTTTTGAAGGTAACACCAGCATGGACAGGGTGTTTCTTTCGGGAACTGATCATCTATGAACAATGGATACAGATAAAACACGGGAGAAAATCTTCTGGCTTTCCCAGCCACTGATCTGTGACCCACAGAGCTGCCTCAGGTGACACAATGGTATCGTTTAAAGTTTCACGAACACGCTGCAGAGTTCCAAAGGCTTTCAGCTGTTTGCTGGGTGAGGTTTGAAGCTGTGCTGATGAGCTCTGCAATCTAGTGCCCAGCTTTTCAACTGTTCATGTAGATACTGTTCATATAAACAAGGGCTCTGTTTTGCATTTAACTTGGCAGATAAAGAGAGACCTAAATACACAAATATACAAAATTTAATCCAAAGTGTCTCTTTTGCTGTTGATATAAAGTTTGCAATGAATAAGAGATAAAATACGTAAATATTTGAACAAAAATATAATTAAAAGAAATGAGAGAAACTCCTGTTTTCACAGCTGGTCATTGGTGCTAATTGCCAGCCTCACATTTCATCCTCAGGACTCAGCTGATAAAGGTAGCCATGACATATTTTCTGTCAAGAAGCCGTCCATTTCTATAAAGATACATATCCCAACTTCACTCTCCAAAAATAGCAAATGCATTCGGATTTTGCAAGACAAACAAGTGCTGCAGCTTCACTGATATTCCTGTAAGGGATCTGCCTCACTTGGGATAGCTGCAAAAGCTTTTTATTACTTGTTGGATTTTTTTTTTTTTTAATCACCTGCTATTGTTTTTCCAGTTTCTCACTTTCCAATACAACTTAAAAACACTCAGCCTGCCACTAAGTCCATTCCCCAGCAACAATAACTCCCTTAGAATGAATGTTACAGGAAGGATGCTCCTTTACTACCAATAATTTAATTGTAAAAGCCAGCTTGGTATCCTCACTCTCTGTACCCAGCACCAAGTGGACAAGGCTGGGAGGCTCCTCCACTCCCTGGTATATCTCAGCCTTGGTGTTGAGGAACTGTCTTCTCCTGGGATAAGAGGCTAATTTATCATCTCAGTAATGATGCATGTTTCTTGTTTCATCCAGCTGCCTTCTTTGGAAGAAATGGACAGCTAAATAGATTTAAATAGATTATATCCTAATTAATAATTAACATTTAAAGCAGATATACAAAATGGCTCATAGCCAAGTGGGAAATAAACCCCTTTTCTTCAAGCTACAATTAATTTCTTCTAGAGATGAAGTGATAAGAAGTACAAGAAAATATTTAGAAGCATTTATCTGCACATTGAAATAGAAGTATTATGACCTGAAAAATGTATGGAAAGGTTCCTGACATCTGGTCCTCCTCAATAATATTCTTCCATGGCTCTCAAACAACATGCTGAATAACAAATAACACCACAAAGCTCTGCTTCCTATCCCATAAAGTCTGCTTTTCCTTACTCTTTTTTTTCTTCCCCTTTGTCTAGAAATTAAATAAAATATATGAAATTAAGCCAGTGGAGAAAAAAATCCCAGGATTCAGAGCAGAAATCCTTACATTTCTACTTATTCTCAGCAATGTCTGGAGAAAAATGAGATTGAACACTGACCGGCTTTGCAGACCCTCTTAGGGCAAGGATTGCAGGGCCACTTTGCTGCTACTTTTAAGCTCCAGGCTGCTCTGCTGTGAATACAGAAAGGGATATTCCATGGCATTTGAAGACAAGCCTGAAAACATGCATTGCATATCTTTTTTATAGTAAATAAAGCATTCTTCCCCCCTTAACTCCAGCAATGCAATTCAGTACTATTAAACTCAGTGCTTACATTTGCATTTACTCAATCCCTTTTTATCTGGAGAGCATTTCCTCTTCCGTCCAAACACGGCTGCTTTAATCCCAAGGCCCAGAATACAAATACATCTCAGCACTGACAGCAGGAGCAGAGGCCAAGGAGCCAAGGCAAGACCTGTTCAGTCTCATGGCTGCTGTCACTCCCTCTGACTCAGGTCTCCACAGATGCTATTTCCCTCTAGCCTGCATATTTTGGGAGCAGCAGGCAGAGGTGGGATGGTACCATGTGCTCCACCCTGACTTTTGACATATATGGGGCCCTGAAGAACCTGATCAAGGGAAGGGTTGGCCTCCCTGCACATGATGATTTTTACTGTCCCTCCCAGTGCAAGCCATTCTATGATTCCATGGTGTATTTCAGGTGGAAAAAACATGAAGGATTCAGGTTCCAGATGGAAACTGCACCCAGCAAAGGATTTACCTGCTGATGGATCCACTGTAATAACCCATATAATTATAAATTGTTATCCTGAGCCAAAGCCTACAGGTCAAACTGGCCAAGAGGTTTCAAATGGAAGCTCACATCATCTTTGAGTAAGTGAACATTAAAAGAAAGGAAACAGACTTTATTTTTAAGGCTGTGCTAGGCAAACATGTCTTGCAGAAAGTGAAAAATAAATATGCTGCGTGCCACAGTAATGTCCGTGGGGGGAGGTAAGGAATTGCTATAAAACACAGTATTCTAACTACTACAGATGTTGCTGCTAGAATTTACAGCTTTCCCTGCGTGCTTATCTCTCCTCACCAGTTTCTGCACATTGAATCACATTCAAACATGGGCCATTTTAAGCCATCTTTTTATTATTTTAACCTTTTTTTTCTTTTTAAGCTACAATTAATTTCTTCTGTGCTATTCTGTAATGTTAAATAGATTCAAGACCTGTATTTACTAACCACATGCAGTCCTATTTTGGCACATGTAAATTACATGCAAATACATTCTAAATTAGTTTGTTTATCACTCCAGAATTCTAATCCAAAGGTTTTGTTTTTTAAATTTAGTTTTTATTCTGACATGTTTACAAATGAGTTTGACTCTGGAAAATAACTTAATAAACTCAGGGTTAGCTATGCAATTAGAGGAGGCATCTGGGAACCATAAAACCTGGAAAACAATATTTACATCTTTTGTACATCCCAGATTCCACTTTTTTTTTCCCCTCCCTTAAATTCATCATTTCAAAATATTGCTGTTATTTTCGTACGAGGACAAACAGCAAGAACTCATTTTTATAACCAATGACCTCTCTCTCCAACAAGCAATTCATAGGGTAGCACTGGATAAAATGCATAAAGTAGAAGATTTCATTATAAAAAAAGAGAAAATGAAAAATAACTGAATTAACATTGATCATGACTTTTCAACAGCATTTCTTATTATTACGGCCAGGCAAAGTCTCCTGTGGGCAGTAAAGCTTTCCCATGTATTATTAGCCCTCTACAGAAAGCTATGAAAAGACACAAATCTGTTTTGTCAAAGGACAGAAGAGCATTTAGTTATAACAGAAAGTATGGTCATAATCCATTGTGGGGTTAAAGGTGAAGAAAACAGAACTATAACACAAAGCCTTGAGAGAGCAATACCCCCGCAGTTAATTCCCGAGCGCCGCGGCAGAGCCGCCCGGGCTGTGGGGGCAGCTCGCTGCCAGCGCCGCCTGACACCTGCCCGGTTTGGATTTATCGGCAGCAGCGCTGCTGCGTGGCAGCTGTGCTCGTGCTGGGTGCAAACACCGCGGCTCCTGCGTCCAGAGGCGTTTGTTGGGATGCCACGAGCGGTCGCGCGGCCGGTGTGAAAACCAGCGCCGTGGCAGAGGTGTACCCCGGAGGTGGGAACGCCTCGCTTGGCTGGGCTGCTGCTGGTGGTCCGGCCCAGAGCCCAAACGAGACCTTTTAGGAAAGTTTTCCAGCATATAGACAGATATTTGAGTGCTCGGATAACAAAACTCCAGCCCATCTGCTGGAATGAGCGGGTTCAGTCCAGGATCAGTGTGAAGTCACTCTCGCTGTCAGGTTTGTCCAACCTTTGACAAGAATTAGGGGTTTGGTCCAAGTCAGCTGCAATTTAAGTGCTCTGGATCAGATCCCAAAGCAAATGTGCAGCAGGTCTAAGTGAAGGTTCCTTTTGCATCCAGCCACAGGCCCTACATCCTCACAGTCCCTGGAAGGAAGGTGGGTTCAGCACAGGGGATGGGCAGCAGCACAACAGAATTTTGCATTTGATCGCTGTGAGGTTCCCCAGAGGATGGGCAGGAAAATCAGGGTCTCTGTGGATAATCCATCCATCCTTCCTTCCTTCCTTCCTTCCTTCCTTCCTTCCTTCCTTCCTTCCTTCCTTCCAATAGTCCCCAGAGGAAAAGGACAAGGGATGCAGGTGTGCAACAGGGCAGGTAATATAACAAAGCATCGAGAATAACACAATCTCCTGCTGTCTCCTAGGTATTTTGAAAACACTTATTTTCATTCTGATTCATATGGGCCAGAAATGCAACTGTCTGGTTTATGTTGCCTCCCCCCCTTATCCTCTCAGCCTTGTGCCCCTTCTCCTCCTCTGCTTGGCTCCTCTGGCAGCACTCTCTGTCCTGGCACTCGCAGCATCTTTGCAGCCCAGTGCAGGGTCTGGTGCAGACACCGCACCTCCTGCAATGTCAGGCGCAGACCGTGGTGTTAAAACAGTATTTCACCTTCCTTTAACCCGCTCCTTAAGGACACTGCAGTGATACCACTGCCTAACAGTCCTCACGTTATCTCATTTAGCAGCAGCTCAAATGACTCCCTCCAATACTGCACTGAGCTGTGTGATGAAAAAGCCACTTTTCCATCATGGCTCATGCTACACTTATAGTCTGAATTCACAGAACCAGCACACCTTCCCCATTCAACCTGAATTCATTCTGAATTCACAGAACCAGCACACCTTTCCCATTCAAATATCTACTAAAAATTCCTTTGTTACAAGCTCAAAACAATAATAAGGGCTCTGGGTTCTCCTTTCTTGTGGGTTTCCCTGTGACCTTGGCTGCCTGCTTTAACAGAAATGTTCTGCATGCAAAGAAATGAGCCCACTGGCAATCCTTAGAAACAAACGAGCTTAGGAAAAGTCCTTTGTGCAGTTCCAGCTCCCCTCTTCTTCAGCCCCACTCATTGTTGCTGTATAATCACCACTGTTTTTGCCATTTTCTGTTACATCAGAGATTGGAGGAAAGGGGGAGCAAAGAGACACGGCTCTATGAAAATAATATTTTATTTTTGACATTTTCTTTCCCTGTTTCCCATTCACTGTCCTGAGCTTTGTCTACTTAAGTTGCCGGCTATTCAGGAGCAGCTTGGTGTCACTGCATCCAGCAGGATGACACCCCTGTGGACTGGGGTACATGGATGCTGCTAAAATAGAAGTGAAGCACAGCTGCTGCATGTGCCTGGCTAGGTTAAAAAGAAGTCACAAGCTAAGATTCAGGCCCAGGTGCAATTCAGCTGCGCTGGAATGACAGCACCCTAAAGCCAGTGAAAAAAAGGACTTGGGGCTTATCTGTCTGTGGCACAGCACACAAGTAACGGGGCTTGGAGGCATCTGGCCCCACACTGGTGAGTCTGCAGTGCAGCTCTGCTGTTCAGGGCTCTGCTGGCTCATGCATTTCTGCACTGTGTTCTATTTTGTAGCATCAATATGATCCTCTGCTGCCTTCTAGATATTTAATACACTGATTTCCACTTAGACTTGTTCAGGTCACTCAGCAAGAAGAAATGTGCCTGAGTGAAGAGTGACAGGTGGCCTTGAAAATTAAAATTTCATTAAAAAGGAAGAACACTTTCCATCCTTTCTAAAAACATCTGATACTGAAGAAATAAGGGGTTTATGAGAAAAAAAAAATTTACTATTTTAAGTTTTCCCTGAGCTTACACAAAAAGAGGAGCACAATACACCTGTGCACAGACTTGTTCATTTTCAGTCCCTCTAAATGAGCGAGATGCTCATTCTGCGCATTGAGAAGTAAAACAGAAAGCATTGTGTGCAAACATTTACAGCATAAAAAGCCTTGTCACCTGGGATACTTGCTGCTTCTGAAAATTCTGATCAAAGATAAGAACCAAGACAACTCACTGTAATCAATTATGCACAGATAGTCCTCAGCCCATGTGCATTTCGTAAAAATAATACTAAAAACATAACGTGGATTTACATGCAGAAATGAAATATGGACATGGTCAGAACACTAATCTTCTGATTGCTATCTTAAATTGGCAATGCTGGCACTTTGAGTGACTCCCTGGCTAGATACTGTTCCCTTGAAGAAATTTCCAGCAGCCCTTCAGCAGCTCCTTCTTACACAGGAGGAGCTGCAGAGCCACAGCCCAGGACTGGAGGTGACAGGAGGCAGCACCCAGGGAGTCAGTGCTGCAACAACCTGGACATGGGCTTTATGTCTGTGCAGGCAGAGATGATTAACCCACACACACATCCCCAAAGCCCTCATGATGCACAGAAAGCCATTATTTGACAATCTGACTGAATTTAACAGAACAATGCCCGGCTATATGCCCTGCACAGCAGAGGGTCCCCTGTATGTGCACCCTTTTTACGTGGACTGACCAGAGGCGGTGGTCACCCTCCCACCTTAGCCACTAAATCCAAAAGGGAAGTTGAAGATGCATCCAGGTCTCAGACAGGTATGAACATGCTACAATTGTCATCCTCACAAATACCCAAATTCACACTTTGAGGTCTTTTCTGTGTCTTTTCCACTCACCCTTATAGCAGTAAATTCAAGGAATTCACATTGCAGTATCAATCCTCTCATCGACTTTACACCCCTCAAAACCTGTAAAATGTTTAGATTTCCACATGAGAATTTGTTCCTGTTTTGCTGGAGCTGACATCCTTTCGTCACAGGTCTCACACATTTCTGCCCAGGTGAGGCCCAAAGAGTACCCGGTGACTTAATGAGCAGATCAATTACTGCTCATAAGAAAAGATACTGTCTCTTTAAAGGTTATTTGAAGGTTGATTGCTATCTTATTGCTTATATCCTGAAAATCTATTCAGCCTTATGAATGAATTTGACCTTTTTATACTTACTGGGGGAAAAAAACAGAACAGAAGTTAATTTAGAGCTCTATAATACAACACTTTTTCCCAGAGAAATGAAAGGGCATTCAAATCGATACCTGCACAATAACACTCTGATGAATGTTTGCACCCAATTTTCTCATTTTGCTAACTTGAGATTGGGCATTTTGAATAGTTCTCAAAGAACATATTCTTTATGTGCTGTGAAGTATGTGGTATTGTGTCCAAACAATGCTAGAGGATAATCATTATAGGAGTGTCACTGGGCCTGAAAAGGTCAGTTAGTTAGAAATGTCAGCTTTCAATGCAGCTGTGCCGGACCTTCCCATGTAAGGATCCAATTAAAGGGACATGCCAAGGTGCATGGAAACACCATGGTGACCCAGAATAATAATAAGGGATTGTGGAAAAGCTTGATATTTTTCTTCAAAAGTAATGGATTAGCCTTTAGAATATCTTCTCTGCAGTCTTATTTTGACTTCGCAAATATCACTTCTTCTGCATGTATCCAAAAAAAGGTCACTTTTTTAAATGCAAAGGTGGGGATGAAACAGCCTTACTAAGAGTAAACATTCTACAAGTAAATGGGGATAAAGTTCTGGTTTTATTATTGAATCAAAAAAATTGCCATTTCAGTAGAACTCAAAACTGGGATATTTGAGATGGATGTGGGTGATATTTGGGGACACAGGTGGGGATAGGTCAGGGGACAGGCAGAAAGATCAGGGAGGCCTTATTCTCTTGGGACATGGTGTGAGGGAAGGGAAAAGACAGTGGGAACAGCAGCACTGTTCAGTGAGTAGGAGGCTTCTCTGCAATTATTATTCTGGCAAATGGAGAGGTATAACTGAGAATTAGGAAAGTACTGATCTGCATGAATGAGGAATTACAAGCAACAATATTATTTCTCCTTATCACAGCAAATGGAAATTCTTACAGCTCTTCAGATACTGTAAAGATGAGAAACTGGATATAGTAAAATTTCCTAATTAGCCTCAGGACAGCTGAAGCCAACCCAATGGCACAAAAAAAAAGGAGAAAGAGTCCACATCTTCTCTCTGCTCTTTGTTAGTACAATCATCTCGCTAAAGTTTCGTCAAGTCTGGAACAAACTTCTTCCTGTAGCTTTATGATTCAGCTAAGACAGACAGCATGGGGATTTCACTTTGAGCTGAGATTTTAACATTTATATTTTATTTTTATGGTAGGGAAATTCTTGTACTGTGTGTTCATCCAAACCATTTGGGGTCTATTGCCTTGCTGAGCAACAAGGTTCTGACTCCCCCAGTTATCTCATATTTTTGTGGGAAAATGAGTGGATTAATACCCAGCGTCTCAGCGATATGGGAAATATTACACTGAGCGTTAAAAGACTCAATTATTACTGGAATTCTAAGTAATTTCTTTTCTCCACCACCTTTGCAAGTAAAATAGCATGTGAAGCCTCACTAACAAACATGACCAGTGGTTATGTTAGGCTGTTTAAAATCTCCAATGCCATCCTTTGACACATACTTAGACCGAAATCAATGTGCTATTAATTAATAAGGACTTGCAAAAAAAATGTCCCTGAGTTTTAGCAGCCAACAACTTTCTGTCACATTTTATTAGTTGGTATCATTTTTACTAATACCTGTCTCATAGCTTCATGACTTTGAGTTCATATTATTTTCATGCTTCAATTAGAAAGAAGTTGATAGCCAGCCTATCCAGGAAGGTAATGGAAAAGTCTTGTAGCAGGGCTTAGTGGTGGAATTTATAGTTAAATGAAACTTTGAAATATACTATAAAACTTCTCCTTCCTTTACGTACTTTTACTTGAGGTATCATAAGCAGTAATATGTAGAAATGCAAAACTTAATCAGCTAAAAAATATAGCAAATCCCACATATCACTTTATGCAATGCCAGGAGAGCAGAAATATATTTTCCTAACCAGAGGAAATTAACTAGGCAACAGTCCTATATCTATAATTTAAAGCAGTAAAATATGTATGGCAGAAGCTAAAGCCACCTTAAAAGAATTCAGGGTAGCAGTATATCACAAATTAATGAAATGGAGACATTTTTAGAGCAAGCAGTACTGATGATATTAAAGGGGGGAGAATATTTCACCACATAGATCAGACTGATAAATACTTTTAAAATCAAGATTTTTTCCCTGTTTAACAGTGTAAGAGCTTGAATATTAGGAGGAAGCACGCACAAGTCATTAACATTTCTGATCAAATCTCAATGGAGATTAGGATTATTTTATTCTCTCCCTGCATGTAAACCTCTGATGTGGTTTACACATTAGGAAAATTTGAGTACATCAAAAAGCAGGAATTACAGAGTCAGCACTTACTTTTTTTCACCTAAAAAAGAGCTGAAAGAAACTTAAAAAAATTACTTTATATTCCATGCTGTAGCCAAGCTGGACACTACAGAATATTCAACTACCCCAGGTTTTTTAAATGCAATCAATTTACTGCTGCCAAATGTAGTAGGTTTATATACATCTGGGAAACATGCACCCACGGTGCTGATGAATTTCTCCTGACATTGCACTGATTTCAAGAGAATGTTATTTTAAATTGGCAGTAGAGAGACTGGTAGAGAAGGATAAAGCCCTGAGGATGGCTGAATCAAAGAGAATTTCAAAAGAATTTTCCTGATGGTTCTTGGATAATATCACATGTTAGCTATTTTCAAAGCCAATAGTTTCCAACACACTTCCATTTATGGTATCAATAATTAAAAAATACTTCAGTGGGAGAGGAACTTACCTTACTGAGAAGAGAAATTGGAAAGCTGTATTATTATCATAAACGCAGGAGATGCAAAAAGCTGTGTCTCCATGGAAAAGCTATGGAAACAGGGGCATCTTATTGCAGCTATTGAGTGGTTACCACAAAATGTGATGTGATTGCATGTGCATGTTCAAAGTGCTACTAGAACATGATCATACAGCAATGAAGGGCAGATCCTCATCTCCTTTGTGCAACAAGGACAAATTAAACTACCTCAAGCTTTGGTCCTAAACCTCAAAGACAACTACCATAGCGTTAAGGAAATGTTTTGGATCCAATTCAGAGGTAAAGCTGGGTTTAAAGAAAATTTAAATTACCAAAACTTAAATCTCATTATGTCCCCCTCCCTGCCAGCATGTCCCTGCCAGCTCCTAATGAATTTTTAACATCCTTCCCCCACCCCACTGCGCACATCAGCTCTGTCTCAGGCACCCTGAACTGTACAGCTGCACTCTAATTGTACCTCACATGTCGAGGGGCAAGAAGAAAGGAGTGTGGCGAGAGCATTGATAAATTTAACTTAACATTCCTCCAGCTACTCAGCAGCAAGGCAGAGCGGTGAACTCCCCTCCACGTTTTACAGGGGTGTCAGTTACTTCAAAGGAATATATCTGAGCACGAGGGAGTCTGGCTTGCTCCCAGCTTATGCATCATTTGTGTCTGGCTGCTTATGGAGATCCACAGCAAAGCAAAGACTTCCTCCAGTTTGGGGCACAGTGTGGAGCTTTCCCTAGCTGCTTTATTAGGGTGCTGGAAGAGGTGAGCCCTGCATGTTGCAAACAAACCGTGTAGTTGGAGCTGCAGCTCCAACCATCTGTATCTCTTCCTGTTTCTTTTATTTTTTTTCATTTTTGCCCAGACTTGTCTCAGTCCAGAGTATAGATTAATGGTCTATACCTGCTCAGTTTAACATGCAGATGTGCTTTTAAGCCCAGAACCTGTTCAGCCAGGTTTCAGGAAGCCAAGCACACATTGCTTGGGGGTTGGAAGTCATGTGGAGCAGGACAAGAGGCAGCGCTGGGTCACCCTCGGTGTGGGTTCAGCGCAGCAGGGGCAGGAGGGAGGTTCAGTGAAAAAGAAACAGGCACAAATCCCAACCCTTCCGTGGTTCCTGGGGAATCATGCAACAGCCATGGCCATGGGGAGCAGTGTGACTGCCATGAGATAACATTAAGTTTTCTGTGATCCCACAAACTCTCTTCAAATGTTTTGGCACCTGAGGCTCAGCAACACTTAATTTACATTAATGGCATTATTTTGCCTTGCAATTAATCTCATTAATTGGCTGATCAGGTTTTGGAAATTGTTTTAGGGGCGCATGGAGAGCAGCTGTTGTGCTACCTGCAAGGGATCACCATCAATTCTTGACTAAAGCTAGAAAAACTGGTTCAAGAGATTCACACACACACACAAGAAAGAGAGAGGATATTCGTCTTGACAGAGGTGCAAATCACAGAGGTCACATTTCCTTTTGAAGCCCTTTGTCTATTCTTACAATTAAGCAATAGGGTTTTGGTGGCCGACACCCCTTGTGGGACACAGAGGACTTTCACAACTCTAACTAAAGCTGTGTGACCTCTGCCAGAAGCAAAGGCTGCCTGCCTGCGGCAAGGTGGAGAACAGAAGCAAGTCCCAGAGGATTGGCAGGTGCAACTAAACAGCTCAGCCCCTCATTTGAATCAGTAAATTAAGGGTTGACAGTGATTATGGCTGATCTCAGCCATCATAACCAATATCACGACTTTGTAAAAGCAGACTGTCAATGTCAGATCTTAGAGCTAGGACTCAAAGAATTAAATATTTTAAAGTAACAGTCTCCAAAGACAGATAAATGCCCCAAGGCTATGATTTATTTTATTTTTGTATTTGTAGGGCTGAAACTAGACCCTTTAATCCACAGGCTGACATTTTCCAATCCTACTAGGAACTGAGTGCCTAACTTTTTCAACCCCTATGAAAAACTTCAGCTTTAGGGTCTTTGGTAAGTTTGACCCGAACCACCACCAAGCTTCTTTTGAAAATGCCTCTACTGAAAGCAAAACTATAGGCACTTTATTATGTAATCATGAACAAGTATTGTTTTTCTTTTTCCTATGTATCCAGTTACGGTAGATTTCTGGTTAAATATCAAAGGGTAAAACTTGCATTTCAGAAAAGGTACACATTATAGAAAGCTTTTCCCCCTTTTAGTGCAGTATGCCTACATACACAGTTATTGAAGATGCTTCCAACTGATTACTGTGTTCATTTAGTAGGTTGCTTTATTAAACAGAGATCTGAAGCTACAGCTATGTACTGTGATTACATCCATGCACAAACTCAACCCAATCAACCCTTTCACAGTGAATACTGTACCTGAAATTGTGAGGAAAGTATCATAAGTTTATTTTACAGAAAAGTCTTGTTTTAAGTCATTCTGGTCCCCAATCCTCTTTTTCTCTTATTGAAAAAGTGTCTGTGGACTTTGGTGCCCTTATCCAAGATCTGAGCGTGTGCTATGATTAAGACCTTCAGAGATCTTTTTTTTCTTTTTCCTGTAGAAACAGGGAATGCTGAAGATGTGGAAAATGAAAAATGTGCCATGTTTGTCCTTGAAGTTACAGTTAGAATAGTGACAATGACTGTATCACACTGTATTGTTGCTTTTATCAGCAAGTGCCCTGAGCATAAATTAACATAATTGCAAACTGCATGAAAAGTGAACATGCAAAAATGTGATGCAATTGCCAATAGCCTCAAACATCTGTCCCAACAAAGTGTTCCTCCTCCTTATTTTAATTCTTATTATTTTAACAAGGTTAGTGAAGGAGAAACCATGTCACAGATTATATCTACATTTAGAGTGTCAGAACAATTATTGATGCAAAATTGTTATCCAAGCAAATGTGTGTCACATTTTGTTCACTTCCCATAACACCTGTTCACTCTGCTAACATATTATTACCAGTTAAGGCCAGAATTCATTAGTCCCAGTTAAAGCCCACCTCAAAGCTTAATTCATACACACATCTGAAAAATGAACAAAGTTAGCCAAAATGTGGCACTGTTTGAGCAGGGCTTCATCTGAAGCTGGTGGGCAGCAAACTTCTGTAGCAGCTAATGGAAAGAAAGTGAGCCAGACAAATAGAAATAAATTAAAAGCCAGCCAGCCTTAAGGGTTGAGATCACAGAGGAGCACAACTGAAGCAACCTGCATTTCAACCACAGTGCTGAGACCTTCAAAACTCACTCTTGCCAAAGAGCCCCACACTTTCCCAATAAGAACAAATTTTGGTTTATCTCCTCAACAGGCAAACGACAAAAGCCATCATGAAGCAGATAATTTAAGGCATTTTCATTCCACCTAAACATTTTCTGATCCACTTTGGGGTTCTCTGCCCTGAGCCTGGACCTCGTGTCTCTCACCTCACACGTAGTGTCACCATCTCTAGACTCCCCAAACTGCTCCCATTTGCCACCAAGGAAAGTCAAGCTTGCATTTCTGTGATACCTGAACACACTTTGTGAATTTGAGGGCATCTGCCCTGCAGATATACCACTAACTGTAACCCCAGGAGGCTTAAAGAAATATCAGCACTCCAATTCATAGAGTAAAGGTCTGAAGAGGCAGCTCTGTGAACGGATAACTGCCCGGGGCTTTGCCAAGCACAACATAGCTGTCACTTGTTATTAGGTGAAAGATTTTCTGGGGAACAGTGGTTTTCATTTTGCATGTCAGAGACCAGGGAAAAAACACATTTAGACAGCCATCTCTTTAAGAAAAGAGAAGAGAGCGGCGCGGCAGAGCTCACTTACCGGGGCTGGTTATTGTCAGGAGGTCAAGCCGCCGTTTCTGCTGAAAAACAAATTATAAAAGGAATTGTTAAAAGGGGACTAATTTTAGTGGGTCAGCTTAGACCTGCAAAGTAAGTGCTTTGACATTTATAGCAGAATTAATTACAAGTTACATGGCTCACAGTAACACTTTTGGAAGGGATCCACATGTACTTTATGAGGAAGAAAAAACCCCTTCCTCAGTCCTTTTAATGTGTTTTTATTTGCGCTTATAAAGTGTTACTATTTCTTTTTTGGAACATATACTTGAAATGGATAGCTGGAAGCACAGATGGACCGATATATTTATAAAAGTGATTTCTGATTCCACAGGGAAGAAGACATGGAACCAGGACAAGCAACTCTAAGTTCTTTATTCATATCAATCACTGACTCAATGCCTGTATGTGATCAAACACCATTATAACGCCTTGGGGTGAACGTTTCAAAGACATGTAAGAGGATCTAGACAAACTCGAGACTGATAAAAGGAAAGCTCCTTTTCATGGTGAGCACAGTCAGCCCGTGGATCTCGCCACTGGATATCCCTCACCCCAAAAGCTTGCCAGACTTGATCATCACTGGATATGTTTATAGATAACAAAATACAGGGAGTTAAAATGGCAAATAATCAAGTTTACACAGAGGACTGGTTTCTGGAAAGGCTGCAAACCTTCACAGGGCAAACAAACCCGTACTATGAGAAAGTTAGGAAAATCTTTGGCCTGGAACAGGCTAGCCCACCAAAGCCTTTGTGATGGTGGGGTGCATCTGAGGTTCCCTTTTCCTGTAACACGTAGCCAGCGCTACTGCCTACTCCATGTTCCCAGTCTTAGGTGATCTCTCCACCATTGCCTCTCCATAGCCTGCTACTTAAATCCGTGTACTCCCGGACCATTATCATCTTTTTCTGCTTTTCTGTGGGCTGAGAGCTTTCCATCACAAGCAGGGCTTTCCCCATCTCACGGACAGACTGTTACTGCCCCTTCATCACGGCACTTTCCAACTCACTGTCTTCTCCCTAACTTTGCCCAACATCAGTATGTCTAGCAGGTATTGAAGATTATACTGTCCAGTTTAATTTCTCTCTCCTAATTTGCTCAATAATGTCTGTGTTACTTTCATTTATTGTCAGCCCTATTGATCTTCTAATCTAATTCTCATCACTGCACTCACTGTATTCCCTATGTGACAGCTGAAAGTCCTTGAGGAGGAAACATTGACTTGGTATTCCCTACCCTGAGCACTCTTCCTTGGAAATCATGACTGATGAAACTCCTTTCCAAGCCCATCATTTCTCTGTGGTAAAGCTTCAGTGGCTGAAGTGCGTGGACACAGTTGGTCATCCACTGAATACACTTGAGCTATGCTGGGCACAACGGCGAATTTGGCCTACTGGGAAGCCAAGTGGGGTGTCAGGCTGGAAAAAACACATTTTCTGTAACCTTCCTGGCCTTCAGTACCTTACCTCTTATACAACACAAAATATAGTTGAGAGAAAATTCCTATCTGTCTTTTTCCAGAGGTACTCCTTGTTCTCTCAACTCTGCTAAGTCATTCTGAGCATGACCTTAGCAGTGTGCTCGAGCACATTTGCTTTAGTTTAAAATACTGGGGTCAGCATATGCCAAACCTTTTTCCAGGTGTGCCAGGGTAAAAGGGAGCAGAATACCCTGCTGCTGCCTTGTGCCACCTGCTCAACCCCTCCTTTCCCAGGGAGCAGCAAAGCAGAGTAAGAAATCCTGTGTGTGAGCACAGGACCCACCTTCCCAGGGGGAGCTGTGAGACGAAACATCTAATGAGCTAAATTTTTATATAGATCCTGCACCTCAATCCTGATTCATATGTACAAAGCTGTGAAATGCCAGAGCTTAGCCCCCACTGGGCCAAAAACTTTGCTTACATTTCTCGGCACAACTGGAACTCCAAATGCTGTATATCTAATGAACAGCTAGAGCAGAAAATATGTATCCAAAGCCTATACTCTGTGAAAGCCTCTCTACTAGGAAAAAAGGTGGAATATAAATATCCTGCATCAAAGAAAGTTGGAAAATGTAAAGATATGGAACAGAGAGAAAGGCATGCAGCCCAACTGGCCCCCAGTTGTCTATTAAATGGGGTAAAAATAAACATTAAATAAAAACCAAAATAGCTTAGCTTGATACGTCAGGAAAACAAAAGCGTATAGGACAGGTTAAACAAATGGGAAATAAGATGAAATTATTACAAGTCAAATGTTCAGTTTGTGACTTTTTTCTAGTTTGAATACTGCCTTCAAGCTGACCTTGAAAAAAACAAATTAACTCCAGATTCAGGAAATCTTTGTGTATATGTTGAACTTTAAGCTGAAGTTACTTCTCTGACTTCAAGTGGAGCAGCACTGATCTTTTGCATCTAACACCTAACTGCTGCAAGGGATTTGAAATGCCACCAGGTTCTTGGCACTGGCTCCACCCAAGTGCTCCAGGCTGGAGCTCGGTGGTTCCTGCCTGCCTGATGACAGAGGGAGGAAAAAATTCTCAGCTCTGACCTTCATTGGACCTTGAAGAGGTTTCTCTGCTTTAGCTCGTCAAGGGAAGTTTGTGTACGCTCACCCCAGCCCTAGAGAGAAGCAAACAGCAAAGTGCATTCCAGAATTGTGCATTTAAACATGCAAAAATGCCCTAATTATGGACGCAATCACTTTCCAGAAATTCCAGCCTGCTCTCAGATCTCAGGGCTAGCTCTCTGCCGTTTCCAGGGCTCAGCTGGATGCAAGCAGCCTAGTAACTAGATGGATTTAAAAAAAAAAAAAAAAAAAACCAGACAGACTCACTTATGAGTAGCTATAAAAACAGCAGTATTTGAATTTAAAGAGAGAGACATTACAAATGTCACACCCATTAATAAAATAATTTCATCAGAAGAACCGTGGCTGTGGGGCTTTATATGTTTTCTTCTTTCTTCGGTGCTGAGAGATGCAAATTGCAGCTGTGGCCCCCCTCCAGCATGATCACCCTCTCCCTGTTTTGACAGATTTCTTGAAAGACTCAGCTCACAAGATGTCTGGCTTTTTTTGTTCTGCCTTTAGGAATTTTCCACTTCTCAAACACCTGCCCCTGCTGAGATGCTTGGGACCATCCCAATCTTCAGGCAACCCACTGTCCCAAGAATTTTTTACAATCTGAGCACTGAAATGCAATGACTGCTGTCCCTGGTTGGGAAAGTGGCGACATCTTCCCATCTCTCTACAGCTGGATTTCACCTACGTTGACAAAAAGGCATTCCATGAGAAACACTGAAATGTTCCCCACAGCATCAGCCGTAATTTGTAAGAGACAAACAGAAATATTCCCTGCACCATCACAGTATCGCTGTTGCTGTAATCCTGTCCTGCCCTTAAGGGGCAGCATCCTCTCTTCCACTCTGCTGGCTGTTTGAGATCCCGAGGGCAGGAAGAGGCCACTGGTGATTCATTCTGCTTCCCACCTGGAGCAGTTTCCATCTCTGGCACTGCCCAGAGGCACCGTCCCTACAGTGCACCAGGGCTCGGAGCAAACCTGCAGCAGATCGTGTTCACTTCCACAAAATTAACACAATCTTTAATTAATGCAATAAGCACTGATGAGTAATAAATCATATTAAAATACAAGGAAGGCAATTTTTTAATAAATTAAGCATTGATTCACTCAATAAATATTAATCTACTAAGCATCAAGAATTCATTACATTTTAGAAAACCAGTTGAAGAACATTGCTGGTGAGCTGGTCTGCAGTGTGCAGAATGGTCCCTGTTCACCCATAATATACACTTACTTTTAACTAATTCCTTAATTTATCAAGTTAAACAACTTGCCTGAAAGTGAGTCTGGATTATTATTCCATTGCAAGATGCAATTTTCTCGACACAGATTCTAACTCACCCCTCAGATTTTTTCCTGTTTCTTAGTAGCTCCTTTTCTAAGTACCTCCCTTCTCTCCCTTTGTTTTGGAGGTCTTTATAATATTTGCTGACTGGTGTCATTTAATTTTCACCTCAATTAACTTAGCAAGTGTTGCAAAACTAGGAAAAAAAATTGCAGGGGGAGTGTAAATTAACTCATTCATTTAAGTTTAGCTTATCTATGAGATGTTCTTTCACACTTTGCTCTCTGCAGAGTTCCTCCAACCTTTTATATAGATGTGGGATGTGCTGCACTTGCTTTGACTCTTATCTACAGATTAGCAAAAGAGAAGGAAAAAAAGCCAGATGCAAAGATGCCCCACGAGACTGATATGGAGCTGTTTCTGTAGCAACCGATGATTTTCTTCTCATGTAAGAATGAGCCTCGTCATATCTAATTCTGAATGTATCTGGGCCTTACTCTCCAGCCAAAGCTGTGTCAAGTATAAAGTCAATATAGTCAGAAAGAATGATAAAAAAGCAATTATAAAGTCATCTTCCTACTCCTCCTCCAGCCACGATCCAAAAAATATCCTTATCCCTGCCTTCTGTCCCAGCACATCATCTCCAAGCCCCCCACAGCCAGCAGGGCAGGTAAATGGGGATGGAGCTGGCAGCAGCCATTCAGGGATCTATTCCACACATGATGCTGGAAGCTTCTTCATCTTCCCAGCCATCCACATCCCAGGAACCAGCAGGGGTTTTTCTAAAACCCAAGGCCATCTAGTCCTACCTTGCTCTGAGTCTCCCTATGAAATTCCTAAGCCCCGAGCTGAGACCAGCTTCAGCTCTGGAAAGCTCTTGTTGGATTTGTGCCCTTTCACTGCCTTCACCCTGTGGGCAGTTTTTGCAGTGAACCCAAAACCAGGCTGCCCACTCACTAACAGCTCCTGCCACAGACCCTCAAAGGAAGCTGGAGTTGACCCTCTGGGACCTCACAAAGACTTTGTCTTCCAAAATGTGTTTTGGTCTCTGCTATTGATTTCTTCTCCCTCATCTGAGTATGTTTTGAACACATCTGTCCCTCACCACCTTCAATTTACTCTGCAGAGGGTTTAAGATTGAAATGAAGTGCATGATGTTATTTTTTTTCCAGGAAATTTTGCCACAAGTTGTCACTAATAGTGTCTTTTCTTTTAGACTTCAAAACTAGTGTTTCTTTTCTGTAAACTGTGTTGACACAAGAGTAATTGAAACCATTGTATCTTATCACAAAGTAAAGCTGAGGATGTACTGAAGGGTGCATTTCACATTTCTGAGGCCTTTAGCATTGCCACACTCTGCAATGTCAGTGCTTTAGAAATCTGTCCTTTCAATTATGGCATGAAAGAACCAGGGTTCAGAAAAAGATCAAAGTGATCCCAAGTGTGGAACTTGGCACAGTTGGGTGGCACAATGTGGTGCCCACAGGCACCACCAGGGTTTGCATTGGAGGGAGAATGTGCAGGAGGGGGAGGTTAAAGGCTGTATCCTATCCTTCCTTGTTGCCATCCACTGATGGACAGTTTAAGAAATATTCAGGGCTGACCAACATCTGGATAAATTTTCTAAGGAAGGCTTAAATGAAGGAAGGTGTGGCAAAAAAAGTGAGAATTGCACATCTGCCTAGTTCCTCAAATGCAAGTTTCACTACTTGTAGCTACCTCCCTTCAGAGAGCAAGAGTTATGTCCAAAGAGAAACTCTTGATTTAAATAATGATCCCAAAAAGCTACTAATTCAAATCCTGTAAAAATGGATAATTTGATGATTTAAAGTTGCCTTTTTTTTTCCTCCACATTATGCTGAGCGATAATCTTTTCTTTCCATCCCAAAATCACAGGCTTTTGTTCACATAATGAAACAAGATCTCACATTTTGTACTTCCTTTATGATTAGCTGCTAAAGTTTCCTGGTATCATGATAAAATGAACCAGTCAGCTTGTTGACACTTGACTGGGATTTTAGCAAATTGCATCTGCTGTAGCCTACTCTGTGGAATCAATTATTGATAATATAGGTGTGGAAGAACATTTATAAAGTGGTTTGGGATATGTTCTCGCTCATGCTAAGAACTATAATGAGCATTTTAAACCATTTTGACAGTGACCTCTGCAGATATTTGATCGCTGCAATATGTGGTAACTTGATTCTGGTTTAGAATCAAAACCAAGTCCGAATAATGAAAGACAGTGCCAAACCTTTAAGCTACTTTACTCATTCTTCCAGTGCACATATTCTCCCACTTAATATCTGACACTTGCCTATTTCTTTCCCCAAACCAACGATGCATGGTACCTTCCTGTTTTCCCAAAGCACTGCCAAACGAGTAGCTGAGATCTCTCCTTCTTCCCCCTTGAACTACTTGTCTCAGGAGCAGAAGATTCACACATAATGTTCTCACAGCCCTGTTGTGCTCCAAAGCTCTTTGGAGTGACTATTAATACAGCAGAGGTTAAGGAGAGGTGGAAAAGCCAGTTTTTTAGCACACCTACAAACACTCTGAAGTACCTATGGCAGAAGTAGAAAGTTGTAGCTCCTTGGTGAGGAGGTTCCTACCAAAAGCTGTAGATCACTGCCCAAGTCAGGGGAAGCTGAGGTCCTTCAGTGACTGCACAGTGAGGCTGCTGAAAGTGGGCACTCTAAGCTTTATGGGCCCCACAAATTCATGGTCTTATCCACGTATTCTTGAGTGACATCTACTGGTGCTACATCTATAGGTTGCCTTATTTACATACACAGCACTCATAAGTAGTACCCAGATTCAGAGTGAAGCACTAGGAATGCAAAAATGGCGCCTCTCTGTTCACTATAAATATTAACAATCACAACAAAAAGTTGTTAAGGCTATCTCATCTCTGGGAAGAAAGGGAGGAGGACTGAACTGCTTTGGAATTAACTGCTCCTTAACTTTGCCAATAGAAGTTATGACAACAGAAAGCCCCTTGACTGAGGGAAAAGAAGGGATGATATAGCCAATACCTTTGTTCTGCTCTTTCCCAAAAGCTCTGGGCCTGCAAGAAGTGAAGGAAGAGAAGAGGCCCATTTCTCCATGGTCTGGCCCCACATGCAGATTGAGATCAAGCCTTTTTTTAGCTGCACTAAATAAAAAGGTGGTTTGTGCATGTTTTAAATGTACTTACACAGCAAGGGTTCAGGATCTACTCATTCCACAGTTTAACTCAGCACTCTAAGGGGTTTTTTTTGGTGAAACACTGCCATGCAGGTTTTTCACAGTTTCTTGTATTACTATGTAAATTGCAGAGCTGTGGTTATAATCCTGTGCTTGTGACATCAATTACTTAATGCCTATAGAGATTATTGTAATGCCACAAACAACGGATTACGTTTTAAAGTACACAGTAAGCAGCAGGAGCTAATAAACTCCTCTCTTTAAAATTTATTTATTTTGAAAAATAGAGTAAACAAGGGCAGGAAAAACTGTACAGACCTCACACAGTGCCATTAACAACCAAAATCTATCCATGACACAGATCCCTTTAGGCACGGCCTTGCCATTCTTTAGTTGTGATTCCTGTCTTACATTAAGTCTCACAAAGGAAAGGAGCAGTATTTGTGAAAGCAATTATGAACTTTGAAAGTTCACCATTTGTTGGGGGGCTGGGGGAGAGAAGCAGCAGTGTTCAAGGAATGTGTAATTAGAAACAAAGCATATCTACCTATAGCAGTAATGGGATATTGACTGACCAGCCATTGTTTATGGGCTGGTTTAGATAACAGACAGCACAGATCAACCCCCAACACAGGCAATTTTTAAACTAAACATACACTTGTAGGAGCCTGCGATTATCATCATCAGGGAGACACAAATCTAGGAGTTCATGTCCCTGCTCTGGCCCATCTGGACTTTAGGACTGAGCTCTGAACCAGCAGATCTGGTTCTCCCAAACGTTCTTTTGCTGCCTATAACTAAATAAATATTTATTCAAATTGGGACTAAAGTTCCAAAACTCATGTCTGACCTAAGCAGTTTAGCTACCAGCTAGTACCAGCTTAGTAGCAGTTTTCTATTCTCTCCATTCCAGTTTAATAAACTGTCTTCGTGCCAGAATAGCCAGGACACTGGTGGGGAGAAGACTGACTTGGCTTCAAAGGCATTACTGGTTTGGGAAAAAAAGGGAATTCTATGAGAAGAAGGAAAAAAAACCCACCTGGGGTTCTGAATGTGTTGGGAAAATTTCTGAAACATGAGAATTTTTCACTGAAAGAGTGATTGACTCCAACCCCCCAAGCTCTGCTCAGGCTGTCACGGCACCACTACAGCCAAAGACTTCTCTGCAATAGGGACAGGCAGGAGGGAAGGCGGAATAACTCTGTGTTTTCACATTTAAATTAGGAGGATTATTGAAAATCCCTCCCCAACCTCCACATATTGTGTAATGTCTCTTGATTACTGTATATAAGTCAAGGCAACATGATAAAAATTGCAGCAAAAAGTCAAATTAGAATCTATTATGTATGGGCAAATATATGAATTTATATGTCCAACTATTTTGGTCTCATCTAATTTCAAGCTTTTCATCTAATTTCAGTTTGAGTCTGTTTCCTTTCACAGTCCATGGCAGTGAGTTTGTCTTTCTATTGCTCAGAAAAAAAATTTTTTTTTTTCCAAACCAGACCACAGCTTGTCTTATTCACTTTAACAAATGATTCAGAGCATCCAAATCTTCATTCTCCCAAAACCTGCCTATTTAATTACAGCACTGTCTGCAGAAGTCAAATGGCACAAACGAGCGTGGGCTCTTCTGAAGGTAAAAGGACCAATCTGACTTTCCAAACAGACCCATCCCTTCCTCATTTGTTTCTGAAGTAATGCCGTTGTACTTTCCTACGAAATGTGCTAAAGTCATCACTAAATCCCTGCAACTGAGTATCTTGAGCCACAGAACTTGTGGAACAAGGTACATTCAGGCTGCAAGTGCTATCAAAATTCCTCAGGACTAACAGGGCAGCTCTGGGGCTCCTTACAGCCTCTCCCAGGGTCACTCTGCCTTTGTACACTATCTAGTGTAACTCATGTTTAATCTGTGGGTGGTGTCCCTAGAATTGTAAATAAAAAAGTCAAATGGAGGCTACTGGAGCCAAGGCAGCATTTCACTCTATACATCTCAATTGAGACAGTTTTATCTTAGTTCTTAAATTTGGCATTTTAGCCCAAATCTTTCACTCAGGTGCTTTAAACTGTGAAAACCATTCCAGGGGAATTTTCATTCACAGCAGCTGAAGAGAGTTATATATGTTGTAAATAATATGTTATATTAAAGGAGAAAATAAGAGTTTGGTTCATCAAAATCAATGAACTGAATTAGTTTGCCTGAGAGCAGCCTGGAATGGAGTAAGAAAATGAGGCCATCCAGATATTACAAGTTTGCTCCTCTCCTCAGCCCATGTCAGGTTATTCTGACTAATAAAATAGGGGACAACATTTGTCCTGTCCACTGAACAGAGATAAGAGCTCTGAAACCCTCTTTTCATTAGCCTCGTTGCTAACTGGTTCAAATTATCTCTCTTTTACAGTTGTTCTATAAGCAATTCACTGGGGACCTGCTCTCTGATGTAAATCTAGTGGTGGTTAAAAAACCCAGAGCACGCACTTGTGAAAAATCTGGTGACTGGCAAACTGGGGACTACTTTGAGCATGAGGTCCTAGTGCACGAGAGAAGGGAACCAAATGCCCTATTAACCAATTTTAACATGAAGCTGCTCATTTTTTTGCATCACAAATGTGGGTTCAGTCCAGCCAAAGGCTGTTTCCCCAGTTCCCCCTGGTGAGACAGTCACTGGAGGCAGATGGTGCTCCTCAGAACCAGATCCCCACAGGACAGAAGCTGAGATTTGCTCACGTGTAACAAATGTTTAACCAAGAATGTGGTGACTCTGTCATGAGGTACTGCAAAGCAGTTGTCCTTTGGGCTGCACAGAAAATACCTTTCTCCGGGTAATTTGAAATGTGGGTGTTTGCCTGTGATTTGTGAGGCACTCTGAAGTTTCCATTTTTTTTCAGAAATAGATAGTTCTGTATTTTAATTGCTACCATTGCCCTTATTTATGTTCTTCATTTTTTAGAAGAAATCCAAGAGGTTTCCAAACATCCACTGAGCATTAACCTTAAAAATTAATTATCTAGATGTTTACAACAACATTTACACACTGTGTTAGGAAAAGCAATTTGCTTCCCCAAAGAGTACCTATTTCTCAGTTAGCAAAAAAGCTGTGGTATGTCAAGAGTAACTCAGGAGGAAGCATCAGTCCATCATTTCAAACCAATTTCACAGCTGCAGGAAAGGTGAACAAAGTTTCCACAGGTGAAAATGCCAGGAAAATTTATCCTTGTTCTTAGCCTGAACTCTGTTGTGTCAGACAGCTATATTTCAGGATTTTTAAAAATTTGGGGGTGTTTTTTGAAAGACCAACACAAATGTAAATGTTTCAATTTATAGCGGCAAAATTAGGTGTCAGATTCATTCTTGTTTTCGGTGAGCTGAAATTTTTCTTTTGGGCACTGAAGACAGAGAACATTTTTCCTTCTGAAATGTGGCTCCCCTTGCCATGGTCCTGCGGGTTTGGGTTACGGAGGAGACGCAGGAGCCAAGCTCAGCTTTTCCCTCTCCAGTCCCAGCCTCCCCAGAGGAATGTTTATTCCCCACAGACCACTCCAGAAGTCTCTCTACTGTGTCAGCCACCAGAAATATATCTGTGCTAATTTCCAGCTGGAAAAAAATATGAGAGTTCACATCTTTTATATCCCCAAATAAATAAACTAAGCAGTTCAGACAATACAATAGAATCAGTGCTTTCAAATGAGCTTTTTCATGAAGCCTGAGTAGATTTCCAGCCCACATGAGCAGAAAACTAAGTAAAATCATTGGGGATTACTGTTAAAAAGCCCCTTTAAAAAAAAGAAAAAGGAAAAAGAAAAAGAAAGAGAAGCTGCTCTTAGGGCAGAAAAGGCACTTTGCATACAAGGAGCTGGCAAAGCAAGGGGCAGCAGAGAAGAAAGTGTTAAGAGAACTGAAGATAAAAAGGTGCCATTAGGAAGATGGCTTTGGAGAAGATTACATAGAAATAAGACAAAATTTTTCTGAAAACCAAATAAGCAAACAAACCAGCTCCCCCAGCCCTCTGATCAGCAAAGAAATCAGAACTGTCAGCTCTCATCTGCCTCGTACAATAAACCTAAACTCAAAAGAATAGTTAAGTTTTGATTCAAGCCACACAAAGCTAATTTTTGCTGGCCATGGCTTTCCCTAACTAGGTGTTTTGGACTCTGAGGAACTTGAGATTTTCTAGGTTGGGGAGTGTTTTAGTATTGCTACTGTGTCAACTTTGAATTATGCACAGATTTTTAAATATGGAACTGTTCCTCTACTTATGATGACAGGCACATTCACATCACATAAAATTGGGAATGAGGAGAGCTAAACAAAGCCAGTGAGTTCTGAATTGATCACCTAAAACATCTGCTGTATTGCTTAGGAATTGCAGCACATATGGTATATCAGAGCATCCAATATTTGGAGGCACACTACCTATGCAGAACATCCATAAAATGTCAGAAACACCCATTTTGGCCATCTCAATCTTAACTCTGAATGTTCTTTTTTTAAAATAAAATGCCTAAAATTATTTCTGGGTTTATTTTTCTGTTTCATCATGTAATTTAGTTGCCATCAACTTATCTCCTGCCCTAAGTCTCCCCTGTCTTTCTGTACAGCACTGGGAACGCTAATAGTGTTCAAAACAACCACAAGAACATATTGGAAAAGAGAAAAAGAAGTGACCATCTAAATGTGATCCTTCCTATCTGAGTCAATCTGTTCCTTGCACTTACTCTGAATCTCACCACTGTTGGGATACAAGAATCAATCACAGCAACCCTAACACAATATTGATTAACAACAAATCAGAAATATGCATTCAGAATGGGATTTTGCTCTGATTTACAAATCCTGCTATATCACGTTCCAGGCCTTGCCAATAGAAAGGATGTGACATTTTTCAAGAATAACTGACCTAAGAGTGAATTATGCACCCAAATACTTTTTAAGCAGTAATGTATTTTTTAAAAAGATTCTAAGAATCAAAATCTCACTAAAACAGGTCAGACTGGAGCCTCTGTGTCCACAAAAAAAAAAAAAATAGCAAGGCAAAATATCTCAAATCATCAAATAAAAGTATTTTTTAAAATCCTACTGCCCAATTACTGGCTTTTCTTTGCAAGTTTGGCTTTGATTTGGGGGAGATAAGAAGGGCTGGACTGTCATATCCACTCAGACTGCATCCCAAAGGAAGAGAAAGCTGCTGTGCAAAACAGAAAAAAGACCAAATGGGACATTGGAGCCACAGAGTCAGAGGAACCATTACATAGAAAATAAATTCTTCACACGGGAGCTAGTCTAGGGAATAGTACAGGTTCAGAAAAGATGGCAGAGATCAGCTAAAATACTTGCAATTTCTCATGCCAGAGTTTCCTTTAACCAGTTCAAGCTCAGAAAGAGGTAAGGGTGAACCATGAATCAACACTCACCGAGTCTCTCTGGTAAACTTATTATTTGTTGTTGCAGTCTCTTGCAGAACTCAAGACAAAGGCTTTCCTTCTGCAGATAAACACTAATAAAAGTGCCTGTATTTTCTCACTGCTTTGAACCTAATCCATGGGTAAAAATCAGTAGCAAGTTGCATAATTCTTAAAATTCCTCAAAAATTTATTGGATTACATTCTACGAGTGATTACAAATAAACCCAGCACTAATTTACCCTTTATATCTTCAGGCAAACTGGAGAGATTCTACTCACCCATCTCAAACATTCAGAATTTCAGAATTAATTCAGTATTTCAGAATTAAAATATCATTCTGGGGTGGCCAAGAGGTGAATCAGGTACCAGCTTTGACAATTCCAGCCCACAAAAACAGAAGGCAATGTAGAACCCAAATAACAACACACAAAATCATGAACCATTTCAAATAAGTTCTGTGCCTAGCAAGCACTGTCCAGCTTAGCAGGATTATTGTTTCTAACACTGGGATGCTAAAATATGGTATTTAAAGAAACTGCATTGTGTACTTAATGATAGCCAGCTGAATAATACTGAAAATGAAAATCTTATTTTCTCCCCTTATACCCTCAGGTCATTGTGCAATCAAAGGGGGCAAAAAGCACAGCTCACATTATCTGTGCCATAAACTTATTCCAAACCTAAAAGGCCTCAAATTTTGTAAGAAAAACAAAATTCAAAGCTTTTTCAAAGAGAAGATCCCAAAAGTAAAACTATTGCTAGAGCAGAGAGAATTCTGTGAGGGCTCCCTCTTTTGGCAACAAAATAAAAGCTTCACAGATCATCATGAAAAGCTTTCCACAAGAGGTTCTTTGCTTTCAGGAGTACAAACCTCACATCACACACAGCCTGGCCTGATTGTATTTTATCTTCTAGGGAAGACCTCAGCTGCCCAAAAGTTTTCCTCTTAACAATACAGAGAATTCTGCTGCTCTTGAATTTTGGAGTTACGTTTACTGTTCCTTGATTCTGAAGAGTACTTGGAGCAAGAGGAACCACTCAAAATTCTGCATTTTGCTGGGAGCAAAATTTTACTGGGAGCTAAGGGTTATAGGAGTGGCCAGGAGCAGGCAGAAACAGAAGCAATTTGGCATTGGCTGGGATAAAAATCACAGGATTAGTCAAGAAAATGGGTCACAGAGGACAGGCCAAAGAACATGTGTGAAAAATGGCTTTTTCTGATTAGTCCCTTCCTGGGAAGTGTGCCAGAAAGTACAGAAGGTCCCCAAGAAATTTTCTCAGGCCAAGTTTCACTGTGCAGCTTTTCCATGGGAGCTGTCAATAGGGAAAAACATCTAGAAATTTTTTATCACTGTTAGGATTGCTGGTGCAGAAGGTTTTTATCTGGGCACAGGGTTTCTAAGAGCTGCTGATGGCTTGGGAAGGGGCCCTGCCCTGAGTGTGGGCTGCACTGGCAAGGTGCTACACCTGAATTTGCAGTAACCTGGGGGCTGGGATGTCCAAGGAAGGAAAATCTGTTCACCTGAGTTGTTACCACATTTCTCAGTACAATGGAGTTTGGGGTCAGTATGCACAACCTACAGGCAATTTAAGGCAAGTTCTTTAGTATTGTACCAACACCCCAGACCCATTCATATTAATTTGGCCTTATAGTCACATAAATTTATATATATATACTTAATAAAAGATAGGGAAGGCTTTGGATAACTTTCTCCCTTTTGCTTCTCTGTAATTTACGTCACCTGATATTCTGAAACTCCAATTTTTTTTACAATGGGAGCTTTTTAAAAACTTTTGGTATGGGTTATTGAAATTTAAAAGTTCATTATGTTATAATTGTCCCATCTAGGCCTCAAAAGCTTTTTTGTTACTGCTGTCCTGTGGGGAAATTGAGCAAGGGGATGCTGGTCATGTGAACTCAGGGAGAGGACGAAACATGACAGATATGATGGGGTCTTTCAATTTAAATATCCTGTCTGAAAAAGGCAGATCATTCTGGATTTATACACATAAAGAGAATATCATGCTAACTTTTTATTAAAAATTAAAATCTTTTGAGTCACAACAGAAATCAATATACCGCAATTTGAGTGAAGTAGAATGATGATCCTGTGGTTAAGTAATTGAAAAGGGAATTGAGTAATCTGTCATTCTCCCTGCTCTGGGCAACTAAGCTCTGGATGTCTTAAGCACTGCATTGTAGGCTCCTAAAAGAGTCAGACATCATGTTTCCAAAAGCAATTTCAGCAAGCAAGGCAGCATTTTGGGTACATTCCTAAATACAAGTCTTCTTTTTTACATTTTGCACATCCTGGAATTGTGGCCTTTTCTAACATCCTGGACTAAGAAGGTTCAAGGAGCTCAACAAGGTGCCCAGTAAGGATGGAGGGCACGGCCACATGATCTGAGACAACCAAGCATTGCCCATCTCTAACCTGGCAGGTGAAAACTGACCATGGCTGTAAAATTATTTGGAACTGCAAGGCTGGGCAGGAGCTGCTGAGACCTCTGAAATGTGCAGAGCTGTGCTGAACTCAGCCCCTCTGCCTTAGAGCAATGCTAGACCTGCCTGCAACTGGCTTTGAAAAGCATCCCAGGAAGTCTGATACCTCAAATCACTTCTGAAAATGAGACTAAACTACCTAAAGTACTTATGCATTACTGTACATAGTGCTGTGGAGGTCAAGTTCGAAATTCAAAAACTGAAAACTGAACTGCTCAGCTCAGCAAGAAGGCTGCTGTATTTCCTTTCTTTTGTTGTTTCTCTCTTTTACCAGCGTAAATTTGTCCTATGTGGGAGAACATCGTGCAGTGCTGTGGTGTTAGATAAGTTTTCTGTGCTCAGATTTTCCTTTGCTGTATGTGTATATGCAATTACATACCTCACTGCCTGGTTATCCTGTGGTATGGACCAGAGTGAGGTGGGCAGAGATGGGGAACCTCTAGGATTTAAAGAATAAAGGCAACACAAATGCAAAAAGGTGGATGGTGAAGACAGGCAAATCATGATGCAATTCTGTATGAAAATATAACTGTACACACAGAATAGGCAAAACCTGTCCAGGCTTCAGTATGGATCCGAATAACCTCCAGAATCTGGGATGCTGCTTCTTTTCCTTACATGCCATCATGCCTTTCTTACACCCAACTGCAGCAGCTCAGGAAGAGGAGAGTTTGCCTGCATTTGGAATTTGCCTGCCTTTTGTCATAACCTTAATTTCATTGAGTTGCTGAGTTTTGTTTCTCTATAAAATGCACCATTCCAGCTTCCAGCAGACATGCAGATTAGCCTTATCCTAAAGCACCTCATCTCTATTTATCCCGGGATAATTAGTCACTTAAATTAGAAGTCATTACCAAAGGCTACAAAGGCCTTTAGCAAAGGCTTGTTGACAGGCTGAAAATATTTAAAATACTTTTAGGTCTGAGGGTGGGAAGAGAGGGGTATGTGTTTGGGGGGGAGGTGGGGGGAAGAGAAATATCATCATCAGAGGAAGGAAATTCTGGCAGAGAAAATGGGGCTGTGTTAATCTGTATTCATTCCTAAAGAAAGACTTATACCATTGTATGCTGCCACGGTGATATATAACAGAGGACATTTAAAATGCCAAGCCATAAAAGTGTATTTTCTTCATTACATTTTCGTTGAATGCTTTGATCTTCCCATTTTACGCTATAAGTTTGATTCATCATTACTTTCCAGTAAGAAACTGCCACATTTGATTGTGGAAAGAAGAATTCTTATCTAATTGCAATTTGTAAGCACAGGATTTAGTGTATTGTTGCCTGAAAAATGGAACTGTCTAAATTATTTTCCCTGAAACTAACATCCTCAACAAATAAAAGCAACATGTGATAGCTGGGCATAATTAAAGAAAAATGACACCTACTGTTACATGAATAAAGAAAATATGTTGATGACAAGAAAGGGGGAAAAAATGTGATTTCCCTGCAGTTTTGGTAAAACACAAAAGCATCACATTTTAGTTCTTTTAACACATTTGTTCAATGAATTGGAAAAAAAGCAATCCCATTCTCCAAAGCAGCCTGTAATGTACAGTTGTTTCCCTGCAGTCAGAGCAGCGCACGTCAGACATTTTGGATTTACTGTGCAGGCACAGCAGCCCTGTCGGAGTGTCCGGACACCCAGCAGCCTTTTCCCCAGCAATGGCACAGGAATGACAAAACAGCCACGGAAATCTGGGCTTGTAGAAAAACCTCCCTGAAAGGTTCCTATTTGCAGCTTCACTTTCAACAGCCATTTTGATCTCTTAAGGTGTCTATACATATTTTATACAATCAGTTTTCAAGCAACTTTCTGCTTCTTCAAAACATTTTTTTTTTATTATTATTTTCTGCTTTATTGCTCGTCATCCTTGCTCCCTCACATGTGCTTATCTATTCCATTCCCCAATATTAAGAAACTCATAGAAAACCTCTGGTAACAAAACATGTAATATTCTGTTATCATTTGGCATTTTACCATCCAAAGCTTAGAGTATTTGTCTTTTTTTCCTTTGTTTTCAGCACTGTCCTGTCTCGCCCCTCCCCACAGCATTCACATATTCATTACAGATGCCTTGATAAACTCGTTTTCGACTCCGTGGGGTATGAATAGGGTTATGGAAATCACCTATCTATAGCAATACTTGATAACAAATATGCAGTGATAGCTCTGAGAGATGAATTATTCCCCATTCTCAACAGCACCAGAACAGTATAATTTGTAACCTGTAGGAGGAAATGCTATCCTGACATTAGCAAGTTTTCCAGCCCATTCTGAGATCCATCCTGCTCCAGCTACTCCCACAATGTACTCAAGAAAGTGACTCAGAAGCCACACTGGATATTTCTACCCAAGCTGGCAATGCAGCTTTGACTGCAAAGATACAGTCAGACCATAATGTGTAATGTACTTATAGAAATATACCTAGGATATGACTAACTACTACAGAAGCACTATTGCTGTCTACTATAATTATTACTTGTAAGCAAATATATACACAGTCACAAGAAACACTATGAATCCCTAAAAAGAAAAAAATATCTAATTATGAATCTTCACTGCTTACAAATGGTTTCAAGTATTGTCTCAAAATACAGAGCAGTACTCCAAGTAGAAGCATAGTAGTAATGACTGGGTTTGCAAGACCAAAAGAAAAATCAATAAAATGGTTACTCTGGAATTCAGGTCATACTGCAGCAGCAATGGGGTTGAGCAGCTGTGTGAGGGATGCAGCCAAAGCCTGGTTAGAAGCCACTGGCCTTTTCTAGAGATAGAAGAAACACTCTACATGAGTCACCTTCTGAGCCACCTGCAAACTGCATATCAACAAGCTCTCAAAATAGCAAAAGCATGGTGGGGGGTGGGCATATGCATCTCTTTCTCAGAACAGGATCTCCAGTTAGGTATAATAAATAAATAATGAAAAGAGGGCTTTCTGCAAGACTAAAATATGTTTTTCAAACACCCAGGTATTGAACTGGGTGCTTGTAAACTGTGAAATCTGACAGCAGCTGCACAAGAATTCCAGAGCTGGAGAGAGGCCTTACTAAAGTATTGTGATAATAACCACCTTGAAGATTAGTGCCCATTTTACCAAGATTTCACTCATCATGGCTACAATGTCGTGTTTCACCTCAATTCATTACAAGGACAGTTGTTCTCTGCGTTGCCAACTGTTAGGACAAACCCCGGTATTGGGGCAGAAGAATTTTGCTGTGCACCCCACGTGAATATCATGTAAGATCCATGAAACTGAGCTCTAAACCCAGTTATCCCCGTGCCAGTGTGGCTGCTGAGCTTGCCAACCAGTGCTTCTCTCTCAGCACCACTGGGAGCAGCTGTCACAGGCTCCTCAGCAGCCCTCTCACTGCCTGCAGCCAGAGTTACCTTTCCTGTCTATGGAGAAGGACCAATCGGATTAGAAAACACTTATTGACATTAAGCATCCATTAGATGATCTCCCAAGGTCCCTTCCAACCTCAATGATTCTATGAAATATTCTTTTATGTCAATAAACACAAGCAGATCTGATCAAATATTGATTTCCAGCACTGCTCTTCCCGAGGCAGCCTCTCTATAACATTGTGAGGGAGGCAAGTGATGGGGAGGATGAGGGATGTTTTCCCCTGCCCTGTCTCTCTTTTGAAGCCTCAGGGAGTTCTCTACAGATTCAAGAGAAACAAAACACGTGTGGTTTTGAAGAGAGACAGCTCCTGCTTAGGACTGTCAATACTGCTTTGGGTCTGAGGGGTTTTTCTTGGACCATTCAAAGAAGTTTTGCACCAGGATCTGGATGCCCCCTTCACCATCTGGACTCCACAAGCTTCTGCAAGTCTAAGACATAACAAAAATAAAAGGAAAAAACAAACAAGACCATTCCCCAGCATCTTAGCCCAGGCAGACTTCTTGTTGCTTAAAAGGGAAAATTTCCATTTCTCTCAAATAATTTATGGCTATTGCTGCAGATAGTCACCTCACATGAAAGATTTTTGGACACTGCAATGTTAGATAAAAGCCCTGAAATATCTGGGATAAAGGACTGTCCCTGGCCCGCACTATTTCAAAATATTTGCCAGGCAAAATCAAAATGTGACCTTCTTCAAAATGCATAAAAAGACCATTATTTATTTATTTTTCAATTTCTCCTAAAAGTTCCCTAATGTACAAAGAAAGTGGCATTACTGCAGGGCACATCACAAGCATTTGGGAGAGTAGGAAAGAAAAAGGAAAGAAAAACGAAAGAAAAACGAAAGAAAAAGGAAAACTCTCCCACTGAGCTCCTCTTTTTCAGAAGCATCATTCTATGATCAGGAGTGAGCTGTTTTGATTTCTTTCCCTTTTTTTTTTTTTTTAATTGCTTTCCTATATTATACCAGATTCTTTTTTTTTTCTTGATTGCAGAAAACATTTTCAGTCTGGAATAATTTTTAACTACTTCATTAAATTGTCCTAAAAGACAAAGAATTTTAAAACAGTGTGCTTTTATGATGTGAAAATCCATTCTAGAGCTTAATGGAGCTACTGCTGTGAAATCATAAATCAGCATGGGCAAAACAATGAACCATAATATTTCACACTGATGTGGGAGGAACAGTTTCTGGTCTTTTATATAACTTCTAGTCTATGTTAAGCAAGAAGTATTAAGACTAACTTAGAGACACTGTCAGGGTTTGACAACAGGTATGATAAACAAAAAGAATTCACTATTGCCTATCAAACATTGTAAACTCAGGCCCTTTTAAAAATTATCTGAGCATCCTCAAATCCAAAATGAAGTCGGTGGAGTCCTGCAGTAGCTCTGTGCTTCTGAAACTCAGTTGCCCATTTTTAATGGAGAATGGCAAAATACCTTGTGGGGATACAGAGCAATTTAAAGCATTATGAAGACAAAATACTAAGTACCACTTCTTACTGTACACACCATTTCATCAGGGCATTTTTAATCAGCATGCCTCTGAGAGAGCCGAGCTCAGCTCCACAATATTTAATGTCAATGGCTGCTGGTTAGCAGGGGTGGCAATTCTGCTTAGTGGGGACATCTTCCAGTGATTTAGCAGTGATTAGTGCTTCTCAGTCTCCTGCTGACTGTCACTGCTCCTTTCTCTAACAATAGCTGCTTGCTTTCCTCAGTCCTTCTGCCTGCTAGAAATTGCTTTCAGTGTTTTTCCAGCACCCCCTTCTTCCTGCCATCATTTCCTAGAAAGAGCTTTGGTCCCAAGGGCTTGGGAAGGCCCTACTGCACAACCAGAGATGCTGTGACTGGCCCAGCTGGCAGCATTGCACTACTGTGGGACCATCCAGTCCTTTTCTCAATGCATTCAGCATTTAATTCCCCCTCCATGGATCTGTCCAGTGGCAACAAAACACTGACGCAAGTTTTCAGTTCCCTGGGTAGGAGCATTGTCGTAGGAAGGGAATTTTTTATGACCTAATTCATCCATTCAACAGGGAGCTCAGCACAGACTGGGCATTTAAGAAATTCAACAACTTTTTGATAATTTTTGTTTCGTCCTTTTCTCTGTGACAGAATTATTCTTTCATGCATTCTGTCTTTAGTGTGCTCGCACATTAAATCCCAGTAAATGTATTAGGGGTGCTGAAGTCTGCGAAAATTCCAGACCTGCAATTTCAATCCTGCACTTTAAATCTGCAATATCATTTGACTGCTTCCTTCCCAGCGTTGTTAAAACAGTGGTTGTTCTTTTGTGGGTGGGGCTGGATAAGTGATGATTCATTAAATTCCCAGAAAAAAAATATCTTGCAGTTTTTAATAATTAGCTTCATTTAAATTTAATAACAATGCAGCTTGAAGAGAATCCTGGTTTAGTGACAGAAAATAACAGAAACAGTCCTTGCTTTTTCTTTCTTCTCACTGTTGAACAATATCCTTGTTCCCACACAGGACACTTTGGGCTCATTATATCAGCAGCAGATGATACCGTGTCTAAAACATCAGTTATTTGTTATTGGGTTTGCCATGAACTTCCTGTGTAATCTTCAGCAAGTTACTAGTTTACCATCTAGAGGAATTAACCTCATACTCTGCTCTACCTGATCTAGACATTTTATGGTTTCCTTAATAAATATAAAGCCAGAACAGATAGTAGGATATTTTTAAGTGTTTACAAGGAGAGATGATTCCAAAACACTAGAGGGTTTATTTTTTTTCTTTGCTAACAACCAGAGAACCTTAAAGAAAGTCTTTGAGCAATAGCTGCATTCCTGATATCTACCGCTTTTAGAAGAATTTGCAAATTTTTTTGTATTCAAATGGCATCAATAAAATGATGGTTTATGAACACTCTTTAAAATGCAGAGAGGGAAAGAGAATACAGAAAGATGTAGAGTAATTCAATATTCCAGAGACTGCAGCCTATGAACCCCAGACAATAAGGACTCTATAACAATACAAGTCTACAGTGTACATAGAGTTTTGATATCAGACTCCTTTTTAATCAGAGAATGAATTTTATCAATGTTGGTCTAAAGTAACCTTGGGCACCGTTAAGATTGCTAAAGGGGGAAGGAGCCTGGATAAAATAATTACATATAAATCTCCAAGAAGAAATTGCATTTGATCCCGAGTACACATAGAATATATTACAACCAGGCTATTTTTAAAATACTTACTCAAAGATATTGAACAATAAGAATTTTCTTGGGCATAAAAAGGAAAAAAGGCACCTACATTTAATAAACATTTTATAAATTGTCCTTATACTTCTTTAAAGACTGCAGGAGAAATTCTCACTTGACATAAATGGTTCTAGACCTGCATCTTCAGAAAGTATTTAGAAGCAAGACCCACAAAGTCTCAAAGTTTGTACCCCTAGACTGTAAACTACAAGCAATTTCAGAACAGAAACACCAAATGATGAATCCAATCTCTGTTGGAACTGGAGTGCAGCTGCACTGCTGCACTGACAGCATCTGGCTTCAGGGGCTCACTTGTAGCTGGCCAGTCTCCCTTTCTAGCAGCACAAAGAACGACAATTCAGGGAGCAGTTCAGAACACACGTGAGGCCCCTGCTCTGGGCCACCCTCAGAACCTGCAGCCATCCCGAGGTGATCAGCCTCTCAAGATGCCCCAGCACAGTCAGGCTTGACACAGAAGAGCCAAGAGTTTTTGGCATTGTTCAGGAATCAACACTTTTTTTTTCCTGTTCATCTTTATAGTGAACTCTACACGGGTGGAAAACCATGCTCAGCAAGGGATAAATGTCCACTGGGGACTAAAGCTTGGGATAAGGCTACGACTTGAACTTCTCCCTCAAAAGTTGCTGCCATGTCAGAGCCACTGAAAACTTGGTATTATTGAGGCAGCCCAAGTGAAGCTTAGCTGTATTTCTTGCTCAGAAACACTTTGGTGCACTGATTTGCATAATGGTCCACACATTTGCATTGTGAGCAACTTTTGCAATATTGTATGTGAATAGTCCATGATCCATAGGACTGACTGAAGTTCACAGCCTTGGATATGTAGAAACTAATCACCTAGTGTAAGTTAGCTATCTTGTCTCTCTTTAATATCAATGGACGGATGAAATCCCTTCTATAGGATGGATCTTTTTACTTCTCTTGGATAAATGTCTTAGGGGAGAGTGAATCATCTTTTAGAGTTTCCTTGCACACACCAGCAACTTAGAAAGAGCCCAAACTGGCAACTCAAACAAGGTCTTAACTATGGTTTGTCATCAGATGAAATTAATTTCACCCTGGAGTTCGTAAAGACTGGAAGGCACATGAGGACAGCTACTTCCCTGAGCCCTCCAGCTGCTGATGCTTCTTTCTGGATTAGGTATTTTAAACTTAATCTTTGTAGGAAGATTCTCGACACAGTAGTAAAGAAAGGAGGCAGAAACTTCCATTTCTAGTTTAAGTCCCTTTAGCAAGAGATGCTATAGAATAAGAAAAATCTAAAAATAGGGAAAGGAGTTTTGAAATACTTAAACGACATTACATAAGCAGAACTAACAAGCAAAACAAGTCAGATGAATTTCAAATGGTACTAAATATAACCTTGTAAATAATACCATTCTAGAAAGCTGATTTTCTGAATCTGAAAGCCAGTTAGCATTAATGGATATAACTTCTATGAGAGATAAGGAAAGGAAAGGAGGTTAAGGGTTGAACATTTTGTTCTGTTTATTCTCTGAAATCCAATTAACTTCAGGTATTTGAGAAGACAAAGCTTGAAGAACACATCTGAAGAAATATAAGGGATCGAGACTCCTGAAGGAACAGGAAGAACTCTTGATACAAGCATTGCCACACATCCAACAGGGTAAATTCTTTGAATTAGGCATGAAAGAAACAAGAGTCCTTCTCAACAGTCCGGAATGGAAGTATTTTTGTAATTTCTGATCTTCTTTCTGTGCCTGTAAAGTCATCACCTCCAGCAGCTTGAAATCCAGCACAGCTGCCTGTACCAGGTACCTGTATTCATTAGCACCAGCATCTAACAACTGCTGAGGCTCTGTCGTGTGGCACCTGCTCAGCATTGAGGTTAGGGGCTCATTTGTGCTCCTTGGATGCACAAGAAGCAAAGTTGAGATGCATAAGCAGATCTTGCACAAACAATTTATTAGTGATTTAAAAACCTGGAAAAATGTTCCCCCAAAAGAAAGGAAAACCCAAGCTACTGTACTGGAATATAGGTATGCTACAAACACAGCATAAGTTTGTAAGCTCAGTAACTAGCAAAACTTTTGCCAAAGACGTATGATGAAGGTGGATCTGTCATGATGCTTCTGCAGCTTTGAGGGAAAAACATTCAGTCACAGTGGAGAACAAGAGAGAGGAGTAAACTCTGACAGAATGAGCTATAACCTTCCAGTCATTAGGTCCGTGCATGCTCAACGTGAGCCTCACATGTTTTTCTGCTTTCACAAGAACAAATACAAAGCAAAAGAAAACAGCTCCATCACACTGAACAGTCAGGACTGACCCAGGAGTGAGGTACACCATAAAACCAGACAAACACATACACACAGATATATTTCCAACTTCCAGAAACAGATGAAAACCAGACCATGACTCCACCAGTAGAATTAAGTATGCCTGATGGTAGTTATGCTTGCACTTGTATATGAAGAAAGCAATCTGCTTGGAAACAGCTCATGAGCAATGACAAGCACAATGTTAATTTTTTTTCCATATAATGGCTGGGGTGGGGAAGCTTCTTTGTAAATTAAGCCCCTGCAAGAAATCCAGGGATGAAGTTACTTTATTGTACTGAACAGAACTTTCAGCTAATTTCGGGCAAAAGCGTTCTCTCATTTTCACCCAAAAGTTCTGTATCTCCACCATGGAATTTTAGTGCTGGAACCAAAGTTAACTTCTGCTGGGTTATTATGCTAAAAAGAAGAAATATTAGGAAAATAAGCTAGGAGATACTAGATATCAGTGAAATACAAATGCTAGCACAAAACTAATTGTAGTTTGTGTAGCTGGAGGCAAAGGTAGATAAACACCTGAAGGGAAACCATACAAATTGAGGATTTGTGCTCTTCTAAATTCAGTAGGATTTCAGCATTTCTTGGCCATCTCTATTCTCTCAAACACCGGGTTTGCAGAAGAACTTTCTCTTTATAGACATGTTTTGAAAATGGCAGTCTGTCAAGTCTCACTACGTGGGATCCATCTCACTTATCTTTACAGGATATGCATCAAAGCTGAAATGGTCAACTGGGATTTCCTTAAAATAAGAGAAGCAGGTTCCCCCAAAGGACTGTTAGTTTCATCTATTGTAAACAACAAGCGCAGGATGGAGTACAGTGCCCTGTAGATGTGCTTCTTCTTTGTCTTCAGCTATTCCTGAAGAAATCCAACTCTAATTGATAAGGTCAGACAAGACTAGTTCTCCCCAGTAAGACAACACATTAGCATGTTCTCCTGGAGTCACAGACATGTTTCAGAAATAAAGAGCAGCCTTGGCTGAGGGAGGGAATGCAGAATTGGATCCCTGTAGCGCTGGACAGAGTGTCAACAAAATTGGCTGTAGCTGAAAGGTATGAAATCAGCTCTGCATCTCGTTGCTGTCCATGCAACTCTGTATTCCCTGTAGTGCTGCTTCTCCTCTTTCACCCCACTATGGTTGATTTGGGATTGAAATATGAAAGCAACTAGCGCAGGGTAGTTTTACTAAACAGCTGCTGTAGAGGAAAGCTTTGAGCTACCTCCTGTTACTTTGAAAGATACAATGCCAATAAATCTACTTCTGAGTAATGGTAACAACATGCTCAGTGTTAGTACTGGTCATGCCCTGTTTGCTTGTCCTGTGAGAAAGATGAATGACTGCCATGCCTCACATGAGAATCATAAATAGCCTGGTATGAGAAAACGAATTCAGCATTTATGGGGCACCAGTGCCAGTGAAAGCATTTGTTGGGAGCATGCCAGCTCTGGCTTGCTTGTGAAAACCACTGAGTTTTCTTTTCTCACATCAGTCCTTCTAGTAAAGAGGCCTTTGGAGTGTATGCCCACATCAGCATGAACACTGTGAGAGAAGCAGTGCCTGCTTTTAGTTGGAGAGAGGGTTACCAATGCTTCTATAAAATATGTTCTAAGCCTGTGGCTGTAGCAATAAAAAAAACCCAAAAACTAAAAAACAAAACCTAAACCACAAAAAAAATCTTTATTCTGCTTCTATGAAAACTGAGCTCAGACATTTCATAGAAGATAGAACTGAAAAGCTGGACAGCACTGAAACCAGGAAAGGAAGCAGGATTTCTCTAAAAGGTCTGGGACAAGGATATCAATCTAGATGGGCAACATTCTTTGATGAGGAACTTCTAGGCAGAACAAAATAAACAGTATGGGTGGCAACTTGCAGTCTCAATTATCTGGAAACAACTGTATTTGTTGAGAAAGATTTTGAAATCAGAATGTCTCTCCAAGTAAATATCCAATACCAGCTATACTGGAGGACTTGCTTACTCTACATTAAGGAGGTTCACATCCATTTGTATCCAGCAAACTAAAACAGGCAATGCCAGCCAATTAAACTGGTTCCAGTTACTGTCTATAAACCTGTAAATGGCCATTTTTAAATATATTTGTCAATTCTTATTTTAATTATGTAAGAAGTACATTTTATGATCATCAAATTGAAACAGAAGCTAACCCATCTCATTAAACCAATCTGAAAGGAAACAAAATGCACACTAAAGTGACAAATACCAATTGTTGAATCATCTATCAGTACTGAGAGCCAACAAGCATTTTCCTTAAAAACCCTGAAAGAAGCAAAGCAGTATTTCTGAAATAAATTAGTCTGGCAACATAACCTGAAATGGAAAAGGCAGATTATCTTGCAGATTGCCCACCCTACCACGGTGCTGTCAGTGTGCCTTGGTTTGGACTAACTGGGAATGTCATGTGAAGAGACTGCCACAGAGCAATAAGGAGCTCCTGGGACTGGGATTTTCTGGGGTCTGTTTTAAGGGAATAGAAATAGCATTTGGCTACTGAACTCCTGACTCCATAGCTCCTACAAATGTGAGCCAAGTCCTCCAACAGGGAATGGTTGTAACACAGATAAATGTGTTTCTACTCCATACCCTGCAGCAGCTCTAATGTTGATTATAGGACCAAAACCACAGCCCATACTCCATTCTAGCCACCCTGAGTTAAACTGTGCTGAAAATTTCTGAGCTTCTTGGAGTCTATGGACAGACCAGTTGATCAGACAGTATTTTGAGCCAAATTTTCTGCTGGCTTAACACCATTAGTGTTGGTGGAGTTGTGCCAACAGAGAATTTGGCCCTTGAACTTGGAGTCAGTTTTCTGAAAACCTGTCCATTTCCAAGCAGCCACAGAATGTGCTGTGGAGGGCACACAGCGACCAAAGCAAATAAGAGGCACTTTTTTTTTTTAATCTGTGTGAGTACTTTTGGTCTGCCACCAAAAAATAAATAGTGCCTTCAGCTTTCCACCATCTGCAGTACCTGTAATTGCACAGTCCAGGCTCCAAAGGGGCCTGCAGGCTGAAACTGGTTTTGGTTTAGGTTTTAGATCTTACAAATGCTGCATCTCCTGTGAGGTAATGCTGGTTTTGTAAGACTTTTTTGAGGTTTAGCTGTCTCATGGTATTTGTAGAGTTCACTCCAGTCACTTGAATGCAAGCACTGTCTCTAATATGTCCAGCCTATCTTTTCGTACCATTTCTTAGTGATCAGGAAAGATGTTTTTCACTGTTTTCTTTTCCCCTACTGCTCCTTTTTTTTGCCTGATGGCAATAATTATAAGTTGTGCAGACACAAAAAAGCGGATATTAAATAGCCTGTATTTTATTAAAAATACTGTCATAGGCTTCAGTCCTGAACCAGCAGTCTGACTAACACATACTTGCCTTCCTTTGGGACATAAACATAGTCATTATTCCTGACAAAACAAAAAAAAAGAG
>VXAD01011580.1:1350029-1462860 GCA_013399195.1 Dicrurus megarhynchus
ATAATTTAAGGTTTTCATTTACTTCCTTGCAATGCAATAATGTACATGCATCTGTGTAATTGTTTTTCCTATGCATTCTACTTGAAATGCATCCTACTTCTTAGATTCATGGCAATGAAACATTTATAGCCTATATTCAGGGATTAATTTATATTTATTGTATTATATTATATTATTAATATTAACATGCCACTCCTGCCCTTTAATTGTCCTTTTCATAATAATAGCTGCTGTGAAGAAATCCAGTTTGCTGGAAATTCTGCACAAAATTTTTTACCCTATCCTAATCCTAGGATGTTTGGCCAACTCTTCAGGTGTTACAGCATTAGCTGATTTATACCAGCTGAAGGTCTCACACCTCATTTCAAACTGTGTTTCACTTCAGTTCTCAGACTGTTGTGATAATTCTTCAGCTCGATCAGATCCATTTGTGCAGTTGTCATACTCTTTCTTTTCCTCCTTGTTTGCTGAAGAAAGGTGTGTGAAGAAAGGTGTAGGTGAAGAACCTACCCACAAAGTTTAATTCTGTAAAAATCTCTCATCCAATGCACAGGGAAAGCATCCTCTTTGTTGGCTTCATGCTGTATTTGCTGCTTACTGCTTAGTTTTTAGAAATGTTTGCTGATCACTGTTCAATGCAATTCTAGCTGGAATCAAATGAACTGGACTGGGATAGAATTGCTGGGATAAAATGCTCTTTTACAGCTCAGTTCTATTTTCTACAAAATGTGAGAAAGAGAAGACCCTCTGCTGAAGTTCTGTTGGAACAGCAGGATTAAAGTAAATGAAATTGAGCAAAAGCTCTAACTGCTGAGCTTTGGAGTCCAGAGATAGTCTTAGATAAAATATCTCTAATCAACTTAATACTACAACAGTTAAGGAAAGATCTTGTGTCATGTTCTGAGGGTGAGAGATCAGAGCATTCTGAATTTGTGTATAGATAATACAGTGGCTCGGATATTGGTTTCATTTCTGTCTGATCCAGGAAATGGAATTCGCTTCTTGGCCATACAAAGCACCAGATAATTCTCTCATAGTCCTTTGCTCCAGGGTAGTATCTATCCTCAAATGATCTGAAAATGTATTACATGGAGTGAACTGCACAGCAGTTCAGCAAAGCAGAAAGATGGGAGTTGATTATCAGACAGCATTAGTACTCCAGGCCTGAAAAATATTTCTTTACCTGCTGCATTAAGTTCTGGTCACTGTATCTCAAAGAGTGTTAATTCTTTGAAACAGATGAAACAAGTGTTGTGGACATACAGCTCAGAGCATATAGCAAAGGCTGGGGCCTCCTAATTTAGAGGGAAAAAGGACACAGACAGTAAGAAATGGTGCAAAAGAATTAATCTGACTGACATTTACCACTATTAAGTGGCAGGAGACAAGGATAGTTCAATGAAACAGGAGGGCTGAACATTTGAAATATATGAATAATTCTTACAAAATGCATAGCTAATCTCTGAGACACTAGCACAAACCCGTAAGAAAGATTTAGTATGATTTAAGAATTATTTGATTTCTGTACATCTAATGAGAATATTCAGGGGTACTTTTGGGTAGAAAGAAGTAAAGGAATTAGTTTTTTGCTTAGAGTAAGACTTTAACCATTTTCTGGTATTTTAAGAAGAAATGAGGCCATAATATGTAATTCCATGGCTGCCCACTTCAGGAACTCTCAATGATGTGTTTGTTACAGCTCATTACTGGTTACAGGATGAAGTTGCTCTTTATCTGATTTGGTGTGGTTACTCTTTTACAAATGGTTGGAGTGAGGTAAGAGTGGTTTACCTGATGTGACAGAGAGAATCAATGACACAACAGGGAGCAGATCCCAGGAGGCTGTACCTCAGCTCCAATAGCTAAGAAGTTGACACTACTCACTTTTGTAAATGAAGGAACAAAGACCTCTTCAACAGAGAGAAAAGGCGCATCAGCTTTGGAAGGAGGAGGCAATTATTTTCTGAATGCACATATAGTATCTAAATTTATCATATTTTAAACATTGAGACAAAGTAATATCCTAATCATTTTGCAGATGAAGCTGTGCTGGATCTGGTTTAGGCTCTTTCAGTAAAACAAGGTGTTAAAGCACATCTGCTTCCTGCAGTGGGTACTGAAATGTGCCTTCTGCAACCTCTGCACTGCTGTTGCTGCTTCCTGTCCTGGGAGATACATTGCCCTCCACTGTCTGCTGACTCCACCTGCACCTTGCCTGACCCCTAAAACATCTTGCCCCAAGTCCACGATGGGCAGAGAGAAAGAGGACAATCACAGAATCATAAAATGGTTGGGGTTGGAAGGGACCATAACCATGCTGTAGTTCCAAGACCCTGCTTCTTGCCCCAGATCCAGTCCCAGCCTTGCCAAGGCCTCTAAAGTAATTCCCCAATGCTACTCAGTCTCTATATCTATAGCTGAAGAAGCAAGTAATACCAATTTCTTTTTAAATCTGTAGGATTTCAGAAGTGTTAGCAAATAATATTTTGTCTATAACACCAGTTAATGCCCCTTCTGATTTTTATTGCCTGTTCACACACTGGTAACTAGCCACAAAATAATTAGCAGCTTGAACTCCTGCCCTGGGCGAATAGAAATTCAGATGAAATCCATCATTTCTAGATACCAGCAGTTTCTCCAGTAACAGAAGTTTCTGCTAGGAAGTAATGAGAAAAGAAATATATAGAGATAGGTCACAAATTATTTTTTTATTTGAATTATATTAAGCCTAAAGCAGGACACACTTCACTCAGCTCAGATGTTTTGGGATGTACTGATGTACTTTACCAGCTTCATGTCACTTCCACTAGTGCCAGCAATCCTCCCCAAATCTAAAGCATCTGGTTTCGTTTCTGATCAGCATCAGGAAGGAATGCAGCCCCTGTGAAGAGCTGAATTTGACTTCAACATACACTTAATTATCAGCCTCAGACAATATCATTCACTTGGTAAATTATATCCTGCCTTAGTCCTGCTGAGGTCACTACCAGGGGATCAAGAAAGAGTGAAAATTGGATGAAAGTCTAAGACATCAAGTGCAGAATAGTGAGATGTTAAAAAGGGATGTATATTTTGATTTTAACATTAAAACATTCAAAAAGTATCATTCACTGTCATGGCTTTCATGGTCCAAAGGCTACTGGTGTCTCGTTTCTGAGAAAGCAAGTAGACTTCTCTTTCTAAGCACTGCTCTGTGTATGCATCAAAATTTACTTTGTTTTGATCATCTTTAGGCAAAACCGTATTTTCTTTTTAATTATCACCACTAAAACTTGTGTTTAAGTAAGCAACTGAATCTCTGTGTGGAAATCCACTGTGTATCTGTTTGGTCTGGAGACAAACTGATGTGTTCAGTCTACTGAAAGTAAATCTGTGACATGAATATTCACAGTCCATTTAAACAAAGCTTCACAAAATAATTTTGAGTGGTTACTGAGAAACACTGCAGAAGGCACCGTGTCTGGTGAATTCTCTTTTCTCAGATGTATGAAAAGATATGTTCTACCTACACCTTCTCTACAGAGAGATTACAAAAAGACTTTGGACAATAAGATGCAAAGAGCACACTACTCTTACTGGTGGGCTGAAATATCTCATCCATGTGTACAATTGACATAAAGCCAAATTAAGGCTGATGTGGAGAGCCTCATGCTCTCACTGCCAGTTCTGTACTTGCTTTTATACAAAGTCCTTAGCCTCTGAAAGACTGTCAAGTTTATTTTCCTTAGCTCAGCATTCATGCAGGCAGATACATGCATAAGCATTCACCCTCTTATCCATCCTTCAATTCTTTGTACACACTGAGAAGACTCAAAAAGCAAAATATGCTGATATAACTTCATTTAGTTTGCTTCTAAAATGGTTTTAGTCATCAGGGTGTAGGCTGCTGTTTACACTAGATGACTGTCACCTGGGTAAAGAGCTACCTGAAGGAATGGGGCTTTGGGGAGAACTGCTTTTTTCTCTGTGAATTCAGATCCTGCTCATGAATTCCCAACTCCCAAGATTCACAGCTCATACACTGAAAGGGAGAAGAAAAAATGCCATTAGGAGATAAAGTATGTATCAGTGTGAGAGCTGAGCAGGAAAGTGCCAGCACATCTAGGTTAACCTCGTGCTTTTGTAGCTGCTTCCTCATGGCCGGGCGTGTTTGGTGTCAGCTCAGCCCAGGTCATCAGGGTAAAGCCAGAGTCAGGTGTTTGCACATCCAGGTGCAGCTCAGGGAGGTACCAACAGAAACACCAGTGCTGCTCCTCTGTTCAGTTTTCCTGTAACATTTATCACTCTCTTTTTTCCTATTTTTTTTATATTCTGACTATTTATAGCTCCTACAACAGCCCCCAGAGTCCCTGTGAGGGCCCTCAAGAAGCCCTGCCCCATGGGGAAGACTGGAACAGTGATCAGTGGTGGAAGTTCAGTAGGATCAGGGATCCACTCTGGAAAATTTCCCCTGGGTATTGGGCACTGGGCACTGCCGGAGCAAGAAGCTGGAAAGCACAGGCCTGTGGTCTCCCCCAGAATGAATGTTATTTCATTATTCACTATTATTCCTGATATTTGCCCAGTCACATGGAAGTAAAAGCACCATGACAGAAGCTGTTCACAGAACCTGGGAGCTTACCATGCTGTCCTCGTGCACAGCCCTGTAAAAACAATCCTAACAACTTTACCATTTGTATATGTGTTCAGGGAGACAGAGTAACAAATACCTACAGAGGGAAGCCAGGTATCCATTCATCCATGCACCTCCACCTGTCTGCTTTTCAAGTATGTGTTCTATACGTGGTGACATCAGCATTAGTGACCCAAGGGAGCATTCCTGATGCCCACAAAACTAGTTTTATTTAAAAAAAGCAAGCCTTTAAATAACGATACTGAAATGTTCTTATTTAGTCGCATCTGTGAGGTTTTACTCATGCATTGCTTAGCATTAACATGCTGTGTTTATCTCTAAGTACCAAACTCCTTTCTGTCCAAAAAAATGATACTGAAAATGCATAAAAGCAACATACTGTGAATAAACAGCTTATCTTGGGGGAGAAAGATAAAATTCACAAAACTAAAAATGGGGAAAACCTCCTTCACTGTTGAATTTACCATTTATAGATTAATCTGTCCATTGTGCTTCTATGAAAAGCCTTTCTAGCATTCTACTCAGAAAAACAAAATCTACATTTAAATGAATGTAAGAGTGTACTACAGCAGGAGCCTGTCAGACTGTTTTATACCTCATTGCTATAATTTAATGTTATTGATGCAACCTAGATTATGTTTGAGAAATGAGATCGTGCAAATTCTCTCTCATAAATCAACCAATGTGGCACAAAATATTAGGCTACAGCATTATGTAGTTCTGAAACTATTATATGACCTCAAAGTTCCCTAAAAGGCTTCAAATTGGCATAGACTAAGAATTTGCTAAGGCTGTGTTTTCAAAGGGAATAGCTGTTGCTTGTTCATGGCTTAAACATTATATTATGCCAGTAATAAAATACCAGTGATGCATGCAAATGGAAAATCGTGCTGCTTTTTGTGGTAAAAAGGTTAATTCCTTTGGAAGAAACCAAGTCCCTGGATAAAAAGCATATCTCAGCCACCTGACTAACACACAGACATTTCAGTACAGTTTTATTGTATACAAGGGCTGGGAAAATCTAATAATACCCCGCTTTTTTCCCTAAGATTCAGCAGGTAAAAGCTCTGATTGAATTTCATCTTGATTTCATTAAATATTCATAAAGGCCAATTAGAAGGGCAGCTAAGTAGGCCACAAGGCTCCCTTCCATCATCCTGTCAAAGGCAGTCCATCAGACAGTCCTGTTTGCATTAGGGCCTGTAGTCAATATCTTCATTCAATCTTTATGTAGTATCCCTCTAAATCACTGCTCCATCCCACTTTACGGCTTTTATGGACAGACAAGGGGGAAAAAATCTAATAATTCTGAAGGCAAGATGCTTACTCGGTAGAAAGCAAAATGCAAATGAGAAAAAACATCCTCAATCAAATGTTGGAATGAAAATCTTTTCTTTAATGAGCAATGACATTGGTAGAGCACTGATTACATTGAAGAAAAACTGTTTAAAATTCATAATCAATCAAGCAAGTTTATTTTAACCTTTCATGACTAAACCGCTGGGTTACAGTTTAATTTATTGATGGTGCTTATCTCTCCCTTCAACCACTAATTTTAAAATTACAACCCATATAGAATATGCTGAGTTGAGTCACGAAAATATATACTGATGTTTATATTCAAAGAAACCTATTAGCTCTGCCTGTTTCCCTTTAAAGATTCAGTGGCCTTTCTATAGATGCCATGTTATATATATTTGCAGTTTATGCAGCTGAAATGCATTAACTCCACTCGTGCCTTGCTGGGCTGAAGTCTCGTGGCAGTTTTCATATCCAGGTCTGTTTGTCAGATGGAGCTGAGCAATTATTGGTTTTTGTAGATGAGCATAGGGTAGTGCCTCATCCTGCCACTAACCACCCGCCCCTGGCACTGGGGCTCGGAGGGCATTGCCTTCCTTGAAACTTCCTGAAATTTGAAAATGTTGCAGATGGGCTTTTACTGTGAGATTTCCAAATTTGTCTATATCAGGTGTCATAAAAAGAAAATTATTTCCTTTACTACTGGCTCTCTTTCCAGAAGGTCTTAAGGAATGCTGTGGGTTAAAGCAAGGTAAGATTGGTTTATATCTTGTTTGAATCAATTGCCTTTTCTTGAATTGCTGTTTCATACAACACCAAAATGTTGTCCCAATATGGTTTTAAAAGACTTTAAAGCTCTCTCTTCCATTTTCTGAAGATAATGATATATCTTTTCAACCTAACACAGGGCAGGGTAAGTTTCACCACTCTGTGTTTAAAAAGATATTACTATAAATTCCAGATACCTGATGGGAATAAACCCCACCAGTTTCTAAAGGCTCTGTTCATCTCTTTCATCACGATTCCTTGTGAGTCTTTAGTAGAGCAAACTCTGTAGGTCGTTTTCTGTATAGCAACTCCATGTTTCCTTCCTACAGTATTTGCACATGTTCAGTTAAGCAAGCTTTATCTAATCCTTAATTAATATTTTCTGTTCATTTTCTTTTTTTCAATGTGTTTAATTACTAACTACCTGCTTCTCCTAGTGACAAAGAAATTGAAGGATGAATATCACTGGGAGTCATTAGCAAGTAGGGGAGACAACTGTATGTCTTTGTTACACAGCTTCACCTGAGAACACTTGAAAATCTCAGAGGGGTTGCCATGAGAATAAGTATATTTTTGAATAGTCCTCTTTTATTTTCTTAGCAACATATTAGATTATTAAAATGCACTTTCAGCATTCTTTATATTAAAAAATTGTCATAAAATTTACTTTACTCTGTTTTGAACAGAGATTGGAACATTCTTTTCTACCCAACGACCTGTCCTCCTTAGTACACGTACTGCTCCATTAGGGTACAACATGGATCCCTGGGCAATTCTCCTTTCAGTCATCTGAAAGGCTGAAAACTATGGTCATCCCATTTAACATGACCTGTAAACTACTGATAGACAAACTTTTGTCTTTTTGATCTGTGTTTGTTGTGCACTTAATCCTGCTTGCTTGGGTCAGGCAAGGACCACAAGCAAATTATTCAGGGATCCCAGTAGGATGAAGCACAACACGACTTCCAGCTGCTGTGGGGAGGCCAGCTCCCTGCAAAGGAGCTCAGGTCTCTTCTTGCCTCTCCAGGCAAGCCCGTGTGCCCATCCTGGACCCTCTGGGTCTGGGCAAGGGCTGGTGCCCTTTGCTCCACCCACATCTCTGGTCAATCCTCCAGCCCTTACTGTGTCTCTCTGCCTTAACAAAATGCCTTGTGTTGTAGGTAAATCACACCAAAAGGCTGCAACAGCTGCAAGCACATCAGGCAAAGGGAAGATATTTATCATTTTATTTGGCCTGCAAGGAGTTTGAAAAGCCTTCCATAGGCCACTAGAATGACAGAGTGCTTAAAATATTTGAGTATCATTTTAATGGAGTAGACATTTTCTACCTGTTCTCTGTTCACTTTCTTAAATCTTGGTCCCATTTCAGCACCAGTTAATTTGAAAAACAACAAGAATAAACCGCACAGAAGCTGCTTTAGGCAGACTAAAGATAACCTACTGTATTGGACATTCCTACCCATAAACCTCTGGCATTAACCATAAACCATCCTAATCACCATTGGAACTACATTTCTGTCGCTTTCTTAAACTGTGAGCAGAGAAAATCCCTGACCTGTAAAAAAACTAGAAAAATGTTAAATGGCTCAGTTTGTAGCTTGTGTATAAATGATTATTTAAAGACTCCATCCTGAAAAATTTAAAGCTTAAGTAAACTACTTCTTTCCATTCCTCCCCCTCCGTGTTAAGAAAAAACATGTCAAATATTCACTGCCCACTTGTATTTGCTACAATGGCAGCCAAAAAATCCCCGACAGGATGTTGGGAACCACCAGGAAAGCTGTTGCATACAAGCCAGAATGATTTTACTGCTGTACACACCCTTGTGAACATGAATGTTTTGAACCCTGTGTTTGGTTCCTGCATTCTAGGAAGGACATGTGGAGCACTGCATCCAGCTCTGGACATAAAGAGGATGTGGACCAGTCAGAGAAGAACACAAGGATGGTCAGGGGATTGGATCACCTCTCCTACGAGGAAAGGCTGAGATGGTCAGCCTGGAGGAAAAGGTTGATGAGGAAAGGTTGATGCTGGTCAGCCTGGAGAAGTGAAAGCTCTGGGGAGATTTTGTTGTGGTCTTTCAGTACTTACTGGGGGCCTGTAAGAAAGATAGGACAGATTTGTTGGCAGGGCCTGTACCAGTAGGACAAGGGAAACCAAAAGGGAACAAATTGTGACTAAAAAAAAATCAATTCAGACTAGATATAAGGATGACATTTTTTACAGTGAGGGTGGTAAAACATGGGCACAAGTTGCCCACGGAGGTCATGGATGCCCCATCCCTGGAAGCAGACAAGGTGAGGTTGGACAGGGCTCTAAAAAGCCTGATCTGGTTGAAGATCTCCCTGTTCATTGCAGGGGGTTGGACTAGATGGCGTTTAAAGGTCCCTTCCAACCCAAATCATTCTGTGATTCTACATTTCTATGAATCTATGACATAGCAGAAGGAGAGAGGGTACAGAGAAGGGTTACAGATGAGTAAGATGATGACAAAGCTGCCTAATGAGGAGGTTTTAAAAATACTGATTTTTTTTTCAGCTTGTAGAGAAGTCTGAAAGATGGGATAGAGGTTTGCAAAATCCTGGAGCTTGTGGGTAATATGGAATCAGAAAACAGAGTTGTTACTCACCAAGTCTCCCAATTAAAACCAGGTGCCATTATTCTTACTGAAACTGGTGAAACACGGGGTTAAACCAGACAAAATTATAGTGTTTAAATAGCAGGCCCTGAACTTCTGGAATCTGTAGCCATAGGAGGACATGGAGACAGATAACACTGGCAAGTTTAAAAAGAACTCCAGGGACATCAGGTCCACAAACAGATCCTAAAGTGAATAAGTGAGGATGTATTTTTTAATATTCCTAATCCAAGGCTGGTGGCTGCTGAGAGCTTGAGAAAGGAAGGGACTGCAGGCAGTGGCCAGCCTGATCCACCCTCTTTATTGAGCATCTTTATTGCTGCCACTGAGTTAGACAGACCCCTGCCTGCCTCAGCAGGGCCTTTCTGATGTTTCTGTATTGCTCTGAAACAGTGGATGTGCTCTGAAAGATGTGCAGATTGCACCTTTACATGGTAGGTTTAAAAATAAAAAGAGATAAGTTGAGCAAAAAATGTAATATGACGTGTTTTTAGGGGGATACAGAGAAAGGATACTGGATGCTCTTATAGTGCAAAAGAATCTGAAGTGTCAGGGGCCAGTGGTGAGAGGAATGGAAACCAGAAGTACAATGGGAAAAATGGTTTTCCTAGGGCTGAAAGGGTGGTGGATACCCAAGTGCAGATGGAAGTGCATGAATCATTTGAGGCCTTAGTTCTGCTTGTCTGTTAAATGAGGTTTATGCTATTTATCCTGACAGAAAACACAGAAGCTTAATTTGTTATGTTTCAAAGAATTTTATAGAAGCTGAAATGCAAATTGCTGGGAGATGGATCCAAAATGTGCATAATTCAATAAGGCAATTTTCAATAATTTCCAAGATGCCCTGTGAAAGCCAGCTCTTAGCACTGAGTACCAGCTTTAACAGCAAACTGCTCAGTGAGGGCATTTGTTTTGCAAACCATGCTCTCATCATTTCTTGGAGGAAAACAGGGATGGATGAACTTTTAAGTCCCTAACATCAAGTGAAACTGGAAGTAGTTTCCCCTTCCAGAGCACATCTTGTTGTAGTCACCATCCTAGATCATCAAGAAAAGAAAAAGGTGACTTCTTTTTTTGGATAAAGAGGGCTTTTTATACTGAAAAACTGTTCTTAGTCCTAGACAGATAAAATCTGTTCAGGAACAGCTCTTAATGATTTTGGTAGCTTTTAGAAATGTTTGCTGATCTAAACATCAGGAAGAATCAGAAGAATTTGTGGGGGTTTTTTTCCTTCTTTTTAGGAGCACATTTTTCTCTCCATATTTATGCAGTTTTTCACATTCTTGTTCTGGATACACACAATTACTTCCATTAGGCAGCCTAGATACACCAAGAGAGAAATAGGAATGTTTCCCTTTATCCTCCAAAAGCAAATGTAATCATGTTCCCTTGCTGATTTGTGTTTTGAAATTACCATTCTAATCCAATAGTTTAATTTTATTATACCCTTCAGTCTAACAGACCAGGCAGAGAATGTGTAATCACAAACAAAGGGCCAAATCCTGCTTGCCATACTAATGGGAGTAGTCCCACTGATTATAATGGGACTACATCAAGCCTTACCCTTAACTAATGTGAAATGAGATAAACACACTCAGACTCTACTGCAGGGTTTTCTTGGAGCATTTCTCGAGGCTTGTTACTGAGATTTTAAAACACAGTCTCATGTCGTGGTTAAAGTACAGCCAAAGTGGAAAAAACCTCTTCTTCATTGGAAAGTGCAAACATTCTGATATTTGGCTTATGTTGAGATAAAAAGCCTCAAATATAGTATTTTTATATAGGCATTTGAAGAGTTTAAACAGAATATATTTTAGCATCCTTTTGCAAAAGAAGCCATGTGATCTTTCAGGTCTAAACCCACAAATTTAACTACTTTCTGCTTCTAAACAGAATTAGTTGTAAATCAGAGTGATGATGGGGAAAGGGACACTTCATCAGTTTCCCCATTAGCCCTTCCAGTGCTCAGCCCACACTGAGGTCCCTTTGCCATGTATCCCTGACAGGTCACACAGCATCTGCAAAACCCATGGCGGGAAATCACTGTTTTTGTTCTTTCTCAGCTCCCAAACTCATATTAGCCTGGTATTCTCAAACCTTCTCAGTTGAGGCTTCAAGGTAAAGAAAATGTAAGTCGTAAAGGGTAGCTGAGACTTATAAAAGAAATCAGGTGGGAGACTTGTAGAGAGAGGTGTTAAATAGTTGCAATATGGGCAAAGAAAGAGCTATAAAGTGAAAAATAAATCCTGGGGAAAAACTACAGCAAAGCTACACTGCTGCCTAAGCAGTATAACCATTGCCAGGCTATTAAAAACCCACTCTAAAATAATATAATTGATTCCCTGCCTCTCCACCCCAACCTTCTGTACAACCAGGATGGAAATATTTGGAAAACAATCCAGGACAGAAAAGAAACAAAGAAAAGGAAGGGGAAGGTTTGCTACTTTGGTTTGGGGTTTTTTGGTGGGACTTTAAATACTTTTTTCCCCCTGAAATGGTCTGTTCTCGGTTGTTTGAGAACCTAGATGGCTCTGTGTAATATTCAAATTTTTCAAACCCTTAACATAATGTTTGTTTCTGTCAGCTGAGCAATCTCTTTATCAAGTTCTCTGATTTGGTATACTACAAACAAAACACAGCTTTGAAGCCTTCATACTTTCCCATTATCAGGTCCTATGTGCACATTTGGCTTTTTATTCTTGGCTATATGTTATTTACACAGAACATCTTTCCTCAGACTCATAAAAATATCTAACTGACCATGTTTCTGATATACAAGAGTCAGTCAATATAAAAGATGTAGAATGAATTGATGACCAAAACTTGACTTTTCCAAGCCATCATCAGCAGTGCAATAAAAATGATTCAAACACCCAGCATGAGTCATACTGGCAATCTGATGGGATCATTGCTTCCCAAAAAGGAAGCCTATACAGAAGCCTCTGTGCTATTCACTTCAGCAGCCTTCTTTTAAAATAATAAAGCAATACAAGGCTTGTCAGAAATCAAGTCTTACCCAAACAGGACCACTCCTCAAACACCCCTGGCTTTCCCTCTTCCTAAGAAAGCCTGGGGACATATTGCAGCCTTAGAGCACACATCTCAAAGGGGAAACAAAAAATCCAGACTACTTCAGAAGTACTTCCCAAAATCAGGGTTCCTTTCCAGGAAAGAAAACCTGGCACCCTCTCTTTTACACTGCTTCAGATCCACTCATCCCTAGATTAGGTTAAGGAGGTCACACTCCTTTGTAACTGAATTGATGCACCTTATTTAGGAGTTAAGTCACCTTAAGTAACCTAACCAGCTAACTGAGAGAGACAGACACCTCCAGAATGCATTTGAGCCAACCTAAGATCAAATTCACTATGGAAGTGCCTTTTTCTTCACTGATTACTGAGAAAGCCCCAGATCAAGCTCCTAGCTTAGAGCAAATCTCAGCAAAATGCTAAAAAGAGGATCAGTTAGGGCTGTAGACATCTGCAGAGGCAGACCAGTACCTTAATCCAAACCAGGCAGCCAGTAGCTGTCACAGCTCACTAACAATATCTACTCCCATTTTACACCAGTGTTCTCTAAAGAAAACTCCTTGTTCTGTAAAGAAAGCCAAAGCATGCAAAGGACTTTGGATCATCAGTGAAAATGTGGGACAAAACTGACCTAAACTCACCTGCCCTCTTCCATTCCCCAATGGCAACCGGGAAGGTTCCCCCTTTAGCCATTTCTATTGATATATGTTCTAGTCAGATATATATATATATATTTCACATACCTATTTCTATTCATATATATAAACAGGGAAATATATTACACAGTGTTCTGGCCTCAGTGTAGTGTTGGTGAAGTGGACAAGATGAGCCAGATCCAAGGCCGTGATGATGAGGATGGTGTTCCTCATCCACCCCGTATATCAGGGAACATATACTTGTAGCATGTGCCAGTTATTCACTCACATAAGAGCAAATGGTATCAATTCTGTCCAGGAGACAATAATACAAAACTGGCCATCACTTCTCCAGTTCTCAATATCAGATATTGAGATTAATGATATTTTTGCCCAGAAGTGGCATCCCAAAATGCATACTTAAAAAAAAAAGTTAAATAATAGTTACTGACCTTTCCCATCTTGCTGAGTAACAAGATACAGTGCATCAAGAGAAAGGAAAGAATTTTAAATGCCACAGAAGGCACCCCACAGCCTTTGCCCCACGTGTCATTCCCCCAAGAGCTCATCTGAAGGGTTCTCTTGACACAGAACTTTAGAAGCTGAAAGACAAACTAAAGGGGACCAAGAACCATCAGGACAAAAAACATCTGAATCTTCTGCCCAAAACAGGATTTGGGGAGTCCTGGGAATGCTATGAAGTCACTGCATCCCTCTGTCTTTTAATATGCAGGGAAAGGCAGAAAGGAGAAATGACTTCAGCCTCAAGGAAGACCAAACCCCTTTAGAAGGAACATATGAAATGGATCAAAGTCCTTGAAAAAGTGGCTTGGAAAAGTGGTTTGGAAAAACAAGTAGGCTTTTATACAGAGTCATGGTAAAGACTGGGCCAAAGACACCAAATGGGGACAAATGTGCCCGAGCCTTTACTCACTGTGGCAAGAGGCCAAGCTGCAGATGCACAGCTGCAGGGAGAAAGAGCAATGAGTGCAGGCTCAGGGGCTGAGAGCCTGGCAGCTGGAAGGGAAAATGGCAAGCCTGGAAATGAAGAAAGGAGAGAGACATCCAAAGAGTTGAAGCTTCAGTTCTTACAGAGGAAACGATAGCTGGAGAAGACAGGGAAATGCTCTTCCAGCTTGGAGCAGCACACTGAGCCACCCTGCAGGGGAGAAAGTGGCATAAAATAGTTTTTCATGGCTCTGATTTTATACTCTTCTACCCTCCTCTGGTGGTTTATGTGGCCAAGCAGTCTCCTTGGATGATAACACAAAACAGTGAAAACAGCATTATCCAAGCACACTCAAAGCAAATTAGGAGATCAAGAGGCAGACAAAATGCACAGACTGAAAGTGGAGGTGCCACAGAACTGTAACATGGTAGGTAACAGCTGTAGCAAATTCAGAGGATATTTTGTTTATTCTTTGCCAGAGGTAGAACAAATGTTGAGTGACCAGCAATGGATTGATTTTTCTCTGTCAGCTAATGCTGTTCAGTGTCTGAATTGTAGTTATTTATGCTACTATTACCTGAGATCCAAAAATCTACTCAAGGGTTTCCTTCAGCATGCACACAACATGAAATACAGGAGTGAAAACCCAGCAAAGAATTAATACAACTATAAATATAAGTGGTTAACACACGTTGGTGTGAGAGGCATACATTTTCCTCTGACTGGAGCTGCTCACACTTCCAGTAACTAATATCTCATTCAGAAGGTCTGAATTTCAGCCATCCCATAAAGCAAGGACAAGGACTCACGGTCAGCTACAATGTGGTGCACCAAGGCAAGCATGCCAGGTTCCTATTATCATGGTGAGATTCCATCACTACATTAAGCCAAGTTGCTTGACAGCCATGAAAAAGACAGCTTCATCCACTTTTATCAGAACACTGACCTTCTCAGGAAATAATAGGATATATCTTGCAATCATTTCTCACATGAAACTCCTGTTGGGGGTCAATAGGAATTTGGCTTAAAAATGTGAAATCAGTATTTGGCCCATAATATTTAGTGCCACATAACAGACTATTGGGAAAGTATCCAGCGTTAAGCATCAGCTCTCATTAACTACACTGCAGATTCCATTTCAAAAGACTTTCTGAAATTTATTGTGTAAATTAAGTACCAAGAGCCAGATCCTTAGCTGATGTAAATCAGAATACCCATGATGAAGTCAAAGAAATAAGGTCAATAAAAATCAGTCAATGAACTCAATACAGCTAAGGAAAACTACACAACAGAGAATCTGGCCCAATGAATAATTCTTTTGCCCAAGAAACAGTGCAGAATTTTTTAGCTGCAGTGACTGATCTTTTCTGCATATTCTGTGGTTCTTCACCTGTGGTAGGTCACTGGAATCCCCAGTACAACACAAGCTGTACCATGAATAAATTCAGTTCTGGACCGTAACACAGCATTTTGCCCTACTATAATAAATAACATTATTTTCTGAATTTTGTGATGGTCTGACTTTTTTTGTGATGGAAAAATATCATCATTTACTATCTAACAAATCCCTACCTAGAGAAAAGGGGGGAAGTTCTCCTTTGCCTACTTATTGTGCTGATTTTTATAGTCCTCTGTGTTATGTACAAAAGGAAATAGGCTTGAATGTTTATTTTGAAATGAAGCCACTGCTAAATATGTAGCTTTCTCTCCTCTTGTTTGAATATGACTTACCCAATATAGAGCGCTGGCCGATATTTTTGGATCCACATTCCTAAGAAAATATATTTGAACTACCTTACAGATTACAAGATTGTAACATAAGTGTTTGTAGAGATCAAAAGCCTCCACACAGACATTCAGTCAACTAGACATAAGAATTTGGACAATAACATAAGTCATAAAGCTCATTTTTCCAAGCCATAAATATTACAGTTTCTAACAATAATAATTTATAGTACCATAATGTCCTAACAAGAAAACAGGACTATTTTGTGCTGAGCACTGCACAAATTCCAACCGAGGTGAGAGTTACAAGAATAATAACATGGAAGTCCTGTCACAACACAGTCCTCTCCTGCACTCCAGAGAGCAAGAGCTGGAGCGGTAAAAGCAAACACACTTTGTGACACTTTATTGCAACAAGTCACCTTCTCTCTGTGCATAATTTGGGTTCGCAGGAAGTCTTTGCAGCCTTGGTATTTATTTGGTAAAACTAAAAGCTGGAGATGAAGCTGGCACGTGTCTTAGGCCATGCAGCATTCTGGCAGGTCCTGCAAAGCACTAAATGGGGCCCACATAAAAACCTACTCCACTACCCTCCTCCTTCTTTGCAATATTCCTTCAGCTTGTGCTTGAAGGCCATCAAAATATGAAATTACCTTAAATATGGAAGCTGCATGACAACATTTCAATTAAAAAGCTTTTAGGAAAGGTCACGGAGAGCATCTATAATATATTTCCAAAGGTCTTGGGAAGAGGAAGGGTACAATATGGGTCACATCACAATTATGGTAAATTGGGTAAAACACAGTTTCCTGAGACTGCTCCGAGCAGAATAAAAGTGATTGAGAAAGTCACAATATGACAGGTATTAATAAGTACTACCTATCATAATGTCTGATATAATATCTTTTATCAAAAGGATCCCAGAGCACTTTGTAAAACTCTACATGGAGTAATTTCTTTTATCACTGACACATTCCCTTATTTCTGAGAAAGCAGTGCACTGATGAACTCTACACAGCAGCACAGCATGAAATTTTTCAGAATCCCTGAAAGTGAAGAATACCATTTCTGTTTGAAATTTGGGCAGGGAAAAGCTGCATTTGGGGGTAAGTTCTCACTAGCATAGTACATTTTCAGTAGCAAACATCCTGAGGTGCTGCTTCCTTCTGTCCAAAGCCAAGAACATCCAGCACAGCTGAGCACTTTGTAACAACTTTTTTAGAGTAAGTTCAGAAGAGGAGCATTAGTTACTGAATCACCAGGAAGATGCCCTTCAAAATCCATGCCCTATACTGAGGCTTCCTATAAAAGCACTACCTCAGATCAAGATGGTCTGAATTATCCAACCTGAAAAGATTCCAGTCCAGGTGACACAGCACAATCCCACACTCCTGCATTATGTAATAGAGTCAGTAAACTATCAAAAACCTTCCTGAAATCTTACCTGAGCATCTAGGAAAGATGACCTGTGTTAAAACCCATAATATGTTTAAAAAACAAAACAAAACAAAACACCAAAACAGGAAGGAAACAGATTGCTGAAGAGGAAATCTGCAAGGGCCTGGCTCTGACAGGCTTGTCAATAATAAGTAAAAATATATGCCCAAAATATGGAAGAGGATGAAAACAAAGCCCTATCACCAAGTATAAAATATTTCCACTTGGTTCAGACTGCCATCTTCTTACCTTGTCTTCCTTGAACTCTGTGCCCATTCTTAAAACATTTATCTATCTATCTATCTATCTGCAGTGAAACAACAATGCAAAAATGTGATTGTTTGCTATGCCCATAAGGCTGGGAGGAAGCATGCCTGATGTCAGAAAGATGCAAAATTACAGAGAAAGAGCTCTCAAAAACAAATCTGTCTCTTGTGTCTTGGGAGGAGTTTGATTTCTATGACTATGGATTTTTTCTGGGTATTACTATTCTTTTTTCTGTGCCTGTGAAGGTTAAATGAATAATTATATTGCAAGAGTTCAGCCTAAGAAAAGTATTTATTTGCAAAGAAAGGTATATAGAACTTCATTTGTTACTCTTAAAATCTCTCCTTTTCCAGGTCATACAATCAAAAATGTGCTGGGCTTTTTTATAGGGTTTTCATAATTTTGATGATGTCAAGACAAATATTCATTCTGTTTTTCAAAGTAAGGATAGTTCAAGGTCTTTAAAAATCTGTGAAACTCTTTTATTGAATGCAATATGTCTCAAATGAGGACTCAATTTTCTGAAATATGAAACCCTTCCATATTTACATGCATTTGTCTAGGTAGTATCTCTCCCTTGCCTTGAATTTCTCCCTAACTTCAAAATATTCCGGCAGGGATGTGTAGGTAAGAGGACATTGCAATCCTATGGATCCTATGGATAACCATTCCCATTGTTTCTATTATTTCCTAGAAATCATCTGAGATCTGCACAGGGGGATTTTCTGCCTCCCCAGCCGACCACATGTGCATGTGTGCGCACACACAAGCACGCACACACACACACACACACACAAAGGATTGACATTCAGCTGCCAGCTCATTTTATCCTGGTCTTTATAAAATAATATCCTAAGTAGCCTATTAGCTTTAAGGTCAAAGTCTTTGTCTATTTTCTAAATCTGTTCTCTCCTCTCCCCACCCCCCACTCCCTTTCCTTTCATTACCCTTTCCTATCAATTATCTCATCCCTGCCTGCTGCCCATCTGAGCAAGCCAGCAGGACCCCCTCGGTGCCCGCCAGATTGTCTCATTCAGCGAGCTCTCAGGTTGCTGCTGATTGCCGTCTTTATTCATTACCAAAACACTTGCTACACGGTGCTTGGGCCCTGGCAACCAAACCCGAGCCGCTGCCAGCGAGAAGGTAATTACTGGTACACCACAAACAGAGAATGGAGTCTGCTGTGAGTTGTTAGAAGCGGGCGTGAGATAGACCTGGGCTATTTTCATGCGACTGGAGCCGGCTCCTTGTTTGTCGGGAGGTGCGCGCTAATGACCGGCCCGATCCGCGGTTCTGACAGGCTTTATCTGAGACAAAATGCACCTCTAAAAAAACACAGATCTGTCAAGGGTAGCAATTTACAGGTGTGGAATATGGCATGAGAGGAGCTTTGCGTGAGCTTTCATCTGCAGGTTTATGAAGTGTCTGCAGCCATTGGCGCTACTTGGATGTGGAAGGTGTGCTGGGAGCCTTCTGTGATCTGTGGGAGCCTACCTCTAAGGGCAGAGTTCATTTTCCTTATTTCTTTGGTGAACTAAAACAGTTATTAGACAGTCAGGCAGCCTAAAGTCTCCCTAGTGATGATTTGCCTTCCCAAAGGAGCTGAATGTTACTTTCAAATGATCTCAGGCACAGATTATCCTTTTCTCTCCTCGTGTGCAAATTGCACAAGTTCTTATTTCATCCTCTGTATTTATTACCCTTCCCTGTAAAAACCCATCTTAAAATTTCACTCTTCCATTGGGAAAGTAAAGCTGAGCAGTGCTGCTGTTTCTAAAAAATATTTATTAGGGGAAGATCATTCTAACATCAGCTGAAAGCTTCTGTGTGTCTTTTGTATCTGCTCTTCAAATCCTTAATCTTTAAAGTGCTCACAAACGAGGAAAATGCCTTAATGTTAAGCAGTCTCTAGCAGATTTGAAAGTTAAATTCAAGCAGCATTTATCTCCCCATCAATGGGAAGGATTTATCCTATTACCTAGCACTGCCATTGACAAGAATAGGTCCTGTGTATCTCCAACACACAAAGGGAAGCAGACCCATCCAAAACTTCTCGTATAAGAAAAATCACCTTTGATCCAAGCAATATCAACCTGTATGACAACAGTTTTAGTGATAATACTGTATATCACATGGAGAATTGATAAACTGAAAGGAAGCCAAAGAGATAATTAAAAAAAAAATAAAATAAAAAGAGAAAGAAAAAAAGAAAAGGAGAAACCTTTCATACCACAGAGTTGCGAAGACCTTGCCCCTGGATTTGTTTGCAGTGCTTTGCTTAAGGTTTAATTCTATTGATTACACATTCCATTTTCCAAAGTGCCATTTGCCTGAAGGAGCAGGTGGTGTTTGCTGTTTCCATTTAACTGATATATTAGCCATGTGGTGCACTGCATCAGTGGGCAGTATTAATCAATTTACGGCAAGATGACAGAGAGAATCACTCACAGCAAAATTGCAAGGGGGAAGAAAAGGACAAAAGAAGGAAAATAATGACCATTAATGGGGAACTTGAAATCAGAAAAAAAAAAATCTGGGCTTTTAATACTTCTCTTTCATAACAAATGGAATTGGAAGAATTTAGGAGCAGCCAGTGTTTGAAAGGAGACAAATATCACGATGTTCAGTGCAGTACTTTTCGTAAGCACTTTGCCATTTGGCATTGTGTGATGAATACACAGTCACAGACCTCAATACTTGCTGAGAAACTTAGATTTCCCTCCCTTAAATAATAGCAAAATGCATCATACAAGATCGAAGCTAGTACAGCTCTTTTCTTGGAAAACCCATTAAGTTTCTATATGTGAGAGCCATTTTTGTGCTATGCTATTTTATATATTATTTGAATAAATATTTTCAATTTGTGTATTTAATATGAAGGTTTCTATGACACTGAGGTGTTTAAGGTTCAGATCAGCTGGTCCTTTCTATTTGTAAGGTTTTTATTTTTATTTTTAAAAAAATTGACCAGGTTGTACATTGTTCAGTAATTATGTTTCTTCAAAAATATATCTTGATTTAAATTCAGTGAGAAAATAGAGAAAGACACATGCAGAGGAGGGCAGGTGACTTCCTCTCTATTTGCAGTCAGGGAATTTATACCTTTCTTCAGGAATCACAGAAGTCAGAAAAGGCTCCAAACTTGAGCTGAATAGTTCTGCACTCCAAATTGTTTCCTCAGCCACAAAGCAGTGGAAATAATGAATTGGCAGAGGAGCTTCAGGCTCCTCAAGAGCATCTCCATCAGGAACTTGGAGGACCTTGCCTTTCCCAGTCATGTCAGTCACACCAGAGGAGGAGCAGCACATTCCTCTGCCACAAATCTTACTTTTCTTTCTCTCCCCATCCAGCATTTTCACCCTGCCAAACTGGCTGCAGGCCCACCCTGCACTGCTGCATCCCTGTTCTGCAAACAGAGAAATGCCCTGGTCACATCCACAACTGGGTTAGTCTGGATGGTCCAGCAAAGGTCCTCTGGTGTGCAGAAGTCGAGTTCAGACTTCAAGGCCAGGCTGGATCAAGTCCTGAGAAACCTGAACCAGTGAGAGGCATCCCTGCCCATGGCAGGGGGCTTGGGACTAGCTGAGCTTTAAGGGCTTTTCCTACCCAAACCCTTTTATTATTGTGTGATTCTATAAGCCACAGAAAAGAGCCAGGATGGCTGAAGATTCCTTGAAGTTTGCAGACTCAAAGGATTCTGCAAGAAATGCAAACCTTCACATTAAATACCTAGCAACACACTGACAAAGAGCTGAAAGGAATGTGAGCCCATGTGAAAGGAGAGACTCCATTTAGGAAAACTGTCAGATGTTCCTGAACAGCAAGTAATCCATCTCCTTTGTCTCCTCACACATGCTGTCTCCTATAAACTGACTTATCCCTTAGTATCTGATGCATTTAGTTGGTTAATATTCTATCCTTCCTTATTGTTATAAAGTATGATGATACAGTGAAACTATGCTTCATAAATTAACAAATAATAATAAAACACTGCTTCAGGAACTTGTCTAAATGATGTAATATTATCATGAATCATAGCCTTAATGAGGATAAAGGAAATATTTGACAGTGGAGTATCATATTGCAAAATTCACTGCAGTGAAGTTACAACAGCTCTCAGTAGCACCACATCATTACATAAATTTAGCAAGCTTTTCAATCAGATGCCACGTCCTGGATGTAATAAACTTGTGGAGAGCTTGCTTTTGTATCTTTTGTGGTTTTTCTTTTTTGCATCTCTGGACAGAGAGAGAGTTTGAACATCTGAGCAAGTTTACAGGGTCTAAGTGAAGATGACAATAATGTGAAAAGCAGAACTGGGAAAATCACTTTGGAGCATTAAGTGAAATTGTACATGGGCTAATTTACAGACTAGGGACTCTTAAGGGAAATTTCTTTTATCCTCCTGAGCTACCTCATAGCAAAACATTATCAGGAAACCATTTCAAAAAATCATGCCAGCTTAGGAATTGCCACAATTAATGAATCTCATGGACCAGTCTTCCCCATTGTTCTTTCCTTAACTATGTCTAATAGCTTTTATTTTGGAAGAAAATGCGAAAAAGCCCCACAACCTTGCTGCACACAGCTGTAAGGTTACTCCCTTCGGTCTCCTCACAATCGCTAAAATGAAATAATTTAATGCTGAAGCATATGCTTTAATATTATGGGAAACTTGTTAGGCAATTAGAACTCTAGCTTTTCTTTATAAGCATTCAAGGAGCTGATCTTAGGGGAATGTTTCTATATTTTTGGTCTCTGTTATACCTGGCATCTAAGAGTTTCACAGTGGATTTTGTCATGGTACTTCTCCAGTAGCAGGCACTATTCTTGCCACCCTGTGGATAACCATTGTTTTTTGTAGATTTTTGTCTGTTTGCTGTGATTTTTGTTGCAAAACACTATGTAAAGACGCTGTAGAGCAGCTGCTGAGTGTTCCATCACCTTTGCCAAGCTTTGCAGCTCTCACTCATACAGACACACCCAGGATATGAGATGCTAATTAGCTCAGGAGATGCAGTGTGTCCACACACCAGTGGGAAGGACTACTCACATCTCTACCCACTGAAACAGAGGACATGGAAATAGAGCTGTGAATTTCTATTTGCGATTTCTGCTTTAGTATTCTCACTCAGTGCTTTCTGCTGAAACATGAAAATGTTTTCAGTGATGCTGTAAGTAACTGCAATAGACTACCACAAGTCACAATGCAGGAGCAAGGGCTTTAACATCTCTACATTAATATTTTCATTGTGTTTTTTTTGTTTCACACACCCAAACACATAGTCCTGGTGTCAGGTTGCTTATCTGCTGTTGTGAAGGGACTCACAGAATAATGCTGCTCACGCTCCCTAAGAGAAGGGAAAGATGCCTTAGGAGCTGCAAGTGCCTTCATCTCTATAAAAGGAGTCGTGGGACAGCAGTGTGACCTTCCCTGGCAATAGGAATGATTCCATTCATGACTACGGTCCCAGAGCACACTCCCAATGCACTGCAGAGCACCTTACAGCACTGCTCTTCACCTCCATCAGCACCACAACCTTCCAAGAGTGGCCTGATTACAGCCCTGAGCAGATTCCTCTCCTTGTCTCCTAAGGAAGACAAGCAATTTATTTTCTCCTCTGTAGCAGTGCCCTCCTTCCTGGCCTGGCACATCACTCCAAATCACTTGGTGGGATGTAAGGGCGGGCAGAGACTGGCCCTCATCAGCAATTCTGCACAGTTATGCCCATGTAGAATAAAAGCAGCCCTTTCCACACCAGGCTGCTTATTAAACAGCTCTTAATGGTCTGTGAGACCTTCCCTCTTCCCTCTGCCTCCAAAAATGTACACTGCTTTATGGGACTTGTGGGAACTACAGGCTGACTATGTAGAACTAGAAAAGGATGAATTCTAATTAAGAGATAATGTCAGTGGAATAGAACTTTGTCACAGGATAATGATCCCCTGCTGTTAGATAAATATGGAAGCAAAACTTAGGCAGTTTTTGAAAATAAACAGTGAGGTGATGCCAAGATGTTTATATTCAGAAAGGGAAACATTTATCCCTCTGCAGTATTTCTATTTCATGGGGTTTTTTAATTAAACAAAACCAATCCTTCCCTCCCACCCAACAGAAAACATCTTCATTAATGACCTTGGCCTTGCAAACCATCAAGAATATACACTCCTCACTGAAATTCAAGAGAGGTGGAAAGCAGAACTGGCAGGTTCACTTTAGGGAAGTAATAGAGTTTTGAGAATGTCATCAATAAAGCTTAGCAACGATTAGTAATATTTTTCCACTTATTAATACCCAAATTACCAGCTATAATGAGCCAAACTACCTTCTGGCAAAACTCCTTTTTGTCAATGGATGTACGCCAGCAGGCAATTTGGTTCAGTGTTTTACATTTACTGTAGATGTATTCAGTGGGCAAATTTTGATCTGTTACCTGTTTATATTTGGAATACATCAACAAAAGTCAGTGGAATTACTAAATGAAAACTATGTAAAATCTGCTTATTAATGCTTTCACACTGTATTTCTTTAATTTACAATGTCTTGGGGACTGGGAAGAAAATAGGGCATGCAAAATAGAGTGACTTATCAAAATCTGAAGGAAAAAAGCTGCAGAAGTCAAACTGTATGGCAGTGACTTTGTTTGCTATGTCTGCCAAAAGTAGTTCTCTTCCTCCAATGCAACTGGAAGTGGCATAAAAATTAGCGAGTTACAAATGCGTGGGGAGAAAACCTGGCTGCTGCTTCAGGCCACAGAGAAAGGGATCAGAAACACCAAGCTTGGAAGTGCAGGGTAACCAACCACAGGCTCTGGTTTTACCCTCTGTTTAAGGGAAAAGCCTTGTTCTCACTCTATTGTCTGGTTTCTAGTGAATCTAGGAAGGGGTACAATGAGGGTGCACTTGTTGGTCCCAAGTCCTTGGATACCTTTGGGGTACATCCCACAAATTAATGCCAGCCCTGCACCGCTGCTGATGCCTGCTCTGGAGTGGCTTCTCTATTACCCCCAGCAAGAAGGAAGGAGGAAATTTTTGAAGGATGCCATGCAGGCATCAACATGCCAGCAAGAAAGAAGCAGTGCAGACATGCCATCAGTTGGAACTTGTCTCACATGACAGAACCTGTGGCACAAGGATTCAGCTGCTTCTCTACACAATTTAGGCTCCATTCTATACCAAATCGCAGATTTTGTCAACTGACAAAAAAAAATCATCACACAGATATTTCAGCAAAAATGAGCACAGTTTTAGTTAAATTGATTAAATGAATCTGGTACACCTCTCCATTGTTTTTCTGTTCTGTTATTTTCATAATATGGTATTTAGCTGTCAGAAATTACAATCAGGAAAATTCAGTGGCTTGTGGTTGTTTTGGGTCTTTTTTTTCTAGATGAGCAGGTATAAAATAAAATCAATTAAAAAGCAAGGATGCAATTTCTAGTGGCACTTTGCAATGACTGATTAATATATTTTGAATATTTTCTACCATAAATCTGCTTGGTTTGATTCTCTTCCCTAGAAAACTATTTAAAAATGAATCGATTTGTCAACATTTTGTTTATTCTTAAATTGTATCATCGTTGTTGTTGTTATTATTATTTGTGGAGAGTCACTTTGTTTTTTGCCATCCAGAGGATTCCAGGAGCTCTGGCTCCCTGCATGGCCCAACTATTTGATATTCAGGATGCTTTGCCCCTTCTTCCATTGCTATGACAAGGTTACACAAAGTCTGCAGCTCTGCGGAAACAGGTTCCTCTGGAAGCTGAAACTCTGACAGACTTCGTACACAGCAAGGCACCCGTGACATCCTGGCGTCTGCCAGCTCCATTCTTGCTTGATTAGCTCTTGGTTACCTCAGTGATAATGTCTGGAGGCACTGATTAATGTACAATAATGGTACATCTCACTGGAAAGATAAGCTTATAGAAGATCAATTAAACAGTGGCAATTTCACAGGCTACAAGCTGGAAGAATGGTACCTGCAGCCTTTTCTGGGAGCTATTTTTTAAACAGCCTCTTTTGTTTGCTCTAGAGTTTTCATTTAAAACACTAACTATCATAGGGGGGAAATAAGAAACACCCTGAAAACGAAAGCTGATGGTACCCATTAAAATTACAAGGGAAAATGAATATGAATCAAGGCCCCTGAACATTCCTTCAGCTGTCAGAAGGTTACAAATTCTGCTTTGATGATAAGACAAGAACTTTTTTCAAATGCAAACTTGCCATAAATGGTACATAGGAGAATGCCATTGTTTCATGCAATTACATTGTTGCCTGGGCAACCATGTACAAAAGTTAATGTAAGTACATGTTTAAAGATGAAGTGTCTCCTGAATTGGAATAAAACCCCACTTAATAGTATAGATGATCCACAGGAAAAAAAAATGACCTGAATGTAACTATAAAAAGACCTCTTCTTGAGAAGGAGTATAAATTAAAGATTATCTTCCTCCTTCAGTTTTTAGTCAGTCATTTTAATAATAATAATAATAATAAAAGCAGAAACCTTCAGGTACTATGTCTTAAATAGATATAACAATGAAAATTTAAAGAACATGAATATGATCTTCATATCAGGAAACTTTAGAGGGATTCATCCTCTAAATAACAGAAATGTCACAAGACAGTTTTTCTCATGAGGGCATTTAGCACAGACAACAAATTATTTTGCCCTAGAAAACAGTACTGTGGGAAAGTATTTTATTGAAATGCATCCAGAGATTGTTCTTCCAATAATTATATTTAATGCAGATGGGGAGGGAGACAGCCCATATTGTACTGGGCAGTCAGTTTTATTACTGGAATGACTACACTTCTTCCTATCAGGCTGGATTTAATGGCAGAATTATGGCCCATTATGTCTATTGCAATGACTTCTCTGGAAGAGGGTGGCCAAGGATATATATTTGAATGTGGAACTAAAACACACTGTTGAATGCATTCTTTGGGGTATTTTGCCTCCCTGGTCACAAGCCAAAGTGGAGAAGCATCCAGAAATCATGAGAGACAGAGGCCATGAAACAGCAAAAGAGCAGAAATTAAGACAAAGATCTCCTTTGTTATGCAGTCATAGGTTTTTTTTTATCAAAATTTAATCTGCAAAACATCCTGCACTTACACCCCTATTTGTAATGACAGCAACTGCCTCTGTCTGTCAAATCAAAAGGAATACCTTTCTCAATCTGCAGGGAAGATTAAAAATACTCTTCTTTCTTTTCTTTACAAATATAGGTTTTATTTTTGAAGGAAAGATAAACTTGTGCAGCCTTTGTCACTGTAAAAAAACCCCAAAGATGTCTCCAGTGTTTAGGAAGGAAAAAATAAAAGAAAACTTATTGAAAGGAGCAATGCTGCCCTACTGCAGACATGGAGCAGTTGACCTAGCAGGTCTTTTCCATCTCTTATTTCTTTGACTCTGTGAGAAATGGTACAAATGCATAATAAAGTCTAACAAGTATTCACTAAGACACTGACGAACTGAAATACATAATAAAATAACACAATTTTGCCTGCTAAGAAATAGTAACTGTGTTTTGCTGAAAACGTCAGGTAGGAAGAAAAGAGATTTCTGGCCGATGTTGAAAGAAAAACCTCTTTGTGTTAATCCAGTTGGGCATGATTTTCGCAAGGGCAGAACACTTAAAACTCCACTTGAAGTCAATAGAAGCTGCAAGTGCTCAGCACTTCTCAAAATCAAGCCCCTCGGGAACTGGTGAAGAACAAAGAGCAAGGAACTTGTGCCTCAGATAAACTGACTGTCAAAATTTGTAGAGCTGCCATCATCTTCTCATTTAAACATGTTCTTAACACCTTCCTCTGCCTCTGAGTGATAGCTACAAGTCACTCCAATCTGGCACTGGTTAGGCAAGCAGCAAGCTAAGATTTCTGCATTTATGCTAATGCATTTGATTTTGAATGATCATCTTGCCCGTGGAACTCCGCATCTGTACTTTTTAATGCGTTTAACACACTTGTGTTGTTTCCTACCCAGGTTAAAGTTATTAGAACAGATACCTTCATAAAACATCAATTAGATGTAATCAGTTCTCTCTCTCTTTGCTTTTCTCTCTCTCTCTCTTTTTTTTTTTTTTAATGCATTATTATGGATCTCTCCAAAGCTGGAAGACAAAAAAATCCACAAATTATTCAGCTTCAGCACGGTGGTTATCAACCCGAGCTTGTAGAAATTGCAAGATTATTAAGTTGACATTACAAACCACAGGTAATTGGAAGGTATCAATCTTTGGGTGCCTGTCAGATTAGGGTTATAAATCAATACAGTTAAGAACAAAAAAGGAATTGGACATTGAGCCATTTTCTTAAAAATCTACTGCAACTCCAGCAACTGTAGTAGTTTTGGAGGAAATAGGAGAACTTAAAACATCGCCTCAGTTCAATAAAGAAAGGAGATCTTATTGGAATTCTTATGAAGAGGAAGAAATATCTTGTTATGACTCATAAAATAATAATAGTATGAATAATACTTTGCATTGTTTTAGAGCATTCTATCTCAGAAGCTGAAAGTAACTTTGTAAAAATTAATGGATTAATCTTGACAACACACCTTTGAGGTGCACCTTTATCTTTGTTTTACAGATATCAAACTAAAGGCAAACAGTCTACACATCTTACTAGATTAACACTTGGAGCAAGCATTAAATAGAGTCTTTGCAGGAAGTGCTGGCCTTCTGTGGAAGCAAGGCAGAATTATCAGTTCATCTGTTGGTATAATCCAGATCATATGAAATTGCTTTTGAACCTGATGGTCAGTGACATTTGAAAGAATTTAAGTCTCAGTAATTGGTAATTTCCTCCTGAATTCTGGAGGCAAGCAAAGGCAATGATCTAACATAGTGTCCCTCTGGCATCAAGGTCTACATTTTCCAGACTTTTTATTTGGCAACAATACCTGATATCCAACATGAACATAAAACCCAAGACAAGCCATAGTTTGCTTTCTTCTGCCCAGAGGAACTCCTGGAGCACATCGTGTGAAGAGGGGAAGGTGTGGGGTTATCATATTGGAGGGGACACAGTAAACAGATCTGTGGGATAGCAGGGTTAAATAGTTCTGCTAAAAGAATATCTATGTCTGCTTAGTTAAAACATAAAACTCATTTCAGAAACCAGTCCCTTTAGAAAAGAAACATCAAATACCTGAGTGCTAAAATACATCTTTCAATATCTATCCTTCATTTTTGCCTAATGACATATGCTTGGATAGCCACCAATCCAGAGTACTTTGGAAAAGATCTTAATCTGTTTGAAATGGAAGAGCTGTCACACTGAGATAAGCTCAAAGACTAAAAATTTGTTTTACTAAAAATTGCTATCTGGAAATTCTTTCTGTAGCAAGGTAAACAGTTCCAGCTAACCTACTTTCTACAGAGTCAAAGGAAATATTTTCAAAGAATACCAGAGGTTCACATACCAAAAAGCATACGAATTTCTCTGTGCTTGCTTATATGCTTGTGTTTATCATGACTGGGCACCTATCACAGTGCCAGCAAAAAACATCTGTGTTCCTGTGCACACCTGCAATAATACATCCCTGGATGACTGAAGGCATAAATGCAGTGGCACAGCAATGTGAAAAAGTGAGCTTCAAACTGATGAGAACTGGTTTTGAGATGCATATCCTGGGGATGGGCCAGAATTATGTGGTTTATTAAGACCCTTGGGTTCAGCCAGGACAAATCTTATTGACCACAGCAAATTCTGGGGGTGTACTGTTGGTGGTGTATTACTTATGTTGTGCTACATAAAATTAACACAACGATGAAATATTGGCTACAATCCCAGTAATAAAGCTCTCACCTAATATGCGTGCCATTATTAACGAGGGGAAATAAATTATGTGCTTTACCTCTTCCTTGAAGTTCCCCAATGTAACATGGGCTCCTCTACACCTTTTATAGATTTTGAGGACTGGTGTAAGAGTCATATGGATCTCTTTGAAAGATAAAAGGTTTTTATGTATGAGGTATGGACGACCACGTAATTCACCTCAGCTTCAGAGCTCTACTGATAATATATAAATCATCGTGCCACCAGGGCTAGGTATCTTTGAAGGATCTCTACATTTGAAGCTCTCCTAATCTCAGATCTGATTCTCTTTATTTCTTCAATCAGAAGACGAGGCAATATATTAGAGAGCAAAGTGGAAGCATAGCTGATGAGTTCCCCATTTAACAATAACTCAGGCTAAAATGAAGAAATTTCCAGGACGTCAGAACTGTCTCAAGGTCATCTGCCTTCACTCACACTCATTTTGGAAGCAGTTAAGTGGAAGATTGGTTTACAGACATGCCTTTGGAGGACGTGTCCAGTACCAGAAGCTTACACAAGTTTGGCTCATTGCACTATGTGATGCCGTGGGGAAGAAGAGCATCTTCCCTGAGCCTTGGATCCTCCCAGTTAGTGAACACACCAGCTCAGCACACCGGGGGAGAGCAGCACAGTTGACAGGCCCATTCGATTTCAATTAGCATTTCAGCTTCAGCTGACAAGTCAGAAAGACAGACTAGGGGAAAGCTGAACGCGAGACAGCGAAACGCGGCGCAGAAACTCAGCAGACAGGGAAATAACGTAAAGGCTGCTTGATTTGCAAATTGACTCATGCAGCAAAATCAGTTTCCTTATTATTATTTTACAAGACAGAAAATTAAGGGGGGGGGGCAGATATATAACTAGATGAAATTATTTAAACCTCAAAGAAAATAACTGGAAAATGTGAGTGGTTCATCCACTTAAAAATGCTGCAGAAGTAGCAGGCAGGGGGAGCTCCTCTACTGGTCACAGGTGAGATTAAAACCAGAAAGTCCAGGACCTGCTGCCATCGCTGAGCTGGGGCACAACTGGCCACCTGCTAATTAAAGGATCCGACATAGTTACCAAAAAATTCAAGGCTATGGGATTTCCCACCGGTTACAAGACAAGTGGACACAAAAGTCAGGATCTATTACAACTGGCATTTTTGGCGAAAATGAGCTACACTTCAGATCTATTTTCCCTCAGGGTTTTGAAGAAGGGGGACAGATGGTTGGATAATTTATACCATTTGGCATGAGGTTACATTTGAAAAAAAAAAAAGAGAAGAGAAAATAAAGGAAACCGAGAGAGACAGAGGCATGAGCTATACATAACTGAGCAGAGAGGCAATCACTAGACACAGATTTGCTCAGGCAACACCACCAGTATGTGTCGCTAAATATTATAATGGCAGTTTTAAATGAAAGATAGGGATTGGTGACTCCACTGAGGAGAAATTAGAGTGGACAATATGAACATTAATTTTCTAAACACCCCTGTTTGAGGATCTCAGAAAGCTCTTGCATCCATTTGTTTATGTTAATACATGATCATGCTTTTCTCTTCATATTCTCGCTCATCACAATGGTATCAGGTTTCAGTGGTTCACTTCCTCCAGATGTCAGCTTGCAGTAAATACTACCATATTTCTTGTACAGCAACGAACAGGTAAAGTTCTAGCTAATACTAGATCAATTTTAGGAGTGATCATATTAAAAAAAAATTCAAATATGATGGTCAGTTGCAGTGTAATGAACTTCAGTGCACATAAAAGTGGAGATGAACTCAACAGAGTAGTAAAGGCTACATATTTCCAAACTCAGAAATAGCAAATCATCTACAGGGCACTGCAAAGGCAAACACAGCAAATTGAAGTTCTGTTTTAGCCTGGCTTCCAATCTGTCAGTCTTCTCTATCATCACTGTACCCACTAGCCAATTTTAACTAAATCTCTCAACCACATGCGATTGATATATTGATATTCAGGGGTTTAGGCACTGGAACAGGCAAGCATCCCTGGAAATGTCCAAGGCCAGGCTGGATGGGGCTTTGAGCAACCTGGGATAGTGGAAGGCACCCCTACCCATGGCAGGGGGTGGTACGAGGTGATCTTTAAGATCCCTTCCAACCCAATCCACTCTGTGACTTTGATTCTATGTTATTGCAGTTAGACACGTTATACAAGGGTAAATAAAGAGAGACATTCAAACTAGATCCACAGCTCTCACAAAACTCACAGCCTAAGCTTCATGGTGTGGTACACACCACAGCACCCACACAAACCAGCACCATGGGGAGCCTGCGTGCACAGTCCACTGCTTCCACGTTGATCTGCAAAATAAATCCAAACTAACAAATTTTCTTGAGCCCCACTGGCTGGTGGAGATGTGACACTCACCTCAGCAGCCCCAATTTCCAACCCCAGCACTGCTCAGTAGCTAACATTTACTCTCTTAAATGTGTTTCTCAAACAGCCACCTCGGGAAGGTCTTGGAAAAAGCCAAAGCAATCAGAATACGTAAGGAGAGCTGTGTCAAATCTAAAGCTGTAAATATTAAAAAGCCATTGCATGAATATTGCAAAGCTAAATGCTGCATGTTGGCAGAAAGCCCACAGTTGCCAGTGACCTTCTTTGGGAAGGGAAGGCTGACCTCCAAACAGCCGTATGGGGGTTGCCTGTGTTTGTGTTTATTGTGCATATAAATACACGCTGGTCTGTTGACCAAGTTTGCGGGACATTTACAGTAGTTATTAAACTCAATCTGTATTGTTTCAACCTTTCCAGAGTTCTGACAATGTTTGTACAATAAATGCTGTCATCTACAAAAGAAACTGGGGGGAAAACGAAAACATGACAATATGGGAGAGAGAGGCTGTCACAGCCTTGGTGGCTTCCCGGGTGGTGACAGGAGAGGCGTGAGACCAACATGGGTAGCCAGTGCTGCAGCCTCAGGAGACTCCACTTCCTCAAAGCTGAAGCAGAAAGTAGCAGCTCTGTCCTGGCCACACACAGGCTGCTATGGAGGCAGCTGTGGCTGTACAGACTCTGCTGCATTTGCACCAAAAATCTGTCTTGCACTTGTTGGTGCAGACTGGGAGAGGCGCAGCAAGAGCCAAGGTGATGAACATTTGGAAATGCTTAAAAAGAAATGTTCAGCATTCACAGTGTATTCACCATGACAGGACAGCCTTGCTTGCTTCCTTGGACTTGGCATTTGGTGTGAAACCATCTCTGTCAGAATTAAAAATCCAGACAAACCCCACCACAATGAATCTGAACTTGCTCCAGTGGAAAAAAGATCAGACCAAGTTTTGAAAATCCCCATCATCTTCACAGGGGGAAGGAAACCACACAAGATGGTCTTTTAACAGAGGAAGAGTTGGTGAACACCTTAGACACATCTCTGGCACTAAGGTTTTTATTCACTGGGCTTTTAATTTGTTTTCACAGCGGTTTGAACAAATTGAATTTGTTAATTAAAGCGGTAAAATGAAATGCTGAACATTATTGACTAGATGCTAATTACATTAGAAGAGATATCGGGGGAGGGAGGAGTCCTTGTTTTCAATAGCCAGGACAAATCATATTAAGAGAAACAAGTGATCAGTCTGAGCCTAAATTCTGCAGGGAAAAAACAGTTTACATGTTGTGGTTTAATGTTTATCATTCATGATCTTCAAGTGGCAATACCAATAGAAACATGATTACTGCAGCTTGCTATTGTACCTCTTTTCAAATTTCACTCTAGTTTATAACATTCACTAAGCAGAGGTCATTACCCAATTAAATGCAATGATGCTCACTGTGCTAATCAGGAAGGACATTATTTTAAAGTTTGCCTCATGAAAATGCAAACAGTTCACATACCATGTCTGAAAAGCCCTTTGAATGTTCAAGCTGTAACTTTTAATATTAAAAAAATTAATATCAAGTTGATTGTTTTGTTTCTTCATACTCCCTTTTATTTAATGACCTTAATTTCCATATTAGCATATTATTTTCAGCAAAATTTTAATTTCACCCTTCATCTCTTTGCATGGGAATGGCTGGAATTTGGTATTACTTTCTTCAGTGTAATTTAATATAAATCTAACCATAGTCCTTCCTGTTAATGACCACTGCACAGTTTCTGTTATGGGGGTACCCGGCCCCAACCCTATGTGAATTATTTGTAAACAACGTGCTTTCACCACATGACTACAATCACGATCTTAAAAAAAGCCTCTGTAAAATCCCACTACTGTGAAAATGCCAAGAGATTTTGGTTGCTGAGGTACCTAAATAATGTCCGAAAATAGAACTGAGCCCCTAGATTACTTAACTGATAATTAATATCGTATTCTACATGCAGCAGCTCCTTTCCAGATTGGAGCTATAGATACCAACACGTGTGATCAAAGTGCAACCCAGCTTAAATCCTCAGAGTTGTATTGACTTTGCAGTGTGAACAGGTGCAATAAAGAGTACCAGAAGCTTTCTGTGTCACTACCATCCAAAAGCTCAGAATCCAGGGAGAGGGGATTTGCTGAGTAAGAGGAACCATTTTTAGACTGACAATTTTCTTCCTCTCTGTTGTGCTCATAGTCATGACCCTTTTTTTGAACACCACCAGGATACTTAGTGCTCTACAAAAACACAAGGAGACTTTTAGAAAGAATGAAGGCATTTAGTTCTAAAAGGCATCAAGCCTCTGCTGCTCATAAATGCACTGTAAACAATAGATGAAGCCACATTATAAAGAAACAAAGAACAATTGTAGCACAGAGAATCAGTTTTAAACCTTGCTGGGCAGAGGGAATAAACACTGTTCTTCCTTTAGAGCTACAGCAGAGAAGTGGCAATAAAATGATAAAAGACTGATTAATGCAAATGAAATAAACGGAAGCATCAATTTCTATGTCTGAGAAACAGGAGCAGAACAAAAAAACCTGAACTGCAACCATCAGGAACAGCAAAAGCAGCTGCAAAGCAGGGCACGACCACCTGCATTAGCTTAAGCAATGAGTGCAATAAAGCCCCAGGCACAGGAAGGTGATAAATTAAAGGTTCTCAGCTCTGGCATGTTGCGAGTGCCTTAACAGGGACAAAGAGAAAACAAACAAATACTCTTCCTGTTAGCTGTTAAGAGCATGTACTTTGTTCTCCTTTCCAGTTTGTACAAACAATGCACAGAATGGCCCAAATGACACATTTCAATTTTCTTTCTTTTGGGAAGTTAATTGCCTGACAGCAACACAACCTGGTGGGGCTCAGTAGGGTCCTGAATGCTCGCCCCATGTGTGACTATATCCATTCAGGCAGGCTCATTGAATTTGTGGGTTTGCACAATGGACCCTTTGAGCATGGTCAGTGCTAAGGAGAGTGGCCCTGGGAATGGTGCTGCTCCAAGGTCTCTCCAGCCTGGAAACAAAGCCAGTCAAACCACTGCACATACGTTGGGAATGACCCCATGTATGGCCAGTAGGTCTGACAGACTCAGTAGAGACTTATGATGCATAAGATTGGACTTAAGATGCATAAATAAGGCATGAATTGAAGCTGATTTTCACAATGGTTCTATCTATTTAGAAAAATAGCAGATTCCTCCAATAATAGTTCAGGAATTTTTTCTCACATGTCTTTTATAAAGAACACAGAATGTGACCTTATAATATGTAAAAACCAGGTACAATACAGAGAGCTGACAGGTACAGCATTGGCTGATGGGTCTGCAGAGACTCTTTCAAGGTACAGATGTGTAGCCTGCACCTCTGGGAACCCGTCTCTTCAGATGACACCAACTTCAAATAGAATCAGGCACTTATTCTCTGCTTATTCCTTTTTGAAGTTCTTAAAGAGAGCAGAATAACAGTCAAAAGCCTGATCCTTCCTGCCTAATCTCATTCTGGTCTTTCCCTGTGCGTGTTTGAGTTGTCTGGGATCTGAAACAAAAAATCTGGTTCTGTGTGTAAATCTAATAGTAAATCTGCTGAAAGACTACTCTCCAATAATCCAGACTTAATCCAATCTACCTCTGCTGTTTGCTAGTTCTAACTTTTTAGTGATATACACTTGATTTACACTCTAAACTGTGAGTGGCTTGGGTTATGAGTTTGTTGGAGGAGTCTCCTGAACAAGTTTCCTTGAACAGTTTTGAACGGAGTGCATATAACACGAAGTTTAAGCTTGAGCCAAATTCTTGGCCAGAGAAATGGAAGAGAGAAAAAACCCAGAAACCTGAAGTAAAATACACGGAAATGCCACAGTGGAAGTTATTACCACTAGTGCTTCCGAGCTCCTGCTGTGTTGACGTGGTTTTACAGATACTCAGTGTAGGTCTGTCGCTCAACAAAAGAATTTTGCTCCATGTTTGCAGGGAAGAAGTAATAAATTTATTACAATCAGTAAGCAAAATCCAAAAAGATTGGACATCTGCCTTGGAATCTGCTCGCTATACAGAAAACAGTTTAATATTGGCAAAGAAACAAATCTGAGAAGTGCACAGGACCTAATTAAAGGAGACGTGCTTAGAAAACAGATACTAAAATAACAGACGACTACTTTTGGACTAGAGATGAACTATGAAGAGAGAGTATGGGTTTTAAGGTGTTTATTTTTTGACGTTGTCAGGCCTGCTACTTGTTAAAACTCGGTGGGTACCAGCCCAGCACAAGGCTGGTAACGCTGCTGGTCTCTCACAGTGCCTTCGATGGCTCTGTGTGTGACAGAAAGGTTCATGGAGGTCTGAGCACACCCTGCTGCACCAGAAATATACACTACAGAGAGGAGTTGTTTTAATTGATCACCCTCAATGTAACTGAAGAAAAATGCACAGAACAGACTTACCATGAATTTACTATTTAGATGTTTTATTTATACCTCCCAGAATTATAAAAATAAATGACCAACATGGCAAGTTTCTGTCTGCACATTTGTTACCTTTTTATTTCAACTAATGCCCAAACAGAAAAGTAGCTCTGCTGCAGGGTCCCTCCATTTCATTCATGTTCTGGCCTGAAGAAGGTTATCACTGACACCAGAGGGACATTCCCTTTTCTATTTTTTTATTCCTACGGGCAGTTATTATCCCTTCTTTGGCTTAACCAGTTTAATTCATGTTCTGACATCATGCGAGGAAGAATTTCACCTTTTCAGTGTGATGGAAAATTGGTTCTTAACACTTCAAATGTAATGGCACTGTTGCCTTTACTGAGCCACTGGAGCTCAGGACTGAGTTCTGCAGGACACAGCCGTGGACAGCCAAAGAATTCTGGGCAACATTACCCTCTGGAGCTGTCTATGTTTTGAGAATTGTGTCTGGATTCCAAAGATCAAAACTTTGCTTTCTGCTTGCCTTCCACCTGCATTTCAGAAAAGCAAGGATTCTAACTTCACAAGGATTGCTTGTTAGATAGTGCTCCTGTCTCTTGGGTAACTTTCAGAAGCTACAGCTGGTTCAGAAGAATCTCAAATTAAAGGATGACCTTAGTGACCTTCATCACGAAACTCTGTGCCAGCTAGCAGCAATCTGGTTCATAATTTGAGAAGTCACTAAAACATCACCAAGAAGAAAAGTTTTAAAAATGAATGTAAAAAATCAAGGGTATTGAAATTAGCACCAAATTTGGACAGACATTTAGGTTTCCATTTCCAGTATTTCCTAAGTGTGGTCAATGAACATGAAGAATTTCAGTACATTTCCTTCAGAACAGATTAATGCTGCAATCAAAAGCAATAAACTAAAGCACAAAATATAATTGAAAAAGTAGGAACTGGAAGTCCTTGGTCAGGCTAATGGATGTAAGAAGCAATTTGTGAGCTCTTGTTGCTCCCTCTGAGCTGTTCCCTACCACTCTGGTAATGAGGCAGTACCATAAAGTTTGTCACTGGAGTGTTAGAACAAACCAACAAACAGTCAAAAGGTTTTTTCACCTCTGAAAAAATTGTCTCCAGATTTTTCTTAGAAGCAGAAGAAATTCATATTGCAGTTGTTTAAAGTAAGCCTATTGCATGTTTGAACTTACTTAGATCTGTATCTTTACTGAAGGTGTTACCAAACCTCCAACTTTGCTAGAGAGACACACTCTTGTGACAAAAATGCAGATTTGTACGCAAAACCTAGACTGTGTTCTGCCTAAAATATTCCAAACCAGACAAGCTATGAATGTCCCTGTACACTCTGCATGCTGATATGCAGGATAATCCAAATGTGGGGGCCATCCCACACTACAGGAGACAACGCAGTGAACTAAACACTACCAGAGGTAATCGGGGCATACTCCATTACCAGCAGCACTGCCCAACTGTTACCTGTAATGATACCCATCACACAGCACTGGACCTGGGTGATTTAAAGAAGATGACTCTGGACCTTGAATTTCTTTGTTTTGCCATTCACATGCTATGGAGTCTTAGATTCCTTTCAGAGCTGATGTTATGTCAATGCACTCATTACGGTTTAGCTGAGGTCTGTGTATTGTTCTTCATATATATTCACAGCATACAGTAAACTCTAATAGCTCCTTTGGAGCTTTAACACTGTATGCTGTAAATGGTTATTAACAATAGTATTCATTCATTTACATGTAATGGATTCATAATAGCAAAAGTAGAGTGAAAATCTTATGCTGTAATATGAAAAGTAGATACTGCATAAAGGCAGCATTTTAATACTCAATACTCTGACTGCTTTAATTATTTTTTAAATATCAATAGGTCCTGCTTCAGTAGCTTGTAAAATTACACAAACCAAAGCAGCCCTTGAGTCACAGGAGCACAATGAATAGTGTGCACAAAGCCAGAGATCTTCACAGGCCCAGGTATTCCCACAGACCTGCCCATGGTGGGGGTAGGAATCCATTCACAAAAGGATCTCTGCCAGTGAATGGGCACCAGGATGGAGATGATCCCATCCCTGCCGTGCCCAACATTGAATACCTGTCCTCCACAGGTGCTCCAGGAATTTGCAATCCATGTGCTGGAAGGCAGAGGAGGGAAAAGAAGAAAACTACCAGGGAGAAATTCATATCACTTTCCAAAATCTACAGGCAGGTCATATAACCTCCACCTGACCACCTTTAATAGGACATCCTTTAACCTTAACTAAAACTTCACTGGAAGGGAAATTGAAGCTGACATAAAAGACCAAAATGGCTCCATGGAACTGAGAAAAGAAGTCCTACATTTCTGATGAGTGCTGCCATAGAGGAACAAATCCTAATTCCTCCAAATAGGAGAATCCCCCAAAGGCTTCCTCACTGAAAACAGGCCTTTTCAGCCCCAGTGTACATTACTAGAACCTCATATTTTCTATTGCTTCAAATAAAAATACCAGCAAATTAAGTCAAATGGATGCAATTTAGGACAGAAAACAACACTCCACAGAAAATGTGTGAGGCATTCACTCCCCACAGCCACGGGGATGTGGCAAACACCTAATGGAACCTTACAGATGCAGCTCACCACTGCTGCAGAGAAAGGGGCAGAGGGAAAGCAGCAGCTCTGGGGCCCTTCCTAATGAAGTGAAGAAGAAATAGTCCTTCTTTGCAGGTTATTTTAGGGTTTCTTTAAATTTAAAACCAGCTAAAGCTAACCAAAGGAACAGACTTGAACATGGAGTTACTAGCAAACCATGAACACACTATGAAGACTGACACTGCTGTGAGAAAGCAGCTGAGCTTCCAGTACAGGTGTGCTCAAGTCATGTTTTATTTATCTAAGGGTTTAGTACACTTGGGAGTGTATTTTCTGCGGATTTTTTTTTTCAGAACTTGAGATGGCTTCTCTCAGCACAGTCTGAGATGGTAGAATAACATAAGAATATCAGGTCTCATTATATCAGCTTAATAATTGGTTTCTTTAGTCACCCAGAAATCTAATGGAAACTGTAAACATCAATACAAATTTAGCTTTAGTTGGTGTCCCCTGAATACCACTAATGTAGCCGTTAGTTAGATTGCCTCATAACATAAATGCAATGCCTTTTTTCTCAAGAAATAAGATGAAATAGAAGAGGAAAAGCACACATGTATTCATGATAGTGAGCACCAGATATGCCATTAAAGAGATTTTTTTTGAAATCTGAGAAGATTCCTACATAGCATAAAGGATATTGAAGCTTGTGTCTAGAACAGACACAGGAAGAAAAATAGATTTTTAAAGGATTCACTGCATAAACTGTTTGTGGAAGCCAAGTCCAACGCCCAGTAAAATCCACCAGCAGTTATTTATCACACAAGAATAATTTGCTTCAATACTTGAATACTTCATGGTGAACAGTAAAGAACAAATCTTGCTCTTTGGTTTATTTGCTTCTTATTTTTATTTGGTTATACCAAGGTACTGTAATCACGCTGACATAAGCCATGTTCTAATTTACCTGTGGTTTACAGCTGTTGTTTTTGAGCTTACACTAAAGGTCAGCAGTGCTACTTGTATCCCTGTCAAGGATGTTCAAAACATCTTATAAATCAGTAATATTTGGGAAAAACAGAATCAAGAAAATTATAGCTGCAATGCCATTTATTTTTGTCAGCTTATTAAACTACTATTCCAATGTATTTTATATCTGTAACTATTTAATATAATTAGCTGCATGGCAATGACATTTTTTATAGTGCTGGAGATAAAAAGCTAATATGTTAACCCCCAGGACCCAATTTTTGTGAGGTGAGAGTTTGCTCATTATATTCAAATTAGTAGATACAACAGCACAGGCAGTTATATAGCTTATCTTTTCTGCAAATATATGTAGACCACTCTAAAATGATTTGCCTTTTTTTTTTCCCTGGCTATAAATAACTGGAAAGATAGGCTTCTGGTTCGTGCTAAAACTGAGTCTTGACCTATGAATATCACAAAAAAAACTAAAACAATTGTTCTTTTACAGCTGAATGTAAATGTTTACTTCTATATCATTACTATCTCTTTGTTCATAGGAATGAAAAATAAAGCTTAATATATTCAGAGTTTCATCACTATTAGCAACACAAAAGCCAGCTTTGTCTCAGATCACAACTGATTAAAAATAATATTCAGTTGTAATTATCAAGATTGTACCCAATCAAAAGAACTACTGTATTGCAGGCATATTCAAAACTTCATGGACAGAGGGCAAGGAAGGAGGTTAGAAAATCTTAACGTGAAAGCAATTTTTATGATCTGCATAGTAACTTAATTGACAGCAAAAACAAAGTCATTTCTTCTGCGCTCCTAGTTTGTATTTTTATATTTAACTGTGTTCTGTGTGGTGCCAATTACCAATGTGAGAGTTACAGACTTGATTATCTCCCTGATTTTAGCGAGTCCTGTTCCATTGATAAGAATATCTGGTATACAGCCTGTATCACACAATGCTGCTCCATCGCCTGATAGTGAGTTAAAAGGACCATAAATCCTGCTTGGCAACCTGGTCTGCTGGAATAATGGAAAGTACTTGGCAGCAGTGGCTGAGCTGTAATTCAAGCTCATCTCCTCAGACAACTGGAGAGGGACACACATGGCCGCAGAACTCATTTCGGAGTCTGAAAGCCATTAAACATCTTTTGCTGGCTTCTACACGAAGGACTGTGATGCCAGAACCTCAGTGCCAAGGGATACCCAAAGGGAAGGCATATGGTCTGCTTTCACTTGTGCTGAAGAGCTCATTCTTGTTATTTAAAGAAATAATGGAATGTATGCTTCTTTCTTTATCAACACCCTGCCTATTTTAAAGGAGGTGTAATGATGTATCATTAAATCAAATACAGTATTTAAGCCTCCTTCACACTGTGCACTGGTTGTATCTGCAAAATGGTGGATGTGCAAAGAAGGGAAAAGTCCCAGGGGGGAGTCCAGCTCACCTATGTGCTCCTCCAAAGAGCACCTTGAAAAGTGAGAGAGGCATCCCTCATCTATGTTCTTCCAGTCCCACAGCAAACCATGCTGTGGATATTTTCTACCCACAGGACAAGGAATGCTGCTTCTGATGTACAGCAGGTACCAAAGATTCACTCCCTGGCAGAAATGAATGCTTGTAAAAGCAATCAATGTTTCCCCCTGTGTAATCTTCCCTTACATGATCTAGTCTCACATCAAACTCCTCATCTTAGCATGCAACTGAAATCTGCAAAATTAATGTCAATATTAATAAAGTTGTCAGTGCAGCATGTTAGAACTGTGTGCAAAAAACCTAGAGTTGGTTTAGAGCAACTACTACAGAAAGAGCTTATTGTGAGTCTTTATTTCATTCCATGTAGGAAAGGAAATTTTCATTGCTGTAGGATTCACAGACTGGCTTTGACACCAACACTAAATATATCCAGCAGCCAAAAATAAGGAACAGAAAGAGCAGGTACAAAGAAATGGAAGAAATCTGTAAGAAGCTGAAATGAGGTTAGAATTCTTTGCATCTTTTTATCTAGCATACTTATACGGAAAAAGGAGTGGAGCTGGTGCTGCTGGATAAGCAGACCAGTGCTCCAGCCTTTCAGATCTGCTGTTCTTACAGCTCATTTAAAGCCTTGCCTGTATTCCTCGAATCAATACTCAGGCAGCTGTTCTGACAATCTCACTCTGATGGCATTTCTCCTGGAAGGATGGACAAAGGGGAGAGAGCAATCATCTCAACAAGGTCCAAAGCTCTCAAAGGTTTCCAAGGCAGAAACGGACTGAAACATCAGATAACAATTGCTGAGATTGACACCACGAAACCCAGCACCTGGTAGTCTCAAGCAACATTAGGTGACTGAGTCAGTGAGAGAATGGATGTGGCAAGACAAACAAGCTAGTATTTATAACAAAATGTGAACCAATTTACATATATAATTTCTCTGTTATAAATTACAATTTTACCTTTAAATACCCACATTGGCAATGCTACAAAAATCGATCCAATAAAAACCGGATACAAACCAAACCTGAAGTACCTATTCCTTCTCCCCCTCACCTTTTATTCATCTAGGAAATGGAAATTTCACAATCAAATGATTTCATAAAAAGCACATTTCATAAAAGAGTTAAAAAACAAGTCAGATAAATGAAAGCAGGTACTACTCCACCTCCCAGAGTAAACACACTAATGGAGGGATAATTAATCCATTAAGACACAGGCTACAACAAGACAATGAAACCGAACATAGAAACATCAATTTTATAACTCACTGTGCTATAATTATTCTCTGGCTCAGTGAATGCATACACCCTTTCAGAAACCTAGCGTGCCTTTCATCTTACATAAAGGATTAAATCTTTAACCCACACACAGGAAATACAGCCTTCTGTAACATTCCCACATTACTCCCTGCACACTGCTAGATACTGCTCATTTATAGTAAAACCTGACTATTTGCAACATCCGAGGAATGTTGTCTGAATGGCTTTTTTTCAGATATGTGTATGCATCTCTGACATGACTACATCTTCCTCAATCACACATCCAAGAGTATAATACATTCCTAAGAAGCAACCTAAACTATTCATGTTATAGAATTCAAGAATTCAAAGATCTTTAGTGTGAATGCTAATCATGATGTGTAATTGGAGGACAAAGATATTTCCTTTTAAAATCCAGGAATAGGAATGGCCCCTTGTAACACAGCACAGTTTCTAGTATAAGATATCTAAGCACATTTTCCAAGCAACATTCACCCAATTAAAATCACATAAAAAAACCCCAATACAAATTAATGTGATTCAAGAGTTTCATTCATATCTACTACAGCTCCTGAATATAAAGCAATTTACACAGCAGATACTCTCAGTAATGTTCTGTTCTCTCTCCATGCATACTACACCCAGTGCTATGAAGAGGAGTTTCTATACATAGGGAGATGGAATCCAAATTAATCCTGTAGAAATTTGAACAAAATTCATGCTGTAAATTATTTGTGTGGCCTACTTGGTAAACCATTAATCATTTCTGTCCTACAGTTCTTTCAAACATGGTCACCACTTTGTGTAGAACATACTGCCGATTGTGTTTCGTTTATGTATGAAAATACTGATTTACAATACTTTTCTCTGCCCAAGCAACACCACATGAACACGCACATCTGGTAAACTTGCTGATAACACTTACACAGAGAACCCTGTGAGTTCATTCTGAATTATAATATCTCTGTAAAGCTGAGTAGCAACAACAAGGAGAAATCCTTCAAAGGTTTTCCTGTAAAACACAAGGTTAGTAACCAATGGTCAACTTCACTGGGCTCCTTTATCCCTATCAAAAGTAAATCGTTGCCATGCAATTTGTTTGCCCTGAAGCTACAGAAACTAGGCATTGATTCCCTCTGCTCTGTCATTCCTGATCCCATCCTCTCAGCTGGTAAAAGTGCCATTTTAGTGCTATCAAATGTGAAGAATCAACATGCTGGCAGACACCAGTAGCACGTTGAGCCAGCAGACCATAAAAGCCTGAGATCAGGGTTTGGGTTTTTTTCCCTGTTGTTTTTGTGCTGCTTTTTCCCTACTGTCTTATCTGGAGTCACTGGATAGAAGCCATCTATCAATCAAGCAAAGTCTCAACAAGGTTTATTACTCAGCTGTTCGAAACAGGGAATATAGATCAGGCCTCATTATTATCAAGGAATATGTTAGAATCTACTTTATTTTTGCAGTGATTCTTTCTCTTTGCCACATTAACTTAATGGCATAATTTTAATTGACCCACAGGCTACTGGCTTACTGAGAAATGCAGCTGAGTCTTCCGATAAGTAAAAAGTCCCTGAACAAACTGGAAAAATACAACTTGCAATGTCAGTAATATCTGTGGTCAGTATTTTATTTACTTTACTTGACTGTGTTTGTACATGTGCCTGCAGGAACCAACGGCCACAGACCATTTCTTTGGATTCTTGGAAATGTCTTCTCCACAGCAATCAAAATTTATGATTCCCTCCATTCTAATGCAAAGCAAGTTGTTTTCCAAAACCGTTCTTCAGTGTGTGCTTCTCACAGCAGAGAAAACTGAATACTTTGTGTTTTCCAACTTCAGTAGAACTAAACCTGGAAAAGAGTTACCCATCTATTTATGTACATCAGTGGATGTAGGCCACAGAGAGAAGAAGATTTGCAGAGGTGTGGAACTCTTATGTGAGCCAAACACCACCTCCACACTGGATTCATCTGTCCTCATCTGTAATGAAGCTGATCATCTGAAGGATGAGTCAGCCTGGTACAAGGCTGGCACACAACAGTAGTTTTCCTTACTGCTGAACAAGGGACAGGAACTGGGTCTAATTTCTTCCCCCCTAAAAACTGAACTTTCAAAATCAGGCAATCCCATTGTAATTTTATCATAATTAAAGACTGAGGCGTACAGTGACAGCGCAGCTCTCTGAATTCACAGAGATTCATTCCGGGATTTCGTGCTATCCTGTAATTAGCACAACGAAGAACCTTGAAATTCACTTAGCAATTAGCAGTGATGAACAAAAATGAGTTGCCTTTAAGGCACTTAGGCCAAATTCACACATCTTATTTTAAGAACCAAGCTGCCTAATTTCCACACCTGCAAACTATGTTCCTGGATCTGGAAGGATGATTCAGACAGCTTAAGTTAGGACTGAAAGTTTTTTTATATCCAAAATCACACTGACACAGTTTGGATCCAAGCACAGGCACTACTCCTCAAGAAACTGCTTTCCTCCCTTCTGCCAGTCATACTGAGTCCTACTCTGGTCTCTTATTCTAAATCTGAGATATGCCACGTCTAAAGGCTGTAAATCCCAGGTCAAATAGCAAAAGAAACCAGCTAAAGGCCAGCTTTGCATGTCATGGATGATGCTGTCCAGAAGGATTTCCAGGATGTGTCAGTATTATATGTGTCAAAGAACCAAGGAAAAATGCCCTGGATGTCAGGAGGCTTGTTAATAACTCTAAACCTGAGAGCAGGAGAAGCAGGTAACCATAAAATGATGCTTTGCATATTCAACTGTTTGATAAGCTCTGAAAATGCAATTTAATGGTGCTGTACAAATGCCAGGATTGTTGCTCTTTTAGAAATGAAAAGATTAAAAAGCAATATATATTGTATTATCCCTCTCCTGTGCCAGCAAGGAATGTGCCAACCAATATTCATCGTAGAAAAAACCCTCATTCTTCACCTCACCTTTTGCAGTTTACACCTACTCTTGACAGCAAATATCTCTATGATTAAACATATAATCTCATTTCTTTTCTGTGATGGATTGCTGACCAACTAATTAAACTATTTATATTTTTGATTTTGGATCTGTACTTAAATAGGTGAAATCAGTAAGAGCCATTACTTTAATCCCATTGTGGTTTTAATTTGTTTTATTTTGTGCATGCTGGGAAGGTCTTTCTTCCACATGCTTCCAGAAACCAAGAAAAATGATGTCAAGGCCTGGTTCTTTGCTTGGATTGAGACACTCCTGCTGAGTGCAGCAGCAACCACCCAAAGGCAAGTGATGGGAAATAAAAAGCCACTGGAATGTCTTCAACTTTGTGAAACTCAAATGGTTCTAGATGTTTCATTGATTGATACATATATTTATGATGTCTCAATATCAGTAGATAAAAGTACATTAATGACACTCTAACCACTCTTTTCATTTTTTTTTACTTGAGAAATGCTTATAATAGGGAAGCATTTTAAAAAAAAGTATTTCTAGATAAATCAATCTTCTGTAAGGAACTTAGCTACATTTTTTCTCTTTCCATAAATTAACTCTGGTTTTTGAGAAATAAGTTCTCCTTCTGTTTTTAGATTTTTCAAAAGTAAAGAAAGCATACCTATTTTATATATATTTTTATAAACCACTAAAAAAATAAGATAACTCTAATGTTCACCCATAGAAGTTCATAGGACAAATAATTTTGGTTCACATTGGTAATTGCGAGCAGCAGTGGGCAAAGGCTGACAGGAGAGTTCCAGGGCAGCCTGAGAAGGAAGGCCACTGTAGTATCCTGCTGATACCTGTTATTTAAAACACGTCCTACTCAATCATATCCACTTTATCACCATGACATACCTTACACTGAAAAGTTTCACAAAAATTGCAACTGATCTGTGTCATTTATTTCTAGTCGAGCCAATTAAAGAACAGTGATTGGAAAAACATTCTCAGTAAATCATTTCCATTTGGACTACAAAGCTGGGCAAATCTGGAGTTTTGTGATAACCTTGTTTCAGTATTTTTAAGCAACTGATAGATAGAAGTCAAACAATACCAAACAGATTAGGGCATTATCTATCCAATTAAGAAAGAGAAAGGAGCACTCAAGTCTTGGATGATTTGGCAAGTAACGCATTTGTGTGCATTCTTTTTTTTTTTTATTATTACAAAGCAATGCCTTGGACCCACAACGCTTTATTGTTGTAAATATTAAGCACTTTACTCAGGGGTGGTTCAGCTTCATTTCACTAAACCAGCTCCTATTCACTTCCTTAAAGGCATGCAGGGATAGGGAGGAAGAACTTTACGTTAAGGGTAAACATATTCACATATTTTTCTGGCCTGAGCCCAGGGGTCACATCTTGTTGCCTCTCAGTACAATGGAATTTTGTCACTGAACACAATGGGAACAGGAATGAACCACTGGGCTACAAACCACCCTCCCAGCACTGTAATGAAACACAGACACAAGACTCTCATTGATCAGTGTGTTACTGCACTGACTAGTGGAAGAGCTGCCAGCTGTCATTCAAAAAGAAATTCCTCAGTAGAAATGTAAGACACAATATTAAGTAGAAGATGGTTATAAAAGTTTAGGTGTTATCAATGGATTTCAAGTTAACTGATACAGATGCAAGGAGTTACAGCAGAACAAGAAATCACCTATTGCACCTGGATAGGCCAAAGTACCTTAGAGGATACTGCAGCTTTAACCAAGAAACTAATGAAGACTTTGTGGATGAGGAATGAGTCTGAGAAACAACTTAGTCTTTATACCATCTTCCTTTGTGACCATGGGAAAAGCATTCATCTTGTTTACTTAATCTTTAAAATCAGGCTAAATATATATTATTCATCTTCAGGCAGGGCTGAGTTATTGATGGCAATGGCTGTGTAACTGTTCACCATTATTTATTATTATCAGAACTGAAAGCTTTGCAATGGATCAGACAATAAAATCTAATCATTTCTGTTTATCAGTGAGCCAAGCTAAACAGAACTTGATTTTCTTGTAACAAAACTAACATATCTGTGCTTTCCTTCTCTTCCTCTGGTAATCCAATGATTTCACCCTCCTACACTTAGAAAAGCTATTGAGAAAGCAAATGCACGGAAAGTTTGCCATGGAAACCTACTGGACTGTAAACCTGGAGTTCCAGGGTCTTTGACCTTAAATTTTTCTCATATACTATGAAAGAGATTTTGCAAGCTGAAATAAGTAGCTAATCACAGTGGCATCTTCTAAGTATCATTTTTATTCTAACAACAGGAACTTTATCATGTTAAACCCCATATAACGCATCTGCAACCTATTCCCAGTGAACCAGAGATAAATCCCTCTGACACCAGCAAAACCTTCACTCCATGCTTTGCAATTTGCAGGGGCAGCTGATGCAAGTCCTGGAAGGAAGTGAGGAATTAGCACTTAAAAAGAAACACAGAAAACTTGTGCCCAGTTGCCAGTCGGAGAGCCAGACATCTCCAGGCTAGAGTATTTCACCTTGAGCACTAGAAAATTGAGATGAGAAGAGTTGAAATTGCACATTTCTTTTTTTTTTTTTTTTAAATAAAGTGCTGCTCCCTTTCAGATGTAGGAAGCTTATTTAAGAGGGTGCTTTACTGCAGAACTCATGAGCACAAACATTTCTGAGCTAACCTGTTCTTGTTTAATGGGAAATAGATTGGTGTACTGAAATCATGTGCTATCCTTTATCGTGGATCTCCCGTAGAAAACAGTGCAACTCCCTTCTCATTTCCCTCCAACACAAGGGCTTCAGAGGAAGCAGAATGTTGAAGCAAGAGTGTGAAAGATCTCTTGACTGTGTTTGTTCCAATTTCTTGTACAGGTTGATGGCAATATGAAGCATTTATGTCCACATAAAATTACTGCTTAGAGCTTTTAAATAGTTTTTTTCCAACACAGTTTCTATTTTTTGACTTGCAGAAATTATAAGCAAGATACCCCATGGATCTTCAGTAATCAATAAGATACAGAAATCAAAGGCTACTGAAGAAATACTATGATTTGGCATATTACATTATTTATGCAAGATAAGAAAAAATAAATAAGTTTGCTCTTGTTGGATGAGTGTCACTAGTGGACATGTAACCCACAACGTTTTGGCTACATCCATAAATGATTAATTAAAAGAAAAAATAGTTAATCAAGATAAACTTCTGCACCTAGCTAACAGAGGACTGAAAGTTTATCATGTCTAAATATGTTTCTCATACATTTACTGCAAATTAGTTTTTGAAAGTGAATTTCAAGGTCTACTGACTCCGAGGTTCACTAACTCAGTTTTCATTAAGTTTTCACAAATGATCTACTGTAGCATTATTCTTTTATAGTAGTGGAGATTTAAGGCCCAGTATGAAAAGCAATTATACTGTCAGAAAAGTGTATTTTGACTTATTAAAAAATTGAAAGGTTTCATGAAACTATTTATTTTGGTGTTCATTTGGAGTGCATGTTGACAGTGTTATGAAGAAAGCATTTTTCTGGGTTGTATCTCTCATTGTACCTTCTTGTTGAAAACTTGAGATAACCCTACTTAGCAGATATTTTAAATACCTGTGTAGGTAATAAATATATGGTGCTTTGTGATTCTGCCTTGCAGCTGGCCCACTGAATGTATTGGGCTCGATCTGTCTTGTATTAATTATGCTCATGTGTTAGTTAAAAGTATATTAATTTTATTTCTGTAAATACTGGAGATGCTTAAGTGAAAACCTGAGTATTTAGCAGTCTGATGAGTTACATGAGTCATGTCATGAAACAATTTTGTCCAATTTTTTTGGATCACTTATTTCAACTGCATTGCATTAACTTTTTCCTATTACCTCATTATCTGACAGAGTGTTATTTTTATATCCTATTTGAGCACTATTCATCTCAAATAACTATGACTTAGATAATAACCACAATGCTTTCTTCTGGTAAAGGGCTGGGGAAAGCTTAAAATATGAGGAAAGGATTTACCCTTCAATTGTTTCATGGCATCTAGAAATAAATTCAGCTGTTTGCCTCTTGACTTCCTTTTCAGAGCAAGCGACTAAGAAGTATTTAAGGAAAGGACAAAAAGTGGGTGATAATTGATTCAACTTAACCCTTGATCTTGTTACACAAAAGCCATTGAAGACACAAGAGGAAGAAGGGATGACATTGCTACTTAGAACAGTTATTTCTAAAAGTCAATGCTTACACAGGCATCAGCAACTAAGATTTCTTTTTTGTCTCTAAAAAAAAATAGCACCATGTAATCTCCTTTTTATCTATCTCAATTAGGTTACTTCAATTATTGTGTATATTAGTAATGAAAAATAATAACTTCCAAATCTAATGTTTTTGCCTGGCCTTGTCCACTTGTGGAATCATGTAGATTGACATGAAATTCTAGGAACTACCAGAAAGGAGTTGAGCACTCAGATGATGGTTTTCTCTCCAGGAATCTCAAGCCAAAAAACAACTCAGTGTGAGATGAATGTATATGCTAATGCAAGGCTTGTAGGAAATAAGCAGGAGGATAGGAAGTGTTAAACAGCTAATAAAAACCTCACCACATCTTTGTTGAGCAGCAAGACTTGGAGAAATTACGCATAGAAAGTTGTCTGAGATCCGATTAAAACCTACAGAAAGGAAGAGGGCAGTGAAAGGAGGCATTGATCAAATGACAGCTTTTGAGAAGGGAAAGGCAGAGAAGGGTAAAATAAAGACAAAGGCCTACTTTCAAGACCAATAACCTCCATGAGCTGCAGGGTTAGGCAGCACAGGTAGCAAGTGTAAAACTGTTAATGACACAAGTGCAATTTATAGCAGCATGCAAGAAGTGTGCTCATTTTGGTGAGAGACAAATTTGGGGAAAACCCAAGCATTTCAGTGACCTAAAACACAGTAAGAAATGGCACAGAACATGAAAAATATACATTTTAAAAGTTAAGAAGTAGACTTCGGAGAATGGAAAGAAACAAAAAGGCCAAGATACAAAGAGACATGCAGCAATCAGGTCCAGAAAATTCCCTACAAGAACGTTCTCTAAATTCAATAACAGTAGAACTAGATCAAGAAAAAACTGCTTGCTATTACATAGAGAAGAAAAACTAGCAGCAAACATTAAGGTTGCTGAAGTATTTAAACCATATTGTTCGAGCCTTCCTTAGAAAGACAAATTATTATAAGAAAATTGTGTTCAGAATGCAAGCTTCATAGACCTTTGACTTCTCTCAGCAGACATCTTAGGCTCTTGCACAGTTTTAATACGATAAATGCAGTATGGAAAGTCATAACGTTATTTCTACCAAATAAATACGTTCACCATAGCATGGTTTTCATTTTACCTTACAGCCACTTGCAAAACAATGGCCACCACACCACAAGCACAGAAAAAGATTCAATTTGATCTTGAAGATGTATTGCATGGTACTGGCCCTACCAACCCCTGGTTAAATGCTGACACGTTGAGATTTTGTTATTGTTATTGATTTCCCTTAATTACATTGATCCTAGAGGTTATGCACTGTTATTCTTTAAGCTATAAATACTCATTACATCCATTAGGATCTTTACTTCGAGAAGTGGAGAAGAAGCTCTGTAATAACTACAGAAAAAAGTTTTAGTTATAACTTATGGTACTAGAAAAAAATTGTCAATAGGATCCAGTTCTTAGGTGTTAGTAATGAGTCTTTTCATCAACAGAGTTAACTACTAATTAAGCCTCCAATCTCGTGGTCTATTAGCATACTCAGAGAAGTGCATTGATACTCTAGCACACAAGACAAGGGATTTATTTTCCTAATTCTAAAAGCCAAGGGGTTGTTCTTTTGACAGGTTTACAAAACTCTTCATAATTTTAATAGTTCTACATGTAAGATCTTGCTCTGCAAAAAACCTAATTAGGGCTAAAGGAATAGATATAGATTTAAATAAGTTATTGTGGATTCTTTATAATTAATTTTCCATGAGTTCTGCCTGAGTTTTACCAGCATGGAGATGTGGCTTTCTCTTGGCTCTTCCCTTCTACATGGCCTGCTCCTCCAGAGGCCATAGATCATTTCCTGTTCTGCACAGCTTCAAAGGCTGTGACTAACATCATTTAAACCATTATCATTTTTTACCCAACTATTATTAAACAAATTGATTTCCCCCCAGTCTCCACGATAAAGAAAATCATTCATTCATTTTGTGCGTTCTTGGAAATCTATGGTTCTTCTTTAAATCACATAATAGCAGGAATTAGGAAAAATGATCATTTATCTGATGTCAGTAAGTTGGGCAAAGCTATTACATTTGTCATCATGTAGGAAACTGCCATTATGTTAGGCCAATTTTTGCAACTAATATTTTTTGATTCATTCACTACTCAAAAATTATAATTGCCTTTGAACCTTTTTAATTGTCCCACTGGAAAGAATACTTTGGAATGTATCTGATGTGACTTTATTAGCATGTTGTAAAAACATAAAATATGAGAAAATTGTGGTTTAAAACAACCTCTTACTTCGTGTTCCTCCTAGCAAAAACTTTTCTAGACAAAACAAACGGGTTTTGAAGATGGGAAGTGTTGTCAAGACATTAAAATACTTTTTCTTTTTTATCCACCTAAAAATCTAAAGCACTTGCCCCATAAGTATGGCACAGAGACTGAATGATCTGTGTGTCATGTCCCATCATCCCACAGACCTTTCATCCCCTTATTGCATATTTTGCCCATGCAGTAGGACTCAAGTGAAAAGGATGACGGTGTTTTTGCCAGCCGTAAAGTCTGCATAGCTCCACAAAAGTCTTTTGTAAAAGGATATAGAAAGTAATACAATGACATCTGTGATGAATCTGGGTAGTCATGTGAGAAATACCAAGCTCAGCACACATTCTGGTAAGAAACAGCTGATATCTGTTCCCATTTAATAGAACTGCTCTTGCTAGTAGAATAAACAAAGTTTTTATTTATTCTACAGTTAGTTATATAAAATCATTTCATGTGAGTGCCTGCTAGCAGAATCTGAAGAAAGCAGCCAATCCTGTTCATTTTCATGACAGATGGTATAAAGTAGTGTTTAAGGCGCTGGTGGGAAAATGGAGAGAGAGATTTTAATATTGAATTCCCCATGGTGCTGCAGTGCAGCCTGTAAAGCCAGCTCACCATTCTGTGCCTCCGTTTACCTTTCCCCTTTCCACATTTCAGAGGGGAGCTTTGCTCCCCGGGTGCATTCATGCAATGCCTGAATGAAAAGGCCACAGCACCAGTGGGAGCACTAAGCAGTGTCCCAGGACCAGCAGTGCTACCAGTTTCATGTAAACTTCTTATTTACTCTATAAAAGCACTGCAGTGTACAAACAGAATTTACTGAGAAAGGCACCCTGGTAGACATTTTCTCTCTGAACTGTTGTTTTGCCACATAATATGCAAGAGCTTTAAGTTCACTGAAAGGGTTATCTGAATTCCATGGCTAGTAAATGAGCGAGTTTTTTGGCAATAAATTCATGCAAAGCCAGGGCTGCTGAACTTCAACAGCTGATACTGGCTTCCGCAGGTGTGAAATCACAGATGGTTACATGTCATTACTGCCACAGAAGTGCTACTGAATTCACTAACATTTGCCAGGCTGTGCAGAATACTGTACACACAATATGCTATAGAATTCAGGCAGCCCTGGACACCATATATTCAGGATACTCCACTGTGCTCAGTAATAAACAAATGACTGAATGGGTAGGTCCTACATTAACATCCCTATTTTTGTTCTTCAGACGTCACCTTGTCCTTTTAAAGAGGATTACAATTCACACAATTCACACCCAAGAGGACCTGGGTTTGTGCTCAACACATGGCAAGGTCAAATTAGACATATATAAAGCTTTAGTCTCCAACATGGTGTCCCTGACACTATGTTGTTAGGGATGAGAGTTTGGCCAATCACCAATGACAGTTTTGTCCTTGCTTTCCCTCCTTCTGCTGCAGGAAACAAGCCCCAGGCTACTGCAGGCAGTTCGTACACTGGGACGGAGCAGGCTCAGTAATTTAGGACCTTTTATTTAGCAAGGGAATGGGCTGTGATCCTTCTTATCCTCCACAGAAAATAACACAGAAAACAACAAGACCTTATGTTTGTAACAGTCAGCACACACCTTCTCATTGATTTAAGTTCTCATTTTTCTGTCTCACTTTAAGAGGAATTTTTTTATATTGAAATTGCACTCAGGGTAATAACCAATTTACAACTTTTTTCACATTCCTGTTGCAGCCAAATAGATTGTGATCAGAAGTGTTTTAAAACTACAATTCTGCTGATGTTATCTACTTGACAAATTGCCCGTAATATGTTAGAAAACCAAACAAAGTTATACTAATCCAGACTTCAGAGAACAAAAGTATCAGCTATGGCTAATTTTGTAGTTCATTTTGCTTCTACTCAGTTACTTAGATCCTTATCCTTAAAATGGAACAGAGATGAAGGACAAAAAAATACTGAGAAGTCACTCTGTTACTTAACAGGAGCTTTACAGATTGACCACTAAGTTGCAGGTGTCCAGAGGGCAAAATCTGGTCTTTATATATTTTCTGAGATAGAGAACACTTGCTGTAATTGGAGATTATAAAAGTAGAAAGAGGTATTACGTTTTTTTTTTCCCCTCAAAAGATAGTGGAGAGTAAGTAACTACAGGCTAAGAATTCTCCTTTGCTAACCTGTCTAAAATACAATAATTACATGACTGAGTAAAAGTGATCCTGTGCCAACAGAAATCCATGGCAGCTAATCACACTGCTGTATGGTTGACCACGTACTTAGTGATATAAACAAATTAATTCCCAAAAGATAGCTAATCCAGCTTTTCTAGCCCCCTAGTAACATTGTGGAGCCTGTGCACTAATACCTAACAGCATGTACTTTATATCATTTGGTGGCAACTTTTCCATTAACTGGCAACAAAGGACTTTTCTATTTGGATTTAGAAATTCCCAAAGCAAATTTCTGAAGGGCAAACTTACACAAGGCCATTTAATTTGCAATGATTCCAGATCCCAACAGTGTGAGAGCTCCTACTGAAGCCTGTTCTGTTCCCTCTAGCCAGAAATGTGATGGTTATAAAACCAGACCACATTAGCAATGTACCCACAACGTAAAAAAATGTCACCCCCTCAGACAAAAGATGAACAGAAAAATACACATTCCAACACACCCTTTATCACACTTTTTGGTCAGATTAGCATGGGACTGAATGAAATGACACACAGTCTAATGAGTTCTTGGAGCTGCTCTAAACAAAGAAACAACCAACCCAAAAAAGGGGAAAAGGGGCCAACATCCCATTGCCTCGTTTGCAAACACATGCCATTGGTTCAATGGGGGAAGGATCTGCCTCCACCACCCAAATTTCACCATCCACTTCCAAGGGGCACAAAAAAATAACTGTGTCATGTCACATTCCTGTAATGACGCAGAAATTATTAGCTCTCATAAATTCAAATCAATAGAATAAAATAATCTCATATGACCCTCTCTCTTCCATCCAAAATAAATATGTCAAATTTATCTCAAAAGCTACTTTCCCTAAGTGTCCTATTTTCCTTTTACATTATGTGGCAGCACTAGAATATCATTATTCTCTGGCAATGGATGTTTAAGAACACTTTGATAGCGTTTAAATATTTTTTCCCTTTTTCTACTGATTTATAGTACATTCCAAAAATACCCTGGAGCAAAACATTTGTTTTGGTTTGGGAAAGGAAAAGTCAAAAATATATTTGCTATATTTATCTCATTCAAACCCAAATTTGGACTCAGTCTTCCGAGGTACAAAAAAACCCCAACAAATGAAACAAAAACATGTATACCCCTTCATTCTCCTTCATTCTCCATATTGATACAGAACTTGTCTCTCTAGAGGCATAACCCTTTATTCTTTGAGTTAATTTTTTTCCTCCAAGTGGTTATTTTGATAAAAATTTAATATCATGTTCTGAAGTCTTTGACTTTCCCTTGCATATTTTCATTCTTTGCAATTTCTGTTGTGGGACCACATCTAACCTCCACATGCTTTTACCATAGGAATGTAGGAAATAATGAATATGTGCATAGTTAGTGATAAGTGATGAAAACCAGGACAGGACAGCTGGATAAATAATTCTAATTGTGAAGGAAGGTCTACTGACCCACGTGTAATTCACCCTGCACCATGGCAAAGGGGTTCACACAGGGGCTGAAATTAGATAAACCTGGTCTGGGAATCCAAGTTGGAACACTAAATATTTAAAAGGAAGCTATCAGTGATTGCTAAAAAGTCCTTTTTACTTTAATAACTGTTTGTAATAGAAGGTTGCCTGTACCCTCAGTCTACAGACGGCTGACAAATACTGCCTAAGAAAAGTAGTGAATTCTTCTGATGTACCAGTAACTGAACAAAGCAAATAATTTAGCAATGAGAAATTTCCAATAAAAATTTCTGACACAAGCTCATACATTTCGTATATTACTTAGTGTAACCTCAAGAGCCTCCCTCTGCCATTTTGGAATGGTGTTGGTCTCCTGGGGATCTCTGCCCTATTTGCTATCCCAGTGAGAATGCCTCAGCTACTCAAGGGTATCTAAAGCAGATAGATACCTTCTGAACAATTGAATCTTACCTCAAAAAGTGCAAACAAACTGGGGTTAAACAAGTGGGAGGAAGACCAAATAGAAGAGCTTGATCTCAAACACGTTACACACTTTTCACTCTGCAAAACCAATAACTATGCTGGGAAAATTATCTCATTCAATTCATGATGAATGTTATTCTAGATCCTATAAGCAAATATTTTTGTCACGCTTCTGACTTCATTTTTTATCTTTGATTATCTTTTACATTGTCTGTAGTAGCACTCCTTCATGATCAGTTCTCTGAAAATACCCTCTAAGGGGAAAAGACAAGCCATTCTGAAGAAGAGTTTTTCTCTTTGGACTAACTTTAACTGGTGTAAACTGACAGCATCTTCCATTTATCACCAGGTCAGAGCACACATATAAGCAGTTACTATGGAGCAGCTCATGCATTGCAAATTAACACCTCTGTTTAAATATGACTAATTTATTCACACACTCACTCCCTTAATCTTAGGCAGAGAATTGCATTAGACTGCAACAGCCACAGAAAGACAAAAAATTATTTATAAGCAAGCCACACTCATATGTATGATTTTGCAATATTTTTAAATACTCTTTTGACTCTCAAGTCCTCAATATTTACAAAACAAAAAATTATACATTGCTAAAGAGATTATTAAGAGTAAATTCCACTAGTATTTGAACCATTTAACCCCCACTCAGCTTTCTACACACAAAACACATATCGGGGAATGGTGCATATGGAAAGCATATGGACTGTGGCTAAAATGGAACAAAGCCACCTTTTTGGTAAGAATTCTGTATTAAGTACTCACATCTGCAGACTAGCAGTGATGGCACTTTAACATATGCAAGTTATTCTCCCCTCTGAATTCAGCCAGTGGTTCTTTAGCTGACAGACACCGGTATGAAGCCATGGCTTCATTCCCAGTAAGTTCATCTGTCTCAGGGAGCAAAGGAGAAAGTAACATTGGAATTATGCATGAGAACCAACTATGGAAACTTATCTGGATTGACCAAGAAAGGAAAAATAGCCCAGACATATGGGGTGGTGTAGGAAAAGGCACAGATTCTCCTGTAGGAGCATGGGACTGCCAGAACAGCTAAGCATAAACAGCCAGCTGAGAGCAAGAAATGTCTGAGAATGAAGGGCAAAATGAGCTGGGTAGGAGGAAGAAGCCGTATAACACCGAGTTGAAAATGAAGTGATTTGATTTGGTTTAGAAAGAAACTGTAATCCAGCTCTTAGGCTTCAAGGAAGAGGGTAGTAGACAGTATCAGGCTAGAAAGGCTAAGTTAAGGGTATGTTTCATGAATTTCAAGGTTGCGCACTCTCCTTCAAAGAATCCGGAGAAGTTTGTAGTGCAAGATGCTAAAAATATTTCTAGATACTAACACAGCAATGCAGATCACATTAACATACAGTTTTGTAAGGAATGGTATATAAATTAGAACTATTTGCAAAGGACTGGAAATAATAAGCTCATATAGAATGATAAATGTGTGTTATTAATGCTCTGTTGTCTTAATTGCAAGGCTTTTATTCTCTATTACAGAATGAGAATATTCCCTGCAAAACAATTATTCTCTTGATTGTTGGCTAGATTAGCATTTGCCACAGGGCTTTATGCTTCACAAAATATTTTTGCTTGCATGGAGAAACCATGAAAGGTAGGCAGATAGCAAACAGTGAAGTCAAAGAAAACAGATCATGTTTGCTCTGTCATTCTGCCTTAACCATCTAACTGGTCATATATGGGTGGGAGTGCTTCCCACACGAGGAAGAAGTGAACAGGGCACACATGCTCAGTTCAGCATTTGATGGGTGGGTATTTTGTGTGCTAGTCCAGGAAAAAAAAAAAATATATATGGAAGAAAAAAACAAGTATGGAGGCATTTTATTTTATTTGAGCCTTTTCCTTAGTTCCCAACATCTTTTGACCAAACCTGAAATCTTCTTATTTGTTCACACGCTGCCTACTGATAGAGTAATAAGAACATCATGGAACTGAAAATACAAGTAAACAAACCTTTCTTTTAAGACACTTATGACTCAGCAGGTCATGATTTTCCAATCACCAGGTGAGTCAGAACTAAGCCTGTGAAATGGTGTTAGAAAGTACAGAACTTGATCCTTCATCTGCAGAGCAAGAATCACAGTTCTTGTAATTAAGTAATCCAGGGCTGTGGTTGTAATGGAACATGTCCCCGCCAAACTCCCAGTCTGGTACTTTCTCCCTATCTCAACTTGTGCCTGCAATTTCATTTGGGTATAGAACTCAGTCTGTTCTGCCCTGACCAGGGAGGTGAGGCTGTGTGTGGCTACATGGCTCCTCTCTTGGTTCATGTTTATGATAACATGAACCTTTTGTGAAAAGGACAACAGAAATACAAGGCACAGGTCCCCAACTCCAACCCGGAGGAACCAGATCAGAACACACACAGCACTCAAGGAGATATAGAGACAGGTTGAGAAAGCCACCCTGTGAGGTTTATACCCAGGCAATGAACGCAAATGAAATCTTGCAGCTTTTTTGACAGTAGCAGCAAGGTTCGGGGATCTGTACGTACCGCGGGTCATTGCTAATCGAGATTATCGTCCGTGTTTATTCAATCAATATCAGCATGTCTGAGGGGACTGAAAAGGCACTAATAAGGACACACACTGTTTAGGGTAAACACAGAGCTGATTGCAGCAGCATCAATTTGATTTGGCAACTAAGATGCAAATGGATATTTTTGAGATGGTTATAGTGGCACATACAATTCACCTGACAATGAGAGAAGCGGACAGCACCTTCTGGGCTCTCTGTTACTCTTAGAACAACAATCCTGTGACTCACCATGGGTCTGGTTCAGCTCCTGGCAGACTCTCAAGCCACTGCATTGAGAATATTTAGTGTATAGCTACACTCTGCAGCAGGCAATGCAGACACAAACCAGGTAAGTCACCTAGATATTCCTCTCCTACTGTGTATACCCAGGCTGCCAAATTGTGCAGCCTAAGAGACTGCAAGCCAACAAAGGATTTGACACAGAGAGTATGTGCCATGGGACAATGAAGCACAGAGATGCTCAGAAGTTGGCTCTAAGATCACAGTTGGATACTGAATGTAAATTACATTATGGAAGTCTATTGCATATCTACTTCAGATTTGCTCAGAAAACAGAACTGTGTGATTGCTGTACAGTGAAGACATCCTTTGAGAATAAATAGTCACACTGTTATTGTTTAAAAGATGAATGATCATATTGGCCCCCAAGAATGCCCTCACAGAAATAATCTGTTCAGACTTTTCAGTCATATATGTGTATGCCATTTTAAGTGAGGAAAGAAACAATCTTGCCTCGATAGAGCTTATATTCTGACAGGAATGTCAGCTACATCGCTTGGGACTCTGTCTAAAAAAAGGACTTGGAGGCATAAAATTGAAATCAGGAGGAATTTTGGTAGAGAAACCCAGAGCTGAGATCCTGAGTTGTGAACCTCAGCTGCCACTTGTATCCCATTCATTCAGCATTTTGTGGCTGTAAAGCTGACTAGAGACTAGCAAGTTCTGCTTTGGCACCCACTCAGAATTGCCTGAGTTTTGACAGAGCTGAGCAGCTTGGCTCTTAACCCAGCCAGGCAAAAGGAGACTTGTCATTGCTGATGACAAAGAAAATAGTTTTTGGAGAATTAAATGCATTTTTTCAATTTGCTGAAATGGAGTAATTCTAATCATTAGCAGAGGTACAGAATGGCCTGACCATTGCCTTTAAGACCTCGGTTTTTCTATGCACACAATGGCACAGCACATTAACTCTTCTGCTAAAGTAGCCCTGGATGACATTCCATCTGTACTATGATGGATCTCCAGCCACTTCCTGGAACACACTGGTGCAGTGCACAAAATCTAACTTTGTGTTTGTGCCCATATTTTTTCAGATATAGGAACTTAGAAAGCAAGACCAAAACTGTAATCACAAAGTACTCAAACTTTGTTATTATTTTCTCATCTTTCAGGAGCTTACTGGTGACAATTGTCTCCAGGTCTGGTGGTGCTAAATACCTGCAGTTCCTGTGAAAGTCCAGTAGAGCTGAGAATGCCTGACAATTTGACAAACTCTCAGGAATTTTATACTTGGTGCCAAAAGAATAATATGGGGGAAATGAACATTTGCTGTTTCCTTAGAACTTTGTCAGAGAGCAGTATCTCTAAAGAAAAATAAATCACATGGTCATCATCCACAGGCAAGCCTGGAAGCTGACACCTGGAAATGCTTTTGAAGTCAATGACAAAATTTATTCACTTTAACAGTGCAAGAGGGCACACACAAAAAGGTTCTTTAACTGTTTCTCTCTGAGTTGTAGCATTCAGACAAACACGATTCTGGAAGTGTGCACACAGTCAAAACCTGAAAAGCAGCCGCTGAGATCTTTGACAAGGCACTGAAATAACTTGAAATAAGCAAGTCCTATTACCATAAAGGAAAATTGCACACGGTACAGCATTATTTCGTCTCAACCTCCACCTCCCTGGAAATCCATCAAGCGTTCTGAGAGGCTGAAAAAAAAAAAAAAGGCTGAAAAGGTAGGTAGGAACAACACATTTTGTGCAAGAACTGTTAGATTTCTTTCTCCTTCAAGCTTTTGCACATACACCCCTCACACTTTGGGGAATGTTAAACAGTGCTATAGACTAAATGTCATTCCTTGACTAACCACACAAGCTGAATAAAGCCAGGAGGAATTGGCCTCCCAAAAGTTGCAAAGGAGAGGGAGTAAACGGAAGTTCCTCCAAACCCAGGTAAAAAACTGAGGTGGCAGCAGACTCAGGTGATCCCTGCTCCACCTGGGTGTGGGGACTTCTCCAGGTTCTAAGCAGGGAAGGAACTGCTCATTCCCAAGTTTTTGGTTGCATACATACAAATACTTGTAACCATAAAATACACCATCTTCAAAGAGTTCCTTGATAAATTACCAACATCTCAACAAAACAGTTGTAGTAAAAGAATGAATTAAAATGTTCCAAGGTCTATGAAGATGGGTTTAGCTAATAAACAAAACTTATTCTCATGTTTATGCATCAGTTTTTATTTCTCTCGTTTATTTAATCTCAGTGCTGAAAAGTTATACTTTTTATTGAATTACAATGACTCCCAGGCTTAGCAAAAATGGTGAAGAATACTAGAAAATGGAAAACGCAAGAACTGTCCTTTTTAGATAAAAAATATCAGTGATTTAAGTGATAAGCAAGAAAGCTGGGGCAAATACAGAGGGCAAAAGGCATTTACTTATATTATAGTCATATAATGCCAGAGCAGATGTTTCGTCTTTATCATCTCCTTTCTTCTTTACAGCAGACAGAAAACACAGAAGTATATTTTTTTTATTAGTAAACTGTTGTTTGAAAGTTACTCCCAGAGTCACATAAAAAAACCCCAAACAAAACAAAACAAAAAACAAACAAACAAACAAAACCACAAAAACAAAAACACCCCAAAAAAATCCTACAAACAATGAAACAAAACCAAAACAAAAGAAAACCCCAGAGACAAACCCTATACATATGGTGGTAGAGTTCAAACACTTCTTTTCTCTTTATTCACAGTAAACTACTTATATAGACATACAAGCTGCAAATGTCAGTGTCTAACGTATCAAATATGCAATAAATAGTGTTATACTGTAATAGCCAAAAGTTTCATCTTCTTCATGTAAAGATGAACGTGCTCTTTAACTGGAAGAGGCAATCATAAGGAATGCATCACTAGGGCTATTTACTATTTGTTATTGGCAGTCCCACATCTCCAAGCGTGTTTGGAAAGAATATTTGGACAGTGTATTCAGCAATTTTAAAGATTGTCCTGGTATTATTTACAGACTCTAGGCAGAAGTGTTATTTCTAATAATTTAGGGCACCGTTCTCAAAATTCTCCTATCTAACAGTTGTGCCTCATGTCTCTCTCACAATGCACACATGTACCCCATTTTACAATTTCTCTTAAACCTGGTTATTCCAAACCTTATCCTGCCACCCACCCCACTTTTACTAGACTCAAAAGTGCCTCTGCACCCCAAATGTCAACAGCAGCACTCTGCTATTCACCCCTCCTCCTCCTTTGTCCATTGCCTACAGGTAAATATCACATTAGTCACTCTACAAGCAAACAGTACATGCAGAAGTAGTTTCATAGAGGCCAGACTACATGGTGTTCTTACAAAAATATCAAATGGGCCTTCAGGATTTTACAATGGAGGAACTACAGTTGTAGCAAAAAAAATAAACCAATCCTCAATCTTCTCCCATATGAAAAGAAGCCACAGCTTAACTTGAGACTGGCACAATTTTCTTAAATCTCTGCACCTTCAGAGTAGCAGTCATCCTCAGGAAGGTCAACTCCTCCAAACCACCCCTGCCTTTTTCATGTGATAAGCTCAAACCAACACATCAAACCCGGAAAAAAAAATGTAAATATTCTATCATTTAACTGCCATTTATTTCTACAATGTTATAGAAAAACAACAATTTAATAATAATTTCTACAATGTTATAGAAATCTTTTGATTAATATCAAAACATTTACAGATATTTACTCTCTTCAAAACTTAAGCTCATGCCCTCCCATTCCAGTCTTTCCATCCAACAGCCATGATTGAATGGAAGCAAAGTATCACTCCTCTTTCTGTGTAAGGGGTGCACCAGGAAAGAAACAATTCCTGCTCTTTCAGCTGGGACTTCTATCGTCTGCAGCAACTTACACAGAATAAGTTCTTCCACACAAAAGGCAGGCTCAGTTTAAGATGATGAGCACTGAAAATTGCATCATTTTGGCCAACATTAAGACAAAAGATGTTTTGAAAATACATCATTACCTGTTGAATTATTGCTTGCCTGTGCATATAGGCTTATACATGTGTGCCTACATGTAATTATATTTCACCCTTCCCAGCCTTTTCCTCTTTCACATTCCCACACATGCATCCTTGGAAAGGAGGAGAACCTTCTGTGTATTTTTATTGGCCTGTCAATCTGCTAACACTTTTTTTTCTTCCATAACTGGAATGTCATGTAGTATGTCAGTCTTCCTGCTTCCCCTTTCACCAGAATTAAGCACCCTGCATGACTGCAGAGAAAGCTACTGGGGGAAAAGAAAAGGCAATTTCTTTTCAACATTTAGATTTGATACAAGAGGTGCCATACATTGTGTATCCAGAAAAAGAGACATCATGATCAAATCCAACAAAGTTTAAATCTAACATATCCTATCTCCTGTCCTCTATTAAAATACATATTGACAAAAGACACAGATTTTACCTGGTGGAGTAAAAACAAGCAGAATTCTTATCACCCTAGGAATTGAACCCAGAGCATCCATGAACAGGCTCAAAAATGGATCTTTGAAGTCTCACTTTAAAACTGACCCCTGAGGTTTTGGTGACCACCAAAATGCTGCAGCATAAAATTTAGGAGACAAGGTTTGTCAGTTCTTTTTTAAAGAAATCAGCAGGTGATGCTTGCAGTGATGCTGGCACAAGGATACTCACTAACCATTCCAAGTTTTCCTCTTCCATTCTGATTTTCCATCCATCCCCTTCCCTCCCCTCTCTGCACCCCCCTAAAAATATAACGCTTAAAATGGATGAAAAAATACAGTAACTAAAAAAGTTCCTATAATAATAAGGGAACTGGCATGACTATCTGTCTTTAAGTGTGAGCATTCATAGTTCTGTTTCAAAACCTATTCAAACCTGGATAGCCTTTTGTGGGGACAAATGGGGCTGCTGCCAGTTTTTACCAAGTTATAAAATTTTCAGCGTCACAATAAATTGTGAGACAAGGAGAAGAGAAATTCAATTTAACAAGGAACTCGTAACTTTTCATTGAAGGAGTGCTCAATTGTGGGACAAGGAAGAAAGAGTGAGAGGTACAGTGTGCATCAATATCTTATCCCTTTCTTTCTGGGTTGTCCTTGGAGGCTTGTCCATAATTTACTTTCCCAGGGGAAATTTAACACAAGTGTAGCAATTTTTCCTTTCATCCTGCTGATGGACTAAGCTAGCTTCAGAAAAAAAAGGGGAGGTAAAAAAGAAGGAGAAAGGGAAGATCCACAGATTGTTTACCCTGCAGATCATGTATTATTTTTACCTCCAGATGTACATATTTTGATAGCAGTGCTAACTGTGCACACACAGACACATACAGCGGGGCAGTGTGATCAATGGTAAGGGTCAATAATCCCATTTCAGAAGCAGTTCTGCTGCAGACTGAAATGAAACAGAGCAAAGTCTAAAGTAATGAAATGTGACAGAGCCACATTCGCTGCCATCCTCCAAATACAGAGAGAAATACATTTCTACATGAGGAAATCCAAACTGCCAAATTAGCTCTACTCATATAATAAACAAGGCTACACATGGTATCATCCTTAGAATTTGCCTTCTTCAATTAACTATAATATGATCTCACAAAGTCTGATTTTTGTTGGAGTATGAACAGCTAACCTTCAGGTTTCCTTGTGAGCAAATAGCCTATCTCATTAGTTCTCAACATTAATCGAATATTTTTTTCCCTCTTTATATTTGTTGTATCACAGTGATATTATAGCTTCTTCAATTGGTTAAATCAAAAAATGATCTATAAACAATCATAGTGCATTTAGCATCATAATTGTCAATGCCTCTCATTACATTGGGCAGGGTTGGTGACAGCTGGCAAATCTGTCTTTGATCTATGAGCAATTCCAGCCCTGGGTGAAGCTGCCCTTCAGTCAATAGAAACGTCAGAAGCAATAGCACTGCATTATAAAGTGTGATCACCGAAACAATGGAGCCTCCTTCCAAAGCACTCAGCAGATCCAAGGCTAGGAGCAAGCTTAGGGGGTTCCCTGTGTGGGTATAAGTGCAACAATATTAATTTGGTGGAACTTTCCAGCCCTGTATCAGAGCAGCTTAGATGAATAGGAAAACGAGCAGAGCAGACAGTAAGGAATTTTACTGCTGGAAGGAAGCTGCACAGAGACGGCTCTTTTCTTGTGCTGTCTTTGGGTTTCCCCCATGTCACCAATAAAGTTCTGTAATCTGTTGTGGATAAAATGGTTTTGTGTATATCTGTATTAGCCATTTACTCATCCTAATCCACCCTTTCCATCCTACCTTTCCTTTTCCCAACTTCTGCTTCTGAAGGTGACTTCCATTTCTATAAAATTAAAAATCTCAGTACAGACAAGAAATGTAACTGATTTCTGCAGCAATAATTTCATGAAGTTTTTGACTTCCAATTGTCACTAGGATTTAAAAATTGATAATTCCACTAATTCAGTAAAGCATATGTTCAGTGCATGAAGTGTTAATTAAAGAAAAATCCCTAGAAGTAGTAATTAAAGAATTAACACGTAATACAGATGATTTGATGGAAATCCCAAAAAATAGGTAATAACTAAGACTGTCCAGTCTTTGAATTGAGGATCTAGAAGCAAAGGTGGATGTACTACAGTTGTCATCTGTGGCCAACCGACAGCTGGAGAGTTGGTGGATGATGAGGGGCAGGTTAATCATAGAAAACTGGTCACTATGTTATTTGAAACACTTCAGACTCTGTGGTCTAGATGAAAGGAAAATATTAAAGATGAAGGAGATATTAAAGCACCCATTTATGAATAAAAATACCTGCAGAACAAGGACTGGTATAGAAATGGAAAGGAACTACCCATCTGGCAGGAAAAAAGTAAAAAATCCAAATAAGTGTGTAGATGAGACACAAACATGAAGAGACATCAAGGGTAAAAAAAGCACTTTATAGATACTCCAGTAAGAAGAAAAGGCTACTCTTCTCCTTAAGGAAGAAGTGAAACATGATGGATGATGCCAAAAGACTAATGAAATTCTCTTTTTTTCACCTTAGTCTTTATTATAAGGTCAATTGCAATCATGTATCTATCACAATTAATATCACTGACAAAGGGCCAGATTTGAGCCTCAAATAATCAGAGTACTTAGGTAAGGTGGATGTTTTTAAACAGGCTGAGTCTAATGAACTTCATCCACCAGTACTTATAGAGCTAAATGGGAATCTCAAAGTCATCAGGGCTAATCTCTGCAAACTTAAAAAGGACAATGGATAAACTGAAAGTCCTAAAAAAGGGCCAATGTAATGTCTACCTTTAAAAAGTATTTTAAAGGAAAAGGCAAGCCTGACAACTGTAAGCCAATCAGCCTATCTTCAATTCATGGAAAAATACTGAAACAAATAACCAAACTCTTCGTAAGCGCCTGGAAGGTAATGAGAACATGTATAACATCCAACATGGAATTGTCAAGAACAATCATGTCAGAGCAATCTAATTTTCTTCTCTGATAGTGTAACAGGCCTTGTGGACAGAGGAAAGGCATCAGATGTCATTTGTACTTTGGACTCTTTTTGATCCTCTTCCACTTATCAATCTTCTAAGCAAACCATGGAAGCGTGATTCAGATGAAAATAGTACAAAGTGGGTGCAACACTGATTCAGAAAATCATACTCAGGGTGCGATTAGCAATGTTCCTATCGACTCAAAAAGTCACCAAAAAGTGACAATCTGGATGAGGCCCTCCTAGGGCTGGTAGCATTTAGTATTTTGACTTATGACAAAGAAAATAACATCACAAACATACTTGCTGTGACAATATCCTTCTCAGAGGCATTATAAATACACTGGATTTATAATGACCAGAGAAATTCAGAGAAACCTTGATGAATTTAAAGATCTGATTTGGAAGCTATGGTGGTTATTCAGTAGGGATAAAGGCAAAGTACTTCACTGAGCCAAGAAAAATTAACTGCTTGGGGTGGAGAACCACTGACATTAGTAGCCATTCTGTAGAAAATTAAAAGTTACTGAGGATCACAAGCTGGATAATCCATCAACAATATCATGCTGCTCCAGTAAAGATGAATGTCCTACTGCAATGGATAAATTAGTTCTACTTTGCTTGACACAGAAGAATCTTTCTACTCAGCACCAGGAAAGCTGCAGCTGCATTATTTGATCCAGGCTGAAGAACTGCACCTCCAAAAAGTGAGAACCAATTTGTGATAAGCCAGAAGAAATTTATGATTTAGAAAATACAAGTAAGAATTGAGGTTGTCAAAAAAAGAAAAACAAACACAAGTATAAGTAAAATGGTGCTAAAATTTTTTTAAAAAATAAAAACAAACAAAAAAAAAACAAAAACCAAACCAAACGAAACAAAACCAAACGAAAAAAAAAAAAAAAAGAAAAAAAATTTAAAAAAAAAAAAAAAAAAAAAAAAAAAAAAAAAAAAAAAAAAAAAAAAAAAAAAAAAAAAAAAAAAAAAAAAAAAAAAAAAAAAAAGAAAAAAAAAAAAAAAAAAAAAAGAAAGAAAAAAGGCCCCAAACCACAAAACTGGTAAACTGCCCTTTGTGCTGATGTTAGATAGGGCAAGACATAAATGACTTAAAGAGCAGCCAGGGAGACTGAGGCTAAATTTTAGGGAAAAAACTGTCAAGCAGTAAGAAGCAATAAACAGTAGAGAAGACAGATTGCCTGTGGAAGTTCTGGAATACTCCTGGAAAAAGCTGTCAGAAATAACACAGAAATCTTTCCAAAATAAATGTGGATCTTGCCACACTAAAAGGGTGATCCTGATTATCCTGAGGTCCTTCCCACTCGTGTGATTCCATGAGCCCCACTGAAATGTCCCAGAAATGAAATCCTTGCACATGATGTTTGAGAGCAGTGAGCAGAATTAAATACTATATTTTTCCAAATAAAGTATTTTATAAAGCTGAACAAAATGATGGAAATTTAGAACCTATATTTTTAAAAAGATGTTGAGAAACTGAAACAGACACAACAAGAAGCCACAGAAAATACTTGAGGGCTGAATATAATATCTTGAAATGAGACTCAAGTACTACAACGCGTTGCATTACCATTACCTTCCCATCTCTGTCCCTCCATCGAAGCAAATGATTTCTTAATCTTGTAGTGAAAAATTAGCTACCAGACAAAAAAAATAAAATCATATAACCCAAGATTAATTCGACTAAAAAATTAGATTTATGTTTTTAACAGTGAGAGTAATCAGACACTGGAACAAATTACCAGAGGAAGCAGTAGATACTCTGCTTCCTACTGCCTTGAAATCAAGACTGGATGCTGTCCCAAAAGACAGACTTCAGTCATACATAGGTTAAAAGTTCAACCCAAGGCAATACAGGTTTAATTTAACAGACTCTGATGTCCTAGAGGGATCCCACAATTGTTCAAAGTCCAGGAATTAATTTAAAGTGAGCCTGAACTTCTTTTCATCTGAACAGGAGGGTCTCTACACCCATAGACTGATATTGCAACCTGAAAAGTACTGGCATTATCTCCACTGCGATATGGTATTTTCATACACTGGGGTTCTTTTCCACAGCTCTATAAACTCAAAAGTATTCTTTCCCAACACAAAGCCAGGAAATGAAAAAATAATATTTAAAAAACACATCCCCCCAAAAACCCTCAAAACTTATTTTGCTCAAAAAATAGAAAATGAAAAGTTCTAGAAATCTAAATAGAAAATGAAAAGTTCTAGAAATCTAAATGGGTAATTTGAAGGTATGTTTCTCCTTTTCAGAACTTTAAGAGTCTACTCTTGAATGCCTTATTTAGCCTGTAAAAGTTCTGCCTGCTTTAAGCGCAAAAGGATTAATGGTTTCAAATTCCGATGTGTTGACCTTTATTCAACATTAAAATGCTTATTTGAGCATTCTGCCATGGCACCAGTAAGCCTCTGTCTAATGAAAATTGTAAGGGAAAGAAAGTTTAACTCCCATATGCCCACAAATAGAATTATTTTGCATTAGGAGGTTTAGTGGATCTTTTCTGCACACACACACAGATAACACTGATGCAAAGAGCACTAAAACCACAGAGTATACATGTTGAATGTTAGAGCAATATTAATGATGATGACGAACAAATGGTTACGAGTTCCTGCTCCCAAGTAATTGCCCTGAATTATTTGTGACATCCAATGATTTTAAGCAAAGTCAAACAAAAGCAAATCATACTAGTTACCTCTGAAATAAATTACAGAATTTTGCTTCCAAATACCAAAAGCCTGATGAGACCTAAAGAAGTAATTTACATACCAGGGTACATGGTGTGCTAAGACAGCAAATCAAAGGGGGGAAGAGGAGGCCAAGATTGATTTTGGGTGATGCTGAATAGTAGAGAGGGTAAGTTGTAAATGCTTCAGCTGACACAGCAGGAAGAGCTGGGGGAGAAGTTAAAGGCGATAAAGACTCCGTGCTGCTGCAGACCTTCAGGGCACCCACTGAACTTAGACAAGTAATTGTCTTTAGAGGCTGATGCAAAGAGAGAAAGCCTTACTCACACTGAATCTTTACTACTCTGGTATTGATTGAAATAACCACTATGCAAAAAGCAAGGCAGGGGAACATTTCTCTCCAGGCAGATTCCCATTCTCCCCTCGTCAGCTGAGCAGGAAACAGGATCAGATGCAATCCAGAGCATCAGCCACACAGAGATGGCACATGCAAGAAATTAAGCCTGAAGCTAATTGCCAGCTAAGGTTTTGTGGTAACGGCCTTACCACATTTCAGTAAATCTTTTTCCTGCATAAAAGATTACAGGTCCATCTTTTAAGTACTGAAAGGTTTCTTGGGCAAAAACACGGTTGTTACAAGGGTTTGTTGAATAAAAAATAAATTGCTCAGAACCTAAAGAGCTAAAATAACTTCCCAAGGATTAAAAGTAATCAATAGCTTTATCTGAAGAAGGAGCATTAAACAAGCACATTTTAAAATGTTACAATAATTTTGTAAGAATTACAAAATGTGTCATAATTAAAGTTAGTCGTGACTAAGAAATTATGCATAGGACAAGTAAGGAACAGCAGAATCAACACTGCAGGAATGTGCAGGTTTAAGGAGATGAGAATAGTAGACAGGAAAATCAATTTATTGCATGATAAATGTTCATATGCAAAATAGCATGAGCAAAAAAACCCAGCTGTGAAGAATGTGGCAGTGAAGGGGATCAAATCATTATGCATCAGAGTGAATATTTCATCATTCTAATTCAAACTTCCTGTGCAAATATTAACAGAACCACAGGAAAAGAAAAATCCTACAAAGCATGCCAGCATTTTGCTAAAAATACACACAACCACTCCAGAACTGCAAATATAATTCAAAATTCCCAACTCTCTTAGAAGTCTGACTTCACTGAACATAGAATAAATTCAGGCACAGAGGAAACCAGAATGGAGAAGGTAGGGATGGATTTGTTTCTGCCTCTTGAACAAGTTTAAATAAACTTAAGGCAAGGCAAGACATGCTCACAGTGAATAAAAGGAATAAACTTGGAGAGGGGGGGACAGAAAAAAGTGTTCTGTAAAGATTTTTTTTAAATTATGTTCTTTTATTACATATTGAAATTTAAAGTAATTGTTTTAATATTTTTTAGCTTAATACTAAAAGAAAGACAAAAGCTTTATTTAAAAAATCCAATCAGTGAGTGACTGCAAAAATAATGGTGTCTGCCAAGAGCACCGATGCCTCTAAAGAAATATATATTTAGTTTGGCTTACTCAGCAGTGCTCCAAAAAACTCTAGGAATTATTCCAGGTAGAATATGCATTTTTAATAAATACCAACAAAAAGGAAAAGAAAATCAATTCAACACAGAAAAAAAGGCCATAAAGTTTTTCCCAGCTCTAAAATGCAAGCATTGTCTCAGCCCAGCTCCTTTTTCAGTCATATATAGACAGTACAACAATGAAACACAGCGAGCTTTAACTGAGCTCTCTGAATTTCTATAGGTAAAAATGATGACACCACATGCATCATTCCTATTGCAAGGAATTGGCTGCCAGGACCAGGACTGGGGGATACCTCCAGTGTCCCATCCTACACCACAAGGGACACAGAGATTGGTGCCAATCTATACAGAAATCAATCCTTACTTCTGCCACAAATCTCAAATACAAACACTGTTGTACAGTGAATCAAAATATCATTTGCCATAGCTCATTGTTCATCTCATCCCAAATTTAATGCCATGCAATTAACAAAACTACTCTAAATTTATCTCCAGAGCTTATGTGCAGCATGTTGGACTTGTGAAATGAAATAGGCATGTGGTAAAACATGTTCCTGTTTTTGCTGATTCTCAGCATAAATGTTTCCTTCTCTCTTATCAGTTGCCTGAACACCAGCATGCTACAATCAACTTCCTGCTAGTTAGTTAAGATTCTTGCTTGCTTGCCTTTCTTCTCTAAATACAGCTCTCTCGTGCTGCTATTGATCAGTGACTGAAGAAAAAAAGCCCGGACGAAACCCCTTTTTCTTTCCTTTCTTTTTTGTTATTGATATTTTTTTAAAAGGTCCTTTCATCTCCTCCTCTACCAGGAAAGCATTACTTCATGGAAATACAAGAAAAATGAATCTAAAGCTGTTCAACACCAAACTACCTAGAAATGGAAAAGATCCCCCTAGAATTGAGCCTCCTGCATTTCAGTGAAGCAGCACACACGAACTCCAATTACTTTCTCAGTTACAACATCAGTAACTCAAGGAAATTCTGTTCCAGTCAATAGTGCTTCCACAGATTATATGCCATGGGGAATAAGGGCAGAATTTGACCCACTTCTTTTCAGTCATTAAAAAAACCCAAAACTCAAGGAGGATAGGCAGCACATCAAAATATTTACTATATTTTTATAGTTTAGGATTTATAGCCTCGCACTGCTCCTGAAGTCTCTACTTCCAAGCAGTTTATGGTGTTAGCAGGAGGGGTTAATTCCAGCAGAACTTTTGAAAGCCACTTCCCACTTTTCTGGTCATCCCTCTGAACATGGGAGAAGCAGAGGTAGCTGAAAACAGCAATGTATATTTAGCCTGCAGTGTTATATAACCTGTCTGTTAACAAATGCAAGACACAAAGTAAAGTCATGTAACCCAATTGAAACAGTTCGTACTGGAGGTTGATTTCCCTTGGGAAACTGAAACATCAAGTAAGAAACTGAACCAGTTAAATATAACCTTTTTAAAGGGCAAAAGAATTCAAAGGTAATCAAGGATTTTTTTTTTTTCCTCAGAAGGGCATTTATAATTATATTCTACTCTTATTTATAACAACCCTTTTAATGTTGGTACTACAAAGAACTCCACAGAAAGCCAGCTTTGCTTTATATAACAGGATTCAATCTCCACGTGGTTTTTATATGCAAAACATCTTCTGCACAAGGTATACACTGACAAAAGCACATTTCCCTGAAGAAACAAGGAATGTGTTTTCAAAGTGGTTCATGATGGTTCAGCCATGTGCCTTTTGCTAATATTGAGGGAGACTCAAGACGAAATCCTTAATTCTTGTTTTGAGAAAATAATGGCAAATGACTCCATGTGCACATCCAGTGAACTCAGAACCTAGTGTTTAATTTCCTTTATTATCCTGGAATACACTTAACAGTTTGCTTTAATCTGCTGATTACTGAGGAGAAGGAAACAGAACAATTACCAAAGTGATTGTTTCAGTTTCTTTCCACTGGTTGAACAGGTATGGAAGTATAAGTTAGGAAGTAGAAATGGTGGGCACAAGCTAAAATCTCATGAACCAGAAGCAGATTTCAAAATTCAGCACCAGAGTGACCAGGTGGTCTGTGATTAATCATTTAAGATCCCAAGTTTCGTGTTCATGTTGTGTTAGGACACAACATCTCGTGTTAGGAAAAAACAACAGTGGGAATTTCAGAGTGGGATCTGGAGGTGAACAAAGCCAATGAGAAGGAAATCTACAACAAAGGGTAAGCATAGATTTGGGTGGGACGAGCTCTTGCACAGGTCGTCTGCTGGATGCAGTAGAAATGAATTATATAGAACCCTGCCTCTGTGTATGCTTCCATCTTCTACACATCCAGCAGATACTCACACAGGCTCACACTGCAGTCTGTTACCCTTGAACAATAAAAACAATGTAAAGGGCAGAGCCTTGACACAGCCAGAGATGCTCTCAAATTATGCTGCACAGATTAAAAACGTGCAGGAGTTTCCCAGGATGATATAAATTATTGATCTATCCCATTTCTCATGTTGCCCAAATGCTTGTAAATGTTACGATACAAAAACATCTGTACAAAACTGCCCTAATAAATTTATTCCACCACCAAGAAAAAGTTAATTTAATCTCAGAATTACATGAGAGACATTCTGCTTGAGTAGCAGCAAGCATGCAGAATCCCAGTGTGGATTCCATTGTGCATACCTGCTCAAATTCTCAGCAGACACACTCTGAACACCTGCAAGTGCCTGACAGAGGCAATCGGGCTGGTGATTTCTTACCCACAACAGGCAATCTGTTGATACACTGTGAAACCAGTATTAGGAGATGCTTTAGTCAAAATGCTGGAGGTTATTAATCACAGCTTTGGGGTTTCTGACAGGATGTTTTGATAAAATAAATCTATTTTAAGTGACTGTAATGAAATACTAACCAGTTTTTGAAGGGCTTTTAAGATGTTTTTAAGAAGTTTCAGATCAAAGACTCAGTTAATGTAACCTCCATGCATTAAATATTTAGTACTTATTCAGTCACTTGAGCACTCAGGCATCTTGACATTGTAAAAGGAGGAGAGGGAAATTGAGTTTAAGTCAGTTTTACACAGTGGGATTTTTCAGTTTTTATGTTAAAATCCCAGGCATGTAATTTTAATACAAAGGGGTCTATTCTTCTACAACAGTATATGCACCACCCATTAAAAGAATTCTTTATTCACCTGCATAGATGGGAGAATAAATCCTCTATAGAGTCACTTCAGTAGAAACTGTTGTGCTGGGATTAACATCATGATTGAACATTATTCTGACTCTGAGCTCTCTGATGGGCAAAACCAAATGCACACACTTCTCTTTCCAGAACAAGTAGGCACTTACAAGGAACACAGAATTTTAACAATGGCAGATAGATTTAAGCAAGTTCTTTTTAGATATTTGGATTATGTGACTATAAGATATATCCCCTTTCTAACATCCCTGAATTCCAACAGCTGCTCTTCACCATCTCATTTCTTCCAAGAAATGCTCAGAGGTCTCCAAAACAGATGAGAGAAATGATCCTATTTGGGGACTTATTAAAATAGATGTCTTAAATTAATAAACTGCAGATTATTAGGGCCTGGATATCCATTCTGAAAATGCAACACCATATATAAATTTTGCAATTTCTCAAGCACCACCTTTCTTGTGAAAGCTCACTGAGTGTAGTAGGAACTTGAGGATGACTTCAAGCAGAATGAAGACACTCCTGAGTGCATTTCTTGGCTCACTTGCAGAGGATTATAGACACTAAAATATTAAAAATTGCCTTTGAAACTATTGCCATGACCCACATTAGTATCTATTCTCAGAATCAAGGAAAGGATTGTGCATTTCTATCCTGTTTAACAGAAACATGGACACATCCAATTTCTTTGATTTGCGCAGTTGCCCTAAGGCTCTTGTATTTCACATTAATTTGTAATGCATAAAGAAAAGAAACAACCTGAGCTCAAACACTACCAATATATGGGAAAAAGAAACAGCAGATGGTTCTGCATGTTTTTCACAGACATTTCCCAAATTTCATCACAAACGTTTTCCCAAAATTTACAGCGTGATTGAAGATGACTGCACCCTAATTTGAAAAAAGCTAAAACTGACCTCTGAAGTAATGGCAGCAATACATATTCCTAAATCTGGTAAGGCACCATCATTACATGACCCTATTTGTCATAAGTGTCTTCTGAACGTGAATCAAGCACAAGGGCTGTGTGTCACCATGGGCTCCGCCGGGACACTGGAAGACAAAGAGCCACTGGAAACATCTACATGGATCTCCTGGTAACCGCATGATCTCATCTGTTTTTCTCAAAGACTTGTCTCTTTTTTCCCTGCTTTCACTGCTGGCCATGGCTCTGGAGCTCCTATCTTCTCTGACATCTTAAGTTATATAAACACAAGGAGTAGGAAGGTGCAAGGTGATTTTACAGGAAAAAGATGTTTCTTTGTACAAAACTTTAATATTTCTTATGAATAGTTGCCTCTGCACACCACTAAGAAACTCCCAAACAGTAAATTAAACAAATTAATCCTTGCTCTGCTGAAGAAGAAACTATGTCAGAACTATGCAAAGAAACCCAAACCAAGACAATCCTCACCACATAAAGGATGTTAAATACTCCAATAGATCCCTCACTGATTTACCCAACAGAGTCAGAATGTATTTACAAGGTAATATTGAATAACTTCATGTCTGAGTTTCTTTTGTGGCTTCTTTGATTTTGTTGAGAGTGGAGACCTCTGTTAAAACCATCTAAACAGCCAATAAATCGAGACGATTCCTGAAGAATTTAGCTGTGTGAAAGTAGATCTCTAAGGATTTCCTGCAATCTTAGAAATTACATCCTCAAAACTAGCAGGAAGCTTAGCGAAAGACAGATAATAGTTTTGTTAATTCTGAAACAAACTAACCATCTAGATGTAATCTAGAACATTTGTTGTAAGGAGGCACAGCACAGAAGTCCTGCTGCCTCTGTCACTGACATTGGACTCCAAAGGAAAGCAACTTGGACAGGGACAATAGTGAAAAAAAGGCCTTTAACCAAATCTATAGAAACTGAATCCAGCATTATGAAATACTCAGCTTGACTGTGGCACTTTCAGATGCTCTGTCGATTAAAAATGAAAAAGGAAGAAAAAAGAAAAAAAAATGGAAAGGAGAGGTGGTCCAAAATTACAACATTAAAAAATTAAATATTCAAATAGTATTGATTGGAAGACAGGAAAGTGAAAATTATCACATATTTTTCCTTATAGAAATGAATGCCATTCAAATAGAGTCCAGTTTATTGTTAGTTATGATGTTTTGACTTATAATGAATATGACCTTTTGAACTCAGGATATATCCACATGTAAAGCTTTGAGATGGACTTTTGAAAAGAAGCAATCTTGGCTAAACGCTTGCTATTAACAGGAGAGTTGTTCCAGGCTTTTAGAATTTGGGATCATTTGAGTACACAACATACAAGCAGTTTACACAACTCTGACAGGGTGAAGGTGTCTCCCAGAGAGATTAAACTTGGAGTGTCCCTGGAACAAAAACTAAAATTTTGTGCTTGCATTGGCTGCAGACAGGGGTGCAGAGGGGTATTCCCAGCACACACGATGTGGTATGAAGCTGCTGTAAGGAATTCTATCCTCGATCATTGCTGAAATACATCTGCCACTGGTGCTAAGTGCAGCCAGGGAGATCTGATGACGTGTGACCAGCTCCAGAGGTTTACTATCACGACACATTACTGTTATGCAGTAGGCTGTGATCCTTGCCTTCTCATCATTATGAGGTGGTTTTGAATCAGAGAGAGAATATGTTCAAACACCTTTGTGATTTCCAGTAAATTTCTGTGCAATACAATTCCCAGAAAAGTCCAATGTTCTGAACTGTCTGTGCACATGGGCTCCTATTGTGTTAAAGACACATCTCCTGTTGATGTTTTCCAATAAATTACATAGTGTGTGCTGCTGCCAGAGTACAGGCTATCCTACTTTCTAGCACATGGAGCAACTTCTGAAGCTAATCAAAGAAGATACCTTTTGTGAATTCATATTTTAGGGATGTTAATCATCATCAGTCCAAGGTCTTTCTAAACCTCTTGTTGTGATTCAGCATTATTTCCTGTAAAGTTAATATTTGTGACTGCATGAAAGAAAAGAGAGCTTATCTGCATCTGCATTTCAAAAATTACATAGACACAAAAAAGGGTCACTACCCTAAGTTATTTTTAAAAAGGGATTAGGCAGCAATTACTCTGTGGTCACCAGTTGCAGGAGAGAACTTCTTTCTTTCCGAGCAAGTTTTCAGATTGAGCATGTCAGGAAATTTGTGCCATTACATGTAAATACATGAAACTAGGGTGGAAATAATTTATAGAATCCAATTTGGTAAAAGATGAACACAGGTGCAGTTCTTATCAGATAAGGAAAGACAGATGAGAACGGTTTTGACACGCAGTTCTCATTCACTTCTACCAAAAGTTTGCTTGGCTGGTACAGGAGATTTGGGAGATGGCTGCTACAGGAACCATCAGTTTACTTCTCTTACTACTACCTGATGGTTCATACTGACTTTGCAGTACATAGAAGGGGAAGTGGTTGCTGTCCAGCAGCTTTGCAATACATTGATTTTCCTTTTTTTTCTGATTTAACTTTATAATGAGCAGAGAGAGAGTGGCATACATAAATTCATTGTATTTTAACATACATAAATTCATTGTAGTTTTAAAGGAAGTCCAGATTTCTAAAAGAGTTTTTATTTGCCTGTATTTCTCTGGGAAGATGAGAAATCTGAGATTTCAGAGACCACAGCCATTCTGCTTCATTATTGTCATAGCAACAAATGATCTTGAAGCACTGTATGCAACATCTATAGTCATTTGCAGTATAGCTCTAGCTACTAACTTGTTTCTGTTAATGGCTAGCATGAACCAGTCTCTGTAATCTCTGCAATTTAATTGATGAACCGCAAAACAAATGGTCATAGTTAATAAAATTATATTTTGCCATCTGTGTCCAGTAATGAGAAAATCTGAATTATAGGAATGAAAAAGAATGAAGTTTTCTTCCAAACAGATCAATGCATCCCACCTCTTTGTCAGCATTAAATTAGATGTTATCTGGTGCTGTGTATTTCCCTCCTTGGTTGCCATGGCTAATGGGAGTTTCAGCCAAGATGGACAAGAATTCTGTTTGACCATGGGGAATATAATACCTTTTCCTCTGTTTTCCTAAGAGTCTGTGTAGCATGAGTCTACAGTCTTATTTGGTCCGGGTGCATCCAAGTCGCACTTAGAGGAGGACAATTTTGTTCAGCTCTGCAGTGTTATTTACCGTTACAAAACCTTATCTATTTCTATAAAAGAAATCTAGAGGATATGTGCAGTTTTATTCCTAAAGCTTTGAAGGATTTCAAAATCAGCTGGAGCTGAAGGCAAATCTGGTGCTGCCACAGTATCTTGTAAGGATGATTACAACAGCAGAAAAGTACACCTTTGGAACACATATTCTGTTTTCCTGAGTTCACATTCTGAGCAGTTTGTTCCCTTGAGAGCTAGGATATAAATTGGACTCTCCATAAAGAGGCCACTACAATTTAAAGGAAAAAGCAAAAAAGAAAAAAAAACACCCCAAAACCTTTTATAAGTTCTCTAGGAACCTCTATATCATTAATTCCCATTAAGAGATAAATGGTCCCCACACAGAAGACAGCAAAGTACTGTACTTTATGGTGACAACTTGATTACCTAGCCCATGCCAAGGATCTGGACCGTTTCCTTAAGCTTTTGAGAGGAAGACAGACTAAGGCAAGAAGGAGATTATATTATATCCACTCACAGGAGACAAAGAAGATGCAGTGCTGCTGAGCACCCTGTTGTGTGCAGCAACACTATTCTTGTTCTACACAATACCTTTCAGATTTTGAAATATTCATTATTTGGATTAATATCTATGTCTAGGTCTCAGACAAGCCTTGATGGATCTCACTGTATTGCCAAAATATCTCCTCTTTTTTCACCACAATACCGTCAACCTCTGTTTTAGTCGTCATCTGTTAATCTATAAAGTGCCCTTAATCAGTCATCTCTGACATTCCTATAAATTTTCCATCAGACATAACACATTGCTGGCTATTTTTCATTCTCAGAAGGCAAATAAGAAAAACATACTTAAGGTCTTGAATCACATAAGCTGTGCAAAATAGCAGACTCCATTTCTAGTTCTTTCTTTCCTGAAAACCACAGCCATAATTTGAGGAGCACAGCAGCTGCAAATAGGGCCTGGTTTCCAAAACATTAAACTTATTTTGGGGGTGTAAATGTCAGAAATTGGGGTCCAGTTTTGTGTATCAGGAGCTCTGAAAAGAGAAGTTTGTGCTGTCAGCTTTTTAGAAGTGAATGTGAAAACGTGCTCGGAAAGCCTGGTCGGATGCGCTGTCCAGGGTCCTGACAAGGATTGGAAGACTCGATTCTGCACTGAACTCCATCTAAATTAACTGGTTGCTATGGCTGACCTCTGAAAATGAACACCAAAGGCTTTCCCACAGGCTGCTTCCAAGCAAGCCAGGTTTCTGCAATAGTCCCCTTTCCTATAAAACGACACTGCAGCCAGAAAAATGTTATGAACCTTAACTCACTGATATTTATGCAATATTTTACAGGCTGTCAGAGCAAAAGTTAAAAAAAAATGGGTTTTCTTTAAAGACGGGCATGAGATTTTCCCTTATTCCATGCTGAGAACAGTGCAGCATTCATAAATATGGAAAGACTAGTTAATATTTTAATTCTAAGCAACATAGATTTTTAAAAAGGAAAAAAAAGGAAAAACAAACAACATTTAACAACGTGCAGCTGTCACTAATGAATTAAGAAGCTGATTAAGAACAGAATGATGGATATTAATGCATTATTATAATCCACTATAATGCAGAAAATCTGAATGGAGAAAAACAGTATGTATTATAAAATCCTGAAGTTTTCAGATTTTGAGAAAGCAATAGTCATCTTAAATTTTAACTAATTAAGACTAAGTGCAAAATTGGATGCAATTAATGAGAAATTAAAAATAAATTTGGAGGAAAATTATTTCTGAAACAGATTTTTCTTTCATGCACACTCATGAAAACTCCTGAAATGGATGGTATCTCTCCTTTGTCTTTCTTCATGTTACACATTTATTAGAACATCAGATAAGGTGGTTCAGAAAAACACACTTTCTGTAGAAAGGTATGTCCACAATTCTAGGGAATTCTGAGTGAAAATATTTGACTGTGGGCCTCGGGCTGGCTTTTTTCTTTCCACTGGAAATGTCATGTAACTGGGGCCTTTTCAATCCGTGTTCATTTTCTCCGATTGTTCTCTGCTGCCACAGTATGGTGCTCAGCTGCTGTTTGAAAACATGAAAAAGAGGATCTTTATCAGAGACTGCAGTTCTTTTCATGTACCAATATGACTGGTTGCCATGTAAGATCTCTTTTAAAGAGTATTAAAAAGGCTTTAAGCTGTATCTTATATTTCCTAAGAAGTGAAAAAAACAGTTTTCAATTAAGTACCTACCGCTTTACATTAAAAAGCTCCTGTCTCCTCATGTTATTTTTATGTCATTTTGTCTTCAAAACAAAGATAAATATTGCTTTCAGTATTTGTGGGTAATAGCAGCACTTCAACAGCAGCAGGCTTTTCCTATGAAAAATACTCTTATTTTTTTTTCTTTTCCCGGAATATCATGATCTTCTAAAATAAAATATGTTTGACTGCAACATGATGTCTTAAAATAAGGACAGCACTAGCCTCCCTTACATGTAAGTTTGATGTGCTTCATCATTGCACTATTCTTTGATTCAAAAATACTTTGCTAACAGTGCAGAAAAGTAGGGGTCATTAAAATCACACTGAAATCAAGAACAGATCACAGGCTACATATAATATCTCTCAGCTGTGCTTTCTTACATATATTATATTTTCATGAGCCTTACTTCCTCTCTTCAGGTACATATTTTCAAATACTTGGGTCAACAGTAAGGATGCACTCAACCACCTGAGCTACACTGCCTTGGTCTCTACTATCTTATAATCTGCATCAAAATATGTCCTTATGTCTTTATTTTCTCATTTCTATATGATATCTCCCAAATCCCTTCTGACATACAGGCAGAAGTCTTCCTAGAGCCAGCTTTTAGCTTTCAAGGCTTAAGGACAAAAGAGATAAAGTCTTACTGAACATGTGCATGGCAAGGACAAAGAACTCCAGGATTAGTGCAAATCTCTTATGCAGAAGGCCTCAAATGCACACCTTACTCATACACTGCTATAAAAAAAAAGATTGCTGAGCAATGGTGGGATTCACTTTACACACAGACATTCAGCATATTTATAGAGAAGTGCAAAAAGGGGGTTTTATTATTATTTTTTGTCTGTAGTCACGTTGTAATAGTGGTAGTACAAGTTCACAGCAAAACATTGGGGCACCAGGCCTAAGTGTTGATTCTTTGGAGCCTAAAGATATCTTTACATACATTAAACTTGATGTCATGAACTGTGCCAGTGACTTCAACATGTCTATTAACATGCTTAAGTCTAAATCTACACTTAAGTGTTTTTCTGGATCGGAGCCACAATGCTCAGTTTCCATAAATTATGTGAACAAGATTTTGCCTGAGGTATTTAGAGATTTTAATATATTATACTTACATTCTAGAGCTGGTATAAAGTTAAATCAATAAATAGCTCTTTCTTTGGTTAAATTAAAAGGCATAAATCCAAATCCTTTGGACTGAGCAGACTTTGAAATTATTAAATAAGCCTTCAATTCCAAGGTTTCAGCCCTACAGGTAATGTGAGCCAGGCTAACTGTCTTCTGGGTTTACAGTCAAAGAATAAAGATTAAAATACTGCTCTAGCCCCGCAGATGCATTGCACAGTCACCACTCAGGAGATCTAAACAGAAACCAACTCAAACATAGCCAAAATCCCAGCAGAGTCAATGCAGTGGAGTGCTACGGGGCAAATGTAGTTAATAGCTCCACATAGCACGATTTCCCCTCCGTGAGAGTACATTCAGCATCGCTATCAACATGGTAATTATTGCTTAATGCTGTGCTACAAAGCAGGGAAAACAAATTTCTGAAACTGGAAGTGCAAGAAGACTGAGGGCATTCTAGGGTTTTCTCAGGGTTCTAAGTCCTACATACCCTTAAAATACACTCATGGCCTGCAGGGCAACTAAATAAATTTTAAAACTATGAAAAAGCTTTACATTGGTGTATACACAGGACCTCAGACTTGCTTTTTTTGATGAGGTGATATTAATTGGTTGTGCTATGTTATTTCCCAAGCACCAACTAAAAACCAGGGATTTTAGTCAGCACTGAACATGGAAAGTAAAAATAGGTTCTCCGTGTCCCTGAAAGCTCAGGGTGCAGTGACTAAAGGCAAGTGCCTAGATATGAGGTTGAACTCACCGTGTGGATAAAACCAGTAGGTTTCCCACTGGGATTACAGTTACCACATGGAGCTTTGTGGCACTCAACCAAGCAGGAGAAAGTGCTGAGCACAGGAACGAGTAAAACCTGCCTTTTACTTGAAATTTGCCGTTGCCATGAGAAAAGCAGTCAGACCCTGAAATGCCTTCCTGTGCCTGGGTGTTAGTTCAGGCATTTCAGGACATCTGCCTAGATCATTAGTGTTTCCTTTCCAGGCTGAAGCCTGGACAAGCCACATATTATTCCAGCCTTTCTGGAAATGCAGGAGTACATATTAAGGGATGGAGCAAATAGGGAACACGAAAGGCAGAAGGACAAGGAAGACAAGTCCTAGACCAGGATATGAAGTTACATGAGATGGCACTGAGATGGGGATATCGAGTGCATAGAAGAGAACATGACTACCTGGTGCAGTGCTGGTATTTAAAAGACCTCTCAGCTATTTTGGATTTGCCCTTCACAACTCAAAGAGATAAGGGGAATGAATAGGAAAGAACAAAGCAGGGTAAGTAACATAAGAGCAGAAAACAAATACCACAGCTTCTTTCTTCTAGCTAGCTTAGGAAAGTATAAACTAAATGGAAAGAAAAGGGAAGGTTAGATTTGAGGCAAAGAAAGGGCAAGCCAGATGAAGGACAAGTGTGGAGTAAAGGTGAGATGAAGAGTCTGACTTGGAAATGGGAAGAGCCATGAAGCAAAAGGCCAACCTGAACAGCTACAAAAAGTCCAGTGAAAACTTCAGAAAGGTCGCTGACTTTCCAAAGGTTTCCCTGTGTGGCTACAAGATGAAAGGGTGCAGTTTGGGACCTGTGCATGGAAACAGCTTGTATAGATCAACTCTGCCACACATAATTCATTTATTGTCATTCCTTTCAGGAACTTTTTTCCTTAATAAAATGGATCATAACAATTTTTTTTCTTCAGATGATTTCTTACCTCAATGGACTTTTTGTGCTCAAAGTTTCTTTTTTGGTGAAGTGCTTTTTCCAAGAGGTTTTTTTTTAAAGGAGAATGGTAGTTATAAAATGTGAGCTGCAAAATGGGTTTAAGATTTGAATCCTTCTTCACAATTTAAGATTTTTTACTCACAGTTAGATAAAGAGCAATTTATGCAAATCCTTCTAGAAATTATTTTACTTTATCAAACCGAGATTTTCTGTAATTTAAGAAATAACCAACTTATAAATTTAGTAACCTTGCACAATATTAACTGCAAATGATGATTTTATTGAGTTTGTTTTTTTCAAAAACTATATATTGCTGCCAACTTAAACCAAAATATTTCTTGGTTTTATCCTGAACACTCATATATATCCTACAGACAGATGGCAACATTCAACAGTAACATAGTTTCACCCATCCTTCTGACTCTGTGATTTCCACAGGCCAGGTTATCTCTCAGAACTCCCTTTAAATTGTAACAAAGAAATTTTCCTTTAAACTGATGGTATAGAATAGTCCCCTGTAATTTTTCATGTTATTTATATAATTTCCCTGGTAGCACACTGTGCTATTATATGCTATAAATCATATTTTATTTTGGCAAGAACTGCTGGTGGTGTTATTTTTAGGTCCAACTCTACTTCTGCTGATATCCAATCCAGCTAAGAAAATAGCTGTAGAAACATTTAAAATCTCACATACAGTATTGGGATGACATCCATATTACGAATGTTTTGGGAGCAGCAGTACCATAGGAGTAAAAGACACCACTGACTAAAGAGAATGTGTCCTGATCATATATATAGCAGCACTTTAACACTACAGAGAAATGAGAAAGGGGATTTACTTTTTCTAAGCACTATTTCTGTGGCCTTTTTCAGGCCAAGTAAATTGCCACAAATTACATTTACATGACATTTCAACCTAGTTACAGTCAAATCCATTGGAAAACACAGTATCTGACACCAACAGGATTTCAAAGGTACGTTACATCACACAGAAGCCTGTAACTTCTATTTTTTTTTTCAAAGACCAAGTGTATACTTTTCTTTTACAGAGCTGTTATTACATAACCTAGAGTTGAATGCAGAAATGGGAAATTTAACCTTAGAAAAACTGCCTATTTTCCTTGCTTCATGCTTTAAAACATTTGTAACTGAGCAGTTAAAAATGGACCAGTAGAAAAAGGTACAACCGACCAAGTATTTTTATTGGGGTACGAAGTCATTTAGATGGTAAATAAAGGATATTTGATCAATGAACCAGCAAAGTGACATCTGGTGTGCAGTTTCACAGTCTTAGGGCATCATTCTGCTCTCTCTGGTACCAGCATGAATCAGGAGTAACTCATGTAAATTAAAAGCACACACCAAAGTGGTGTGGAGTCAGGAGGAAGCGCCGTGTGCTCCAATCTTTGTCTTTCGGTGTTCCATACCCGACTTAAGAGATCGTCTCATTTACAGAGCCCTACATTAGACATATTGCCTTCTTGTTTTAAAATACGTGTGTTTAATATTTAATTTAACAGAATTCCATATTCCAGTCTCTGTGTTCTGTGCAAGTCCCTTTGAGGCTCATGGTTTGTATGTGCAGTCACAATTCTCCTCAAGTGTAATTTGGAAGCACCATTGCCTAATGGAGTGAAAGGAAGTATCCGGCTCTGATTAATCCTGGTTCTCTTTGGAGTGAGTAATGCAAATATTGCCCAGCCAGTGTCAATTTGTAAAGTGGGCTGTAGGACTTGAGCCAGGCAGTCCAAAACTCATTTAACTTATTCTGTGTGCCCATGGCATACTGGTGGAGGCACAGGTCTTGTCAATAGTCCACACGCTTCAAGCACACACAGGCAATTTGAACTATCAACTTCAAATAACAACACACTCAAAAATTTTGCCAACTCTGAAACATTGGTTATAATGCAACACACATAGCTGTTATTGCATATGAGACTGAATAAGTACCATAAAATAGGTACTGTAAATGTAAATTGTGCCTGTGCCTATATTTTCACAGAAATGTAAAAATTATTTTTAATTATGTCATGCTTTGAAATATTGCATAGTATTTGCTGAGAGACACATCAATAATATGCAAAAAAGTTACTTTGCAATTTAAAGTGCTCACAGATTTTGAACTTCTGATCTGTTGGGGCAAACTAAAGAAAATCTGAAGTTACCCAAGGCCAATAACAGCAGAATGAAAATAGCAGTTTAAATGGTACCTGGGTGACCATCTCAGCTCACTTGCAGGAGAGACTATTTTCAAGAACATTTGGCACATCTAGAATGTGGGATAGCTCTCTGAAGTAAAGAATATAAACATTAAAAGGTCAGAAATAGTACAGCTAAGTTATCCATTTAAATGTGAATGGGAAACTTTGCCATTTGGCTCTGAACCATTTTGTCATTCTGCATCCTAATGACAATTACATGTCCCACACCAATATTTCACTTTCAATTTTCATAGAATTAGTGATAGTATTTCAGGAGTTAACAGAGGCAGAGTACTTTCTTTAGAGAAGATATGAAATTAGATTAGAAATTAGATCGCCTTGAAAACATTTAATGCAGCAAAATGTGCACTCAGAAAGCCTTTAGGAGTAATCCTCTAAGCATGGCTTCTTGTGACTTGAGTTTTGCTTTTCCACAACAAAGAAAAAAAAAAAAACCAAAACAGCTCCAAAGATCTGTGGTGAGATTCTGCCGTCTCCAAGAGACACAGTTCAACACTTCATAATCCAGAAGTGAAACTGTTTCAAACACTTCCCCATCCTCACAATCACAGACTGCAGCAGGGGGCTGCAAAATTCCCCTGGAATGAACCTGAGGGGACCAGCAGCTACATGGCAGCTCGACAGATGTGCTGCAGCCTTCCCCTTCCATGTTATCCCTCCTCAGCACGGTGCCCAGCAGGAGGACTCGAGAGTTTGTCCTCAGACGGCATCTTTAAACTACCTTTCACCATGTGCTACCAGGGGTACCGTCCCTTTGCCAGGAATAGAGCTTCTAAGGGCCTCTTTATGCCAATCTGATTCCTCTTATCTTACATAAGGGGCCAGGGCAGGGACAGAGCTCACTTTCTTAGCTCTAAATCTATCCTATATGGCACGCAATTCTCCAAAGTACAGCCAGCTTCTGCTTTTATGAAGCACTGTGCAGTGAAGAATGAAGGATCCTGTTTTTCACCATTTAAAGATGTATGATAGCAACAAAGCTCTATGTTAAAATATTTAACTCACAGAGAACTTATGGAAATTGTCTATTCAAGCTCAGCAAAGACATTAAATTACCAAGCTGTTCTAGGACAGTTGTGTGTGGAGAAAAGCCAGAAATGCTCTGAGATTGTAATGTTGCTCACAAAGATTACAGCATGAGCCTGATTCAGAAGCTTTTTTATACAGCTTGGTGAGCTGCAAAATGTTACCATATCAATTTCTGCAAAACATACTGTGTGTGTACATATAGATATAAAAGCAGGACTTATACACAACACATTTCCTGCCACATTTTGAGTGGCATCTGTTTGTTTAGTGTGCTGAAATATGAAAAATAATATTTAGCAACTACTGGTAACACAATGTTAACAAGATTTACTGTCTGTCAAAATGCAGATAAAAGATAAATCCTTCTATCTCTGTGTTTTAATCAGTCAGATCAGAGGTTTGATGAATATGCAAATGTGACTGTTTATACACTAGTTTCAGAGTGAAAGGAAACAAATTCAGTTTCATTATAGAACTAATGACAGCTCTGTCCTCTAAGATTAATAATTAAAACCCTACACACATTAAGATGATAGTGCTCTTTCCTCCCTGCCTCTGCAGATTTTACTTTTCTATTTTTTAATACCCCTTTCCCTCATAATTGTTTGTCCCCCTAATTGGAATGATTAATAATTAATGCCAGTTCATGGATATGCAATAGTCAACTTTAGAACAAGAACTGCACTTAACCTACAAAAAGGGTTAAAAAATGACTTCTTTGGTTAATTCTGTTTTTACTCTTCTCTGTAAGTTAATTTTTTCCTCCAAGTTTTATGCCACCATAGGAATCTCAACGGCCTGCTTTAATGAAGGAAGCCTTTTATTTGTTTCAGTGCAAGGCATACATATGATTTCATTTTGATGTTCACATTATATGCTGGGTTTCTTTTTAAAGCCCCTGCTGCTGGGATCAGCAGCCTTCACAGCTTTCTGACTCTGAAACACACACTACAAGTTTAGACCAAATCGAATCTCAGAGAGAAGATTAAGAGTCTGGTACAAGTGCATTATAAAGTCTGAGAAATCAAAAGTTAAAAAAAAAAAAAAAAATTGAGCTATTATTTTTTAATCTGATGATTTCTGAGTTGACAAGGGAGTGGCTGAGTCATGCTTGCCAAATCCCCTGGACAGGCAAAAACTCAGAAAAAGATTACAGCAAAGTGAGCAGAGTTCAGCCCTACCATTAACCCTTCTTCCTGCTCCAGAAGAACTATGACACTTCATTTTATGTGGCCATTAAGATCTTTACAGAGACCACTAAATCCCTGCTAATTGCAAATCACCAAAGCATGAATTTTTAAGAGAAAATAAAATAGGCGGTTTTTGTATGTTTTGCATTATTTTATCAAGAAAAGTTATCTTCTGGGTCAAAAACTCCATATTTCTTTATAAACAGAAAAGCTCTTCAAGAAAGACAAATGGTCAGAGTACTCTAAAAATCACATTTCTTCAATAAAGCTGTTCCAGTTTCATCTTTTAATGTCTTTAGAGATGAACTGATCCTACATAGGAATCTAGCATTGCCTTGCCTATCACAAAGGAAATATTTGATATGAAATTAAATTAGCATTTGTCTATATTTCACCATGCAGGTGCACTTCCTCCTGTGTCATTGATAGCAAGAAAACAAACACGTTTTTGTGGGTGTTTTAGCAAGGATGATGAATTATACTCTGGAAGCATTAAAGGATAGACATCCATAATGAAGCCTGCTGGCTGGCAAGCACGCCTGGTACTTACCACACTGAGCCCCAGCAATTCCCTGCAGAAGTAGTCCATGTTCCTCCTCTGGAGGTTGTCCAGGTAGTGCTGCAGGCGAGTGTAGGTGTAGGGGTAGCAGTAGGCAAACTGGTAAGTGTCGTCCTCTCGGTCAAAGCAAAAAGCGAAGGACATGACGTAGTTCTTCCTGTGGTCTGGGCAGCGATAGTAATACACGTTTTTGGAGGGGATTCTTTGCCTGAAAAACAGAAACGTGTGTGGGTATGTATTCATTGACACATATATACATGGACATAGGAAATCTGAACCAAAGGGCTGGGTGAGATTCAAATTTCCTCCAAAGTAAATGAAGTGGAGCAGCTCGAACAGCTCAGGAGCTGGTGAGGAGATCCCAGAGCCTGCGTTTGGGAGGCCTTGTGCTGATCAGGGCCAAGACAGCTCCAGGGCCATTGTCATGGCAGGGACTGCAGCTCTGCCCGGGTGCCCAAGCTGGCAGAGACACCACAGCAGGGAGAGCATCATACAACCAGGGAAACCCATTCCCACAAAGTGAAAAGGATGCACAGGATGTCCAAACATGCTCTACTTCACTATCAGGCTGCTGCAACCTCACACCACTCATACCTCACACACAGGCTGTGGCCAAACCTCTGTCTGGAGTGGGGCTACATGCTCTGTTACAGGTTTAATTCACCAGCACAGAGAGAAGGCACAACTAATGAAGGAATGTCAGCATCGGGTAACACTGACAAGACTATTCAGAACAATTCATACAAATTCAGAACATTCAGAACAATTTCATATATATATATATTTATATTTATATATATTTTTATATGTGTATCCTTAATAATCAGGGGACTATCAACATCTAGCCAATCAATGGAACAAAAGATCAATTCTTGAGGTTAAAAAACAAACAAACAAACAATCTAAAATCATATAAAAAAATTTCAGGTATGGAAAATAACCAGGTCTTAAAATAGAAAGCAAAGCAGAAAAGGGTATTTGTTCCCATTCCAAATTGGACTACTGCCCTCCACAACATTTCTGGTTTCTCTGGCAAGATAGAAATGAATGTACATGTTGGTAAATAATTATAATAAAGATGTTTATGTCATTGTTATCAAGGTGGTATTTCTTTGAGGAATAACAAATATCTGCCTGCATTCTCTCACACAACTCCAATTACTCTGTTACTTTGCAAGAAAAATTAGTAATATTCCAGAGGTGGGGCAAAAACTTGTTCTATGGATGTGAAATGTTCACTATTTCTGTTTTTATGCTTTACTCATTCCTTAGGTGGAATTTCCAGTTTTATTCAGACAGGAATAGTCTCCAATCATGCCATGCACTTGTAATTTGATGTAATTTACCAGTCATGTTTGGCAACAAATGCTACGGTCCTGCAGACTCTACCTGATTCAATTACACAACCTTATAAACAGGTCTCATCTAATGATGGAAGCAGATCTCAGCTAAACTGGGATCTTGGTGGGGGAAAAACATAACAAGATTTACAGACATAGCACCAGTAATGTGTCTCTTTGTAATCATTCCCAGAAGCTGGTCTGCTGCAGAACATCAGTTTTGGCCTCTCATTGCTAACATGAGTTAGAAGATAAAACTCTCTCATTATACACAGGTACTTGTTTGCCAATTAGCAGCAGTTAATGAGTCTGACCAGCAAGACTCAGAATCTACAAAGAGAAACAAAGGAATTGAGATCTTCTTGAGCAAGTAAAATAAAGAACTAGTGATGCAGGTAATTACACTCAGAATAAGAATTTATCTGCCCCTTTTAGTGCCCTGCTTCCTGAACGCTCTGGGCCTCAATAATTTACTTCATGGCTCATGACTGAACATGAGGCAGGGTGTGCCCAGGTGGCCAAGAAGGCCACTTGTACCAGCAATAGCGTGGCCAGCAGGACCAGGGCAGTGACAGCCCCCGATACTCAGCACTGGTGAGGCCACATCTTCAATTTGGATATTACAAAATATTTCCTGAATGCAAGGGCTGTCAAGCATTGGCAGAGGCTGTCCAGGCAAGTGGTGGAGTCACCATTCCTGCAGGTATTTACAGGATGTGCAGATGTGGCACTTGGGGAAATGGTTTATGGCTGGCAATTGGCTGTGCCAGGATAACAGTTGGACTCAATGATATTAAAGGATTTTTCCAACCTAACGAAATCTATGGTTTGGTGAATTTTTTGCTAAATAAGATACTTGCTTATCACTAAGATCTGGAAATTATATTTAAGGCACACATATATAAGACAGAAAAACAAACCATTTATTTTTTTAAAAAAAAAATAACAGGAGGGGAAAAATAGCACCAGCCATCTGCATGCAGCACTCTTACCTAATGGTTTTCTTCAGTATCTTAACATATTTCTATCATTTGCCCTTACTCTGGAGTGCTATAGGACATCCCTCATTTGATCTCAAATCAAGCAGATGATATGGCAGTGGGTAAATGTATTCCAGCTCCCAGTCCTCAAACCCTAATGCAAGTTTAAACAGTATGTTGCTGAGTTGTTGAACTTTATTTGTTTCCAAATTAGCATGGGAGAAATAATAAAGGACAAGCCTCACTCTGTGCTATAAAAATTTCATGTAAAATGAGACCAATAGGAGGAAATTCAGGATTTTAGAAAGGCTAATGCTAATTGAAATTCATCTGCTGATAGTTAATGTTTAAATGACACATAGTTCTCCTTGGTTCAATAACTTTCTACTTTTAAGCAAGTTGAAGACAACTTTGTTAATGTATTAAAGGCACTTTTGATATTTCATTCCCTTTCCCCTTCATTATAAAAGCTAAGCATCTGTTTTATTATCCACTTTGACACATCACTTTATGGCTGCATTTGGCTATTATGGCTAATCTTGATGTCTAGGACATCTGGTATTGACATTTCACTATCTGGTGTCTGACACAACAGCAGAAACCATCCTCAGTTCCTAGGTTTAAATTCACCCTCTCAGGGCAAAAAGTGCCCAAACTCTTAATTCAAACCATATCTTCCAAAAATAATTATAATAGTACTCCTGTCACTGCTAATCTATTTTTATCTCTCCTAGCACTTTGTCACTGCTAATCTATTTGTGAGTCATATAGAGAAAGAGAGTTAGCGTTTAGATACCAACAACACATCTTTACACACAGGAGCCTAATCAGATTGAGATCTTATCAGGGAATTAAAGAAGAAAAGAAAAAAATGGAAAGAAAAAGAAAGAAAAGAGACACAGTGCTAGATATCACCAACTGAGTTTTCGATAACGAAAAGACATTGCTCAGTTCTTGAATTAACCTTTGTGTCCTAGACACACTATTGTTTACTCTTTCCCTTTTTTGTTCTATGCCTTCTGGAAAAGGACACCCACACACTGTGGCAGCAGCTGCTCCTATTAATTTAAAGCTATTACAAAAATTAAAATTAAACCCAATTACTTTGGCTGGTTTATAGCTGGGGAACGGCTTAGTCTGATTGTTCCCTCTGGTTATGGACAAAAACAATATTCCTACCTACAGGCAGCTGCCAGTGGAATACTAATGCATCTAGGGCCTGGCAGGAACAGATTCAGAATGCAGAGTCTAACTGCATTTCTTACTAAAGAAAAATATCTTATCATGGATCTGCAGAAATGCACCAACTTCTTACGCTGTGAGTCACAATGAAGCCGATTTGTAGTTAGAGGCAGAAAAGCAAAGTGATGGTGGAAACCTTAATGCTCCAATTTGTCCCTTTGCATTTCCAGGCAGCTCACACTCAGCAATGCATCCTGCTAATTGATACACAACTGCCTGGATCTCTGAGCTCCTGAATGGTTATTTAAAGGAGAACCACCCCCGTTCCACGTACAGCCACAGAGAATAATGTGCAAACAACTTGTTTCCAGTCTGTTTTCGAGATGTATTTAAAGAAATGAAGCTTGATATTTTACATCAGTTTGACATAAATTCAGAATGCCTAGTCTTAAAGATAAACACAAAACTCTTTCTGTCCAAGGAAGAAGGAAGCACAGAAATGGAAAGTTCCTCTCTATTTTGAAGCTCATAGTCTAGTGACAGTCAAAGGCTTGAGCCAGTGGATTTGAGTGTCTTCTCCTCTTATCTTACAAGGCAGCACTCCCAACCCAGCAGATTTGTTACTCCAAGAGTGAGTATGCATGTGCTTGCCTGTTCCTGTCTGTTTGCTACAGTGCAATCTGGAGTCAGGACATTTGCTCTGTTTTGGTAGTGTGCAATAGGATCAAATTTGTCAGTGTACAAAAAATAAAAATTAAAATTGTCATCCTCGTCCCATACCAAAAATCCAATGACTTTAGAGGCCCCAGGATTTTACACCTTGCTACTCCAGGAGGCAGAAAGGGGTATAAACAAGCTTTGAAAACTTTATCCTAACTATGCTTCCAATTTGAATGCAATTTTAACTTCAACTAATAATTTTGACCTTAAAATCAAACTTTGTTATCTGTCCCACTTTTATTTCCATTTGAAAATTGGGAGTTAAACAAGGCTTTGGAGGACAAACACTGGGGGTAGTGGTGGTGCTGCTTTGTGACATCTGTTCTCTAAGTTTAAAATACAGAAGAGTTCTAATCAAATCCTCTTGTGGCACCACAGCACAAATAATTACAAAATAACAATTTTTGGAATGCTTTCCTCTCCCTATTGCATGACCAAAGCAGGGAGCTCCTGCCCAGCCAATTTCCCAATGACTTTAATGAGCAGCATAAATAGTCTTTGGACTGCTTTTAATATGGCACTCGTAAAGTAATTATTCAGCTCCTTGCCTCCACAGGATCGGGTTAGACATATCACAGTCAGCAGACTTCAAAGTAAAATGATGATCTTTGGAGGAAAAACAAAAAAATGCAGGTGCTGTAAAAAATCAATGGCCAAAAGAAAAACTACAGGATCTGACTTGTAGGGAAATGCTCAAGTCGTGGTGCAGCGTTAGCTGTGGTGACACACTGTGGTGATCATTTTCAATTGCCATCAATTTGCACAGGTAGGAATGCTACTTAACAAATTCACAAATTTCCAAGCTTGCCTACAGAACTCAAAGGGGTGGGCCTGAGTCACGATCTCAGACAAAATTAAGCCTAATGACCCAAAACCTGATTCGGATTCAATTTTGAAAAATAACCTCCAGGTATTTATTGGCGTTGCCCTAAATACTAGATTTGGCTACTCTTTCCAAGGGCTCGAATTTTAGTCCTAAAGCTGGATGTCCCCTGTTATTAGCTGCCAGAAACCCAGCGAACTCCGGACAAAATCTAAGGATGTAAATCATGTGCTGCAAACTCCTCTTCTGGGAGGCAGCCCTTTCCAACTGAAGGCCTTCCTGATTTCTTTCTCTGTTAGTCTAACCCATTATTTTTCTTCTTGCTTATTCTTGTTGACAAGTGGAGCTGACCATCTTCAAAATTCTTAGCTTACTTGTGACAAAATAAGTTTGTAGGGTTTTTTTCTTGCACATAATTTTATATTTGATTCACAGAGCATGGAATGACAGTGAATATGTCAGATAGTGTTAAATATTTTTTGCAGACAACTGAATGGGTTTTGGCACAGCTAACTCAGTTTCAGACACTGCAAAATAAGTCCTGCTTTTATTCTTCCTACTGTGTACTACAATGTTCCCCAAATATTTTCATAACTTAAGACCTCAGGGTTTTCCACCTGTAACAGTGCCTGGTTTCTTCTCCTTAACTATAAAAAACAAAATTTTATGTAATTCAATTTCATAAAAATCAGAAACCCTACACATTAAGCATGCAGCTTTCATTTTTTAATTGAAATAATTAAGGAATCTCTATCAAGACTGTTAGGGAATTCAAATAATGATGAACTGTACAGAGATTGCTTGTAAAGTCTCTTCATTCTTTACAACTTCAAGGAGAAAACACTGCATTTTTAACCATTTGTTTTCTCTAAAATGCCATTAATTCATTAAGCAATGAGAAATCTTTTTTTTTTTTGAGAGAGTTTGCATGTTAAATGTTTATAATAAACATTGTGTTGGGTACCTGTATCAGTGCTAGTCAATATTTTTTTTATGAGACCAGCACATTAGATGAATCCATCTCATTAGCTAAGATAACAAAATATCCTGAATGTACATTACTTATTTTTTACTACTGGAAAGCCAAAACCTCAAATGGGATTTTTGTGAGCAAATGTTATGAGCATTATTTCCCAAATTTTATATCTTGGATACATTCAGGAGGAACTTGCTAAGAAAGGTTTTTATCCAAACTGTGTCTTCAAGAGTGCAGTGTTCTGACAAGGAAAACTCAGTGGTGAACAGAAACAATAAATAAGAACATAGCAGTGGGAAACATCCTTTCTCCTCTCTTTGCAGAATACCTTACACAAATGTGGTCCAACAGGCCACTCTTGTAGGTCCTACAGCACCAATAACAAGACCAGAAAGAAACCTTTTCTACCTAAAACCAGAGGGAACCAGTGGAAGTCATTACTCTTAAGAGCGACAAGAAATGCTGAGGAAAGGATGTACCATGTGGGAAGCACAGGGAAGAAGCAGGGAAGGGTCATGATTACGAGATATGAAGCAATTCTGAAAAGTCACCATCTTTTGGTTTTCCAGAATAAGGAGAATGAAAGGGAGGGCTGATAAATTATAAGCTGGCAATGAATAGTTTTTTAAATGACTGAATTAATTTTAAGCAACTTCATATGAGATAGGGTGACAATCCCCCAAATGGAGAAAAGTGTTGTTTCAGGTTCTCCAAACCTCAATTTGGTTTTGTGGGACGAGGTTTCATTCAACGCTTTCCATTACTCCTCACTTGTCTATCTGCCTTAAACATGAAACTTGTCCACGAAGGTCAAAATTTGTCACTCTTCTGATAAAACACTTGAATATGTCTGAGAGCAGCTGTCAGCTGATAGCAAAATCCAAAATCTTCTGCCGGCAGCAGGTACAAGTGGGATTTCCAGTGGACGAGCAGCTAATTCCCCTTCCTCCTCCCTCCTGCCTACCCTCAGAGGCAAAGCTAAACTCCCCCCTCCATCTTTTGTTTATTCTGTCCAGTTGCTAAATGGCAAGCTGCAGTGACTTTCCTCTGAAGCAGCAGCTCCAATACTGCAATTATTCTGCAGAAACTCTCTTTCAAACTGCAGGGATAATGAATGGTGCTGATTTTTTCTGCTGTTGAAATATGATTTGCCTACTGACCACAGGTATTGCAGCCATGGATTGTTTCAATAGAAATATCTCTATGCAGTGTTTGTATATGACAAAAAAGAAAGAGAAGGAGAAAAGCCAACTTTCCACAAAAAATATTAGTTATTAAATAAAATTATTAGTTAGCCATACATGTGTTGGGATCCTCTGAAGAGATCATGATTGTAAGAGAAGGATGCGGGGGCCAGCATTTGTGTCCTGAAATGTAGATACTGGGAGAAGAAAACAAATACAGATTAAAAATAAAATTAAAAAATACTTCAATTGGCACATGAGAATTTGTGATAAGAATCACTGAGTAAGGCAAGGAACAAAGGAAGAAACAGAGTAACACACCACTGTAGTTCCAAAGTTTGCAATGCAGAAAAGAAAACAAAAGGATTTGGAAGAAATTGAGAAAGAGTAGCCACAAATGCTGTAAATAAGTGGAAAAATTTAAAAGAGTAAAGTCAGCATAAATACTGTTGTACTAGAAAAAGGTGAGGACAAAAAATGTTCCACCTCAGCACGACACCTGTCCTGGCTTTGACCTATACCAGACTCTCTGGTCATAAAAAAGCAACTCTCCTGACAACTTCAGAAGACAGTTTGAATATACTGACATCAGGGAGAAAATAAGCAAATAAAATCCAGAAGAATGTGTATCTCTGACTGCATTGGAAAAGAAGGCAGGTCAGGAGACAGAGAGAAGGGGACAAGATTGGCACACCACGAGCACACCAGCTCCAGACTGGCCAGGAACAAGGTAACGAAATGACTTAAAATAAATGCCTTTTTAGGCCTTTGCTTTGCCTACTGCCTCTGGAAAGAAAAATCGTGCTTGAGAGAATCATGACCTGGACAAATTTCAGGAAAGGCTGCTTGGTGAGAAATAGTTAATTCTTACTAAGAATCTCTTCAAAATATGTTTATTTCAGTTTTTGTTTGGGTTTTTTTCTGCAACAGACAATTCAAATGAATTCCAAAGAATTTCTCCAAACAATTTGTCCATTTGCATAATAATTTAACATCTTCATGACCAAATTCAGCATTTTACTCCATAATTCTTTCCTGTCTCCACTATAATCTCACATACAATCCCTCCAGATTATGTTGACTGGAAAGCACATACAGAATGATACAGGCTGTGAAACTGAGTCCTTATGATGTTTGGAGCACGTGCTGGCCTGCGAATGAGGGACCAACCTCAATCCCAAATTCAAGTCCCTGAACTGTACTACCAGTAGACCACTGGGTCAGCTCTAATAGCCTCTTAGCCTCAATTACCTAATTAGCCTTTTTTTCAGTCTCCTCTTCTCCCTTTCCCATCTGTTCATCTATTCCCACCACTCCCCGTTCTTCTGCAAGAATAATTTTTAAAATCTATGTTAACTTCATTTAGGTTAGTCTCAGGTGACTTCTCTATGCAAGAATAATTTATAAGTCTCATAAGAGCCCCAACTTGAGGAAGCATTTCAGTAACATATGAATTCTGAAATCCATGTTTAAAATGTTGATGATTTCACAGTCTAAACACAAAGTTGAGATTTTTAATTTATGTCATTTAGATGTGAATTTTAACTAAGTAGCAAAAAAAGAAGAACAGATAGGAAAGAGGTTTTTGCCAGTTGTAGCTTGGTTGACACTGAACTGTCCTTAGCAAGATCTGAAACCCTCTGGAAGCCTTTGCCTTCCCAAAGTATATTATACCTGATAAAGATCAGTGCATCTCTGATAGTAGATGATGTATGAGCAGGATAAAGACAAAAGAAAACAGGAAATTATCATCATGGATCAGACTTTGTTAGCTGGGGAAACTTCCCCATAATATTATTCTTTATCCTCTCATCTGTCTACACACAATGAAGACCAAGTTCAGTAATTCATTTTTAATGCCCCATTTCTTACGCCCTCTAGCACCTTGTTCACTTTTTCTACCATAACAGCATCTCAAATGACTTCTGCTGTGGAGCTGCCAATAGCAATGTTCAGGGCTTTTCCCTTTAGTCAGAGGATAACATTTTTGTGTGGTTTCCTCCAGATACTAACTTCTCATTTATCAGGAATGAACTTTCTTGTTAGATCACCCAGAAGTTTGCAACAGTGTGCTACAGGCTTAAATTACTTGAGTAATTACACGTCATTTGTAAATGTTACCACCTAATCCTTCACCTCTCTCTCCAGAGATCATTAATAAAGATATTTAGGCTTGTGACCTGATAGGTAACTTTAAGAAACACAGCTGCTGGCCTTTTACTGGGATGAAAACTGACCACTTAGCCCTCTGCCTTTTTGTTTCCTTGTCGGGTTTTGATCTATGAGGATACTTGCCCTGTCACCATATGTGACTACTTAGCCTTTGCAGCAGTGTCTTGTGACAGACTTTGTCACATGCTTTTAAAAAGTCAAAATACATTATGTCAGGCAGCTCGTCTCATAAGCCTGGGAGCTGAAATCCAAAGGTGAGGAAACATTCCCAGGAATTCCCAGGGGAAAAGTGCACCTTGGCATCCAATGCAATCAAAGGGAGATAAACTGGAAAGGTTGGTGAGAAAGGCAGAAACACCTTTCTTTGGCACATATGGCAATTACACATTTAAGTAAAATTATATTTTTTCTTTTACAAAGGGAGCTACTTCATCACAAGGAGAAAACATGGGAAAGCCCACATGAACTGACTGTCCAAGTGGGTCAGTCCAGGAAGAGTATATAGCAACAAAAGTTTATACCCTAAAAAATAAAAAAAGTTTAAAGAAGGAGACTTGAGTTGAAGCCTTTTGCAAGATGAGTGAGTACCAGAAGCTGTTTAAGCCTCTCCTAAGAACTGGGAGCCTATGCCTGGTTCTCAGCACTGTGCTTACTCTTCCAAGGGTTAAAACAACAAAACCAGTCAGCAGAGGGGTGGGAGCTGATGGGAGCAGTGGGTGAGAGCACCATGGACTGCAGAGCACCCAGAGCTGTGGCCAGCAGAAGCACCAAGTGTGACCAGCAAGGAAATGTTTGGCTGGGGGAGTGAAGAGCAGCTAACAAAACAACCCTGTGGCCTCACTTGATGAAAATACTATTGGTACAGTTATACCTCAGGAATTGGTTATTGCTACTCTGAACCTCCAGCCTGTCAAAGTTCTCTTTGATCCTTTTGAGGAAAACATTGTTTATTTTACCAATTATCTTTTTTTTTTTTTTTTTTTTTGAGTGGGGGAAATTCTGAAATTCTGAGCACTGGTGAGTTAGGACTGGTTTCTGGGAAAGGGATGATGTCAGCATGTCAGCAGGTGACCCCTTAAATTCAGACCTGGCCTTTGTTGCTGTCAATCAAGTCCAAGGGAAAAGGGTTATCTAACTCTTTTTATTCCTCTCTCTTTCCTGTGTGGCTGTGACTGGGCACTGACAGGCAGGATGGCTGGGCTAGAGGGAATTTTGGTCTGATCCAGGATGATCAATCTAATTCCTTTTTATGGGCACATTCACAGAGTTCTGAGCAATGTGTTGAGACATGGTTTTCCTTTGCTGAACCTGTTCTCATTAAAGTCTCTCACATCACAATCTTCCAGGTGTTTTATTATTCCCTTTTAAATTCCTGTTTCGACCATTTGCAATGTGCAGATGTAATGCTTACTGGTCTAAATATAGGATAAACCCCAGATATTTGCCAACCCTCTGGAAAAGAGCTTGGTTTTAATGAGAGTGCATATCTTTGTTAGCAGTTCAGCTAATTCATTCCTAATCTTCCTCAGAATTCTTTTATACATAAATCATGTGGGACTGATGATTTACTACTTTTTAATTAATCGATTTGCTCCATCTTCTAAATCTCTGATAGTGCCTCATCTTTATTCCCAGAAAAGAGCAGGTCTAAGATAGGTACCTCTTTGTTTGCTATAAAGACTGATTTATGCTGTAGAACCACCTGATTTCTTTGCATGAAAACACATAATTTTAAAACATGTACAAGATGTGACAATGTGAAAGCAAAATAATTTAAATTCAGCATTGCAAAATTTTTATTTCTTCCCCAGGCTACGCATCTTGCACGTACACAAATTTTATTCTCCATGCTCCTCTGTGAGCTCCTTCAAATTCCCTCCTTTCACCTCCCTCCATTGAAAAACTACTTTATAACACCCTCCTATTCTTGAGAGTGTTGCAGAGTACCCATCTCCAAGGGTGCTTGCACTTCTCTGCTACGAGGAGAGGCTGTAGGTCTCCCATTTATCCCCTGTGCCAGCATGTGGCCTGTTAGCAATGGCAATACTGCATTTCCATTGTGCTGGGCAGCCCTGCCTTTTGTGTCCTTTAGTTATCCCCTTGTGGAGACAGCACTCAGAGCTATCGCATTAAACACACAGCGGAGAAAAAAAAAAAGAAGCCTGGAAGGAAAATCCTCAGTTTTCCCAGCCAGAAGGGAACAACAAACATGGCAAGCCCTTTTCCTGAAAGTGAATGAAACAGGACTTCAGTACTCTGGCTCACAAGAGCTACTGCTTTGCAAACACCCTGGGCCATCCAACTCCAACACATGCTGACCTCGATCTCTCTCCCCCACTGAGCCCAGCTCTAAGAAAAAACCACCACCTAAATGGCCACCTAGAGATTAAAATCTTTATTTTAGTGAGGGAAAAATATTCTAAGATTTTCTTGTTACTTAAATTCTTTGCCATCTTATTCACATTGGTCTTTTTGCCAGCCGATGCTGGTTCAGAAATAACCTACGCAGGTTTTCTTCCCCAGGTAACAGAGATGAACCCAATGCAAAGGTGCTGGCTTCTACAGGGGAAATAAAAGACAATTCCCTCCTTCTCTCTTTTCAAACATTCCTAGCTGCTGACCCCCAGAGTAGTATTGATCTAAGAGGAGACTAAGTATCCTGCCCTCTCGGTCACTCCTTATTTACAGTACACATGGAAACATGCAAGCAGAGGGAAAAAGCTGGGAGCGGGGGGACCAGGCAGTCAGAAACCATTGTACACACATGGGATTTCTCATCCCAGACACAAAGTTAAAAAAATGAGATGCTTCAAGGGTTGAAGCTGTTGAAGACAGGAGAAATTGAAAAATGGTGTGTTACACTAATCTTGTTTTTCCAAACTGTATGTGTGATATCACCCAGGCCACTCCAATTTTTCACAATAATAGTTACTGCATCATTTTTCTCAATAGCCCTTTAAAAAATATTCATTTTAGGAAAACTGTGTGGTTTTTTGTTTTGCTTTTTTTTAACCTCTACCTGAACAGTCAGTGTCACAAAATGGAGCAACTGCAATCCTTATGCATATTTAAAAGTGTACTGTCCCATTTCACCGTGCTGAGTTTGTTTAGACTACAAGACCATTACCTCCTTTACCCTCGTCTGCAATATAACTAGACATGATGGTGACGGGAAGGGAAATGTAGGATACATTTTGTTAAATTACACAAAGTTTTATTTAGCCTTGAAAGACTCTTAACATTCTCCTGCTGCTGAAGGTAATGACAAAGTTCTAGACACTCTCCTTCCTCTTTAGACTGTTATAAAATAGGGTGAGAGAAGGTACACAGTGCTCCCAGGTCAGCAGGGAGGCTGATAACCTGTGAGAAGATGGCATAGGCTGTACACCAGGCAGCTGCCTACAATCCAGCGATCACCAACGCCGTGCAGAACTTGATACCTGGCCAACAAAAGCACTTTTTCTGTGCTCTCAGGAAATGTAATCAAACTGGAGGAGATCCTCCTCGCTCTTCACCCCTCAAAGATTCTCTGAGCTAAATCTTCAGGAAGCTCTGGGAAGAGGTAGGGAGGGAGATTTGTAAAAGGCAGTTTGAGTTCCAAGTGACAGATATGTGCCTGTAAGAACTATACCTCCAATGATTTCTAGGCACACACAGTAAGGCTCTACAGAGGTTACTCTTAAAATCATTGTTCAAATGTTTGCACTTCCAGGGCCTAATCAATGAGAGAATCTAAGCAGGTGCTGCACTAGTTGCTAGCCCAGGCCCATCACCACGTATTCCTGCGAAGTATATGTGGTGCTCTTAGATTTCAGATGAGGAAAAAGTGGGCAGAGAAAACCCTAAAAGAAAGTCTTAGGTCACAGACTCCAATGGTAAGATTAAAAAAAGGAAAATAGAAAAGAACCCAAGACTATAGGGCAGCCTTCTATGTTTCCCAATGTTTCCTGAACTGATCAGCACCAACAACTGTAAAATACAATTTAAACAACAAATCTTACGTGGAAGGGTATGAGAACTTTATGTAAAGCAAAATACTGTCAATTCCATCAGCTTTGTCTTTCTGTTTTGCAAATGAAATATTAGTAAGTAGTAGTAATGCCCCTCAGTTTGTTTCAGGTTTTTACCCTGCCATTACCTTCACCATGTTAGATCACTCTGCATACAAAACACTAACACCTACAGAAAAGCCAGTAGGACTATCACTGCATTTTATTTATATTTGATGTAAGGTTTCCTGGGGATTATTTTACATTTGTCCCAGGAATTCATCTGTTTCACATGTCTAAAGGTTTGGTCCAAATACTAACTTCCATTTTAGACAAGTAAGGCTTTATAGGACTGGCACTTTTGTTAAAAACAGCAATCTTTACTGCAATAAGGCTGAGGTGTTAAGACAAAGCATCTAAAAATCTTCCAAATAGTGTCAAGAAGCAGTAATATTTATTCTTAAATAAGAGAAGATAAGAGAAAGCAACATATGGGATACAAAATCTTTCACAAGCAAATCATATTCAAAATGCTCCACGTATTGTGTATTTCCAGGAGAATGACAGGACATTTGTCAATATACTTGTAGGAAATATTTGTAAGAGCACTTGACAAATAATATATACAGCTATCAAGCTAAACACACAAATGGTGAAAATTTAGGTTGTAATAACTTTAAATATTTAAAGGCTTTCAAGCAGGAGTGACAATTTCTTATCTTTTGCTTTTCCAGGCAATACCATGTATCAAACATTGTCCCTCTGGTCTTTAAATGGGACCAGAAGGCACAGAGGTGTTGTATATCCAAATACAGGTGTGTGTTAACTATTATGGCCAGCATCTTAGGAAATTTAGGCATGTAATACTGAAGATAAAATGTAAGATATTTTTAGTGAAATAGTGGGGAAAATTCAATACACATACACATGCAATTCATTTTAAAAAATACATCAAGCTATTACTTAGCACACTGGTTTGAAATCTTTGTAGAAGACTTTGCATCAATCTCATTTTCCCACAGTTGTACATTAGCTTAGCTTTAAGCAGATGCACAGTCCTGCTGAACATGAAACACAGTTTTAAGTAGCATTCATAAATTAGGGTTTAGAATTAACAGGAAGGAAGGTAGATGCCATTTCCTATTCCATTAATGACTATAAAAATTCAAGCACGGGAAAAATATATGCTGTAAGGTCTTAAATGTTAACAGCTGACTTTAAAAAAGAAAGCCCATATACTACACTAAAACATGAAAATAGAAGCACAAGAATTATTTGTGTAGTTTCACACACTATTTGTATATATAAAAACATAGGTATGTATTAGATTAGGTCCCATACCACTAAAAATGAAAATATAACACCTCTAAAACTTCTTTAGCTTTATTTACCTGCCTTAGAGCTGGGAGAAAAAAAATATTATGACTTATAGCATTTTCAGCTGGATGTGATCATGCTCATATTCCTTTATGAATCTCTGTCTCAGAATCATTAAACTTGATGTCCATTAACCATGAGGGCCTGGCTGGTTAAAGCACTTACACCAGATATAATCCATGTTCCCCACACAGCAGGGCTAATGCAGGTAATGTGGGCCTGCAGTGTTCCTGCTGCACAGATCACTGGAGTCTCCCATCAGGAGATGCCTGGTTTGTGTTTGTCCCATGCTGCTGCAGGATGTGGACACATCATACTCTCAGGGGACTGGGGTAAGAGGCCAAGCCATTTTCATAACTCAAGCAAACCAAATCTGAACCCAGCTTTCGATGAGATCAGTCTGCACTGTTGCTGCTCTCAGCCAGTTTCTAGCACTCGATTGTTAGAATGTGACAAGACACAGCTATTGCAAACAGCCAGCAAAAAAACTGCCTATCGTTATTATTTTAAAATTGCTACTATTAAATTCAAAACAGACAATATAAATGGAAACATTTTAAAAAAAAAGTATTATTTTAAATTGAAATCATGAACATCAGAGAGGAAATTAAATGACCTCAGGAATAAATAGGAAAAGCACACACCAACCATAACCCAGTGCTTTTGTTTCACAACTGCCTGTCCAGTGCTGAAACCTCTGATCTGCCATTTAAACACACTGTAACTCATCATTTACCCCCCAAAACCCCCTGATCAGCTGAGAGCTGTTACAACCACAGAGTGTCCCAGGATTTGCACAGTCAGGAAAAGCTCTTCAAAACTGTGTAGGAGAAACGTTGCAAATCCAAAAATGAAGACCTAAGGAAAGGCTTGTAAATGCAACATTTCATACCTCCTGAATGATGACACAAGATCTCTCTGACAGTTGCCTGAGAGAGAGCTAATGGAGCTGGCAAATTCAAGATAAGAAAGGCACAGTAACATTGCCTATTAGAACAGATTGAACTGGGAAAAGCAAACAAGTCCAGCCAGAAGAGCTCCTGGGCCTTAAAGCTTTCTGCTTTTCTCAACTCAGCCAGTTCATTTCATAAAATATTTTACCTTTAGCTCGTATCCACTTCATGACAGAGCATGCTTGTTACAGGTTAGTTGTGCCTTTGATTCCTTTTCGGTCTCTCCCAAGCAAACACTCTAAGTGACTCATCTTACATCTCCACTTTACCCGGAATCGTGTCTCATGATTTCCTCCCACCTCCTTCCACCACCGTAACACATTTCATCAGAAAAAAAATGCAGAAACCCACCACAGATTTCCTTTGGGAAGCCACGGCCATAGGAGAAGTGCAGTGTTTTAGAACAGTATGCAAAAATCAGAATTTTTATCTATTTGTCAGTCAAACCTCATAATCAGAGTAAAGACCTTGTGTGCAGCTTAAAACCTGGACTATCCCCTGAATTGTTAGGCCACATTTTATCTGACCAAGGAAACGTTAACATTAGATTTATAATTGACACTTGCACTAACAGACTGGCATACCTGACTTCAGCACTTGCAGGCATTACTGTGTAATACAATAAGGCAATCAAAACAAACAAAATTTTATATTACAGTAGTTAAATTTAAGTCCTTTCTTCTATTTTCCACTGTGTCTGGCAGCCTCGTACCCTGCAAAATCTCATACATTAGTATTAAAACATTTTATTCCATCTCAGAGAATGATCCTGTCTCTGTCTATACCTCACTGTATCTCACCAGCTTTTTAAGACCAGTTTCAGGCATGTAAAGAATAATGAAAAGTTCAGAAATTTATTTTGATTTTCTGCAATATGCTACCCAACAGTTTTCTGTTGTGTTATATGACCTTTCTGCCTAGCTAGTGTTTTGCTATTGATTTTAATTACTCAGTTTAATTTACTGCATGCCAACACAAAGCTGTTTACTCCTACTTGCCAAAATGTTGTCGTAGTCTCCCAGAGGAGGGCAAAATGAGAAAACTGTATATGTTTTACAGTTACATGCTATTCATTATAAAGAATTTAATAGATTCACTTCACATAAATGTCACCACGCTCACATGTAGCCACTAAACACACCAAAACATCACACAGGAAGGAAAATTCTGTGCCATTCAGAGAAGGGGTAGAATATAAAAGCCTTGATTTATGAAAGGCTTTGACTTGAAGCAGTTTAGATTTTCTGCTTTGCCATTCTTCTCGGAACAAGTGAGGGAGTCAGGACCATATGTTCCCCTTCTGCATAAAAAAATCATGGACAGAAATGAATGAGTCCTAGAACCTCACAGTGATTATAAATGCAGGTAAATTCTACCTTGCCCCAAAATCCAACTGCAGGGTGAGAAAGAGGGAATGCTAATTTCTGACCACTCTTCTGTGTTCCTCTTCTTGCCACACATCACAGAAATGACAAGAACAAACCACTTTGCAAGAGGATCCTACAAGTATTAGCAGAATGTTCATCCAAGAGAAATTATGTCGGCATAATAGAAGTTGGCAACACTGGAAGATGAAGATCATTTCTGAGGTAACAGCTGAGCCCTTTTACTGAGCAGTGCTTATCAGTCCAGTTCCTCTGTGAGGAGACAGATAGGAAGGGATAGCAGGGCTGGAGAAACCCTGGACAAGAATCTCCGTCTATTGCTGCACCTTGGAAAACCTATAGGTGAATTAAACCTTTTATTTCTTTAAAGAGAAAACATTAAAAAAAAAAGGCAATTTCAAAACCCTCATACCGGCTCGACATTTCTACTAGACATGAAAATTCACAAAGAGGTAATTTAGTTCCCATATGATTATTTCGAAACCTACTTTCATTTTCTTTCTTTCTCTGATCCATGGTCATGGAATCCTATTGTGCTGGGATTCTAGAGACCCAAAAAAAAATGCCCAAACTTGCTCCAGTGATGAATGAAAATAGCTTTTGGTGCATTTGATCATCTTTGAAAGTGTGCATTATACTAAGATTCATGTTTTTTAAACACCAGGTCATCTACCAGCTCTTTGATTTCAATTGTGTTTAAAAATAGGATCATGTGATGATAGTACTGTATTATAAAAGCTTCACCAACTTTGCTCAATTGTAGAGTGCTCTTGAGGAACGATAAGATCTTTGGACAAAGTTGAATATCAAGATGATACACACTAAGAATATGAAAATTCTCTATTTGAGTATCTTGTTTACAGAGTGAGAGTCAATCTCCCGCAGAACCTTTGAAAACTGTATTTTAAATTAGGGGGGAAAATGATCGAAAATCCAAAACCCATTAATTTTTCATACCGCTTTGTATTTGTTTATTGCGGTTTTATGTTTACCATAATATTCTTCCGAAATTAGAGATTTTATCCTGAGACTCTCACCACTACAAAGCATTTGTAAAACGATAAAGTCAAGCTCTTAAAACAACACTTGCTCAAAACCACGATGAGTCACGATGAAAATATGCATAGACTAAAAATTTCTTACGACCTTGATGTAAATCATAAACAGTACAAGTCTTCCCTAAAATCTAGGCCTATGTTTGCTCGGTGCAGGGACAGATTTACTTGAAGGCTTCCATAAGAGCTGAAATGAAGCAGGAAAACTTACCATTACTTCATCTTCTACTGTACTTTGTACAGCTGAAAGACCAAAGGGTCTTTGTAGGGGAGACTTTTCTTCAGAACGTTGGCTGGTAGTTTAGAGCTAAACCTTCAACAGATTCTCAAGTCTAAATAAAGTGTATCTGCTACCTGTCCAATACAAGCAAAGAGTCAGACCCCTCTGAATGTGAGGCAGCAGGAAATGCCCAGGACCAGGACAATTTCATCTGCTCCCTGATCACAGGATAATTCAGGTAGGAAGGGACCTCAAGAGGTCATCAAATCCAACTTCCTTCTCAAACCAGGGTCAGCTATGAGATCAGACCAGGTTTTTCAAGCAGTTTGTCCAGTCAGGTCATGCAGACTCCGGTGACAGTGTCAGTGTCACTTGTAACACACTATATCAGCAGTTAACAGCAGTCAGGACACCTGCCCAGCTTGAAGAACTCTCATCTCTGCCTAAGAGGTGTCCCCTCAGGGGAGGGACTAAACAGTCTGCTGCTGGCTTGGCTTGGACAGGAAATGCCTCTGTCCTTATATACATGGTCCATCTTACATGAGGGGAATTTGGAGATTTGTTGGATAATGAAGGATTCAGCAGCCCAGCAATGATAGAGAGAGCTCAGCTCCCTCTAACTACCTGTACTTGTTTTCTGCAAAACCTAGAAAGTTCTCTGTGACCTGATCACACCCATCAGATCGGGCACCACAACAGGCTGAAGAATTCCCAATTTATAAGTCTTGGCAGAAGCCAAAGATTAAGACTCGGCTCCTGACATTATTACTACTGACGAACGTATGGATACATCCAGAGACAGACCTTTAAGCATCCAAGAAATTCAGAAGTCAAAACATAGGAACTTAGAGACCAAAAGTATTTGTGAACTTACAAAGCTAGACAGCAGCTGTGAAGGGACTTTAACAACTTCACGTCTATACTTTGGCTTCAATAACTGGAATCAGGCTCAATTCTAACCCAAGTCCTTGTGAAGATCCATCTTCTAGACAAGACAACTGGCAGAATGTTACAGTACCAAATGGGAACAGTACCAAAACACAGCAGACTTCAAGAAAGCTCATTAAGAGTCCCACAGAGCTAAAATAAATATGAAGCAAAACTGAAGCAAAAAAATAATTCAATATTCAAAACCTTATTCCCAAATTCTCCAGGTGGCACTGTGTACAAAATTATACGTCTAAACTCAACATCTAGTCTTCCAATATCTAGTATTAAAAATGCCAAATCTGAAATCTGAAACCATTTACCAGCAGGTGTAATGCTTGCTATCATTAGCAGCACTGCTCTAAATCAGAGTGGTAAATAGTAAATCCCAGACACTACTCATGGCAGCAAGCATTATGCCCACAAGTAAGAGTTTATGGTCGCCAGCCCAACAAATGTCATACTATGATTTTTCTAAGTATATCAGTAATAAGATGCCAAACTATACCGTGAAAAAATGTGTAGATTCCAAAAACATATTTGGCTTTTCCTTTTTTTTACACATGCTTTATATAGAACCAGTGTGGAAATAGAAGTCTGTCACCCCAGTGCTGTAAGAAATAAATTATATGCACTGCATAGTTTATTGTTCCATCCTGCAGATTTTTTTGGTCACTAGTAAGTGATTTTTAAGTAGCACGCAGACATGTAGCCTACTCTTCTACACGCTTTCTAGGGCTTACAATCCTTTGCCAAAAAAGAAAACATCTTCACACAAGGCTCTACACCCAACAGGACAAGCAAAGTACTCAGGACAAGCAAAGTACGGCTGTTTCTTAGTAGCCCACAAGTATTTGCAGGGGGACTCTTGCAAATCAGTGACTGCCCTTGTGCATACACCTTGCACCAGCTGATCCTGCTGAAAAGACAAGGCACTTCCACAGCTGCAGTGGTGGAATGGACTTCAGAAGACCTGTTTTCAACCTTAAGATCTACTCATGTGCTGCTTTATGACATTTTAGAAGTTACTTCATTCAACAGAAAAAAAAAGAAGCACCAAAAATTTTTTAAAGATGCAGGTACTTTTTTTTCTTTTTCTGTTTTTTTTTTTTTTTTTAAGATATCAGCCTTTTTCACAGGTTCTGTAATTTATTGTAAACTCTAGTGTGAATCTCTAGGACATAAAATCCTTGATCCTAGGAGACCAGTGAAAGTTGTCTTACACCTGTCTGATAATTCCTTCCAGATCATGGCTATGAAGGTTTTAATGGATCATGGATTGAATTATGAAATTCTAATGTGCTATGGCTTTTTTTCTTTACTCTAAAATTAGGATTTTTCCCTTGAAAGATCATTAAAACCTTCCCCCATTATGTGTTATGATAAATCAGCCTTTACCCATAACCAGCTTGGAGACCTTTACAACTTCTGAGCCCAGAATTTCCATTTGAATGAGTCATGGTTTTTTCTCACAATAACCCCAATTCTCTCTCCTTGTTAATATGGTTGCCCCTGGTGCTGCATTAGCTAATCCCTTCAAGAAGCCAGCAAGCAGGACCAGGAATTGGAAGTTCAAAGGTCACCCCCAAACTGATATATCCCCAGTGGCAACATGAGGTGAGCAATGACACAGAATTTCTTTTTTTATTTTTTAATAGATCTAGCATCCTTTGCTGCTGACAAAATTACTCTCTATGACCTCGTAACATGTAAAACTTTCCTATTTCATACAGTAACTATTTTATAGAGTTTTTCTGCTAAAGGAACATGACTCTTAAGATTTATACTCCTGGTTATATTGCATTTGAAAATATTTTGGGTTACTCTGTTTATTTATTCCTCTTCTCTTCCTTACTCATAATAATACCCTAGATACCTAAAAATGGTATCACTTTGCTAATATGAAAGTGGGCTGTCTGCCAATTTCTGGAATTTAGCTCTCTAGCTAGACCTAGTCTTCTTTAATATTCAGAAGATACAGATATGTTATTTTAACCAGAATACATTTCACTATGTACAGATTCTTGGAGTGTCTCCATTAGAAGTGCGATTACATACAACACAAGGCTTAACTTAATTTAAGGAGTTATGCACTGCCCAAACAATATAGATTTGCTTTTTCAAACCTTCAAAATCAAAATGAACCAAAAGTATATAAAACTTACTGTGTCCACTGAAGATTGTCTGGCTTTCTCCCAAGAAATCAAAGACACTTAAAAATACCAGATATCTTTTTTTAAATGCTCAATCACTCACGGAGAACTACAGAGCAAAATACTTCATGGGCACACAAAAAAGCTCATGTTCAGAGGTTCTTGTAATGACTTATCTCTCTGGAGACTGTATCAGACATTGTCTTTCCCCACTGTAAAACCTTTTTATATGTTCTGCTCAGTCTGATTTGGAAAGAAAAAAGGATATTTTGTCTCTAACAGTCTGATTCAGAAAAAGGCATTTATCTAGAAGTAAGATGCAAACTGGACATATACAGACGCATGTTGTAATTTACTTTATGCTGTGACATCACCTAGAACACCCCTAGAAAGTGACTGCTCTGTTTTCCGCTTTTGCTCTATTGTCTCTGAAATAAATATTCTTACCAAGAAGTTTCGCAAAGATGGTCTTGTGAGATTATACTTTGACATTTGTACTACAAAGTCCAGTTTAGCTTGGAAAATAAATGAGTAAATAACAGGGGTTTAACTTTAAAAGATATACCTATGTAAGAAAATTTTTAACAGATGTTCTTCACAGGGTTATTTTTCCATTCATAATTCCTTGCTGGTACAAAATAACCTTGTATTATACTATTTCTGCAAAGAAATAAAAAGGGAAAGGTAAGTTATAACATATTTCAGAGGTGAAGGAATACTTATGTTACTGTTTCCATTGCAATATCATAGCTTTGCTAATGGCAGCCTGCTGCGCAGCTAAAAAAAAAAAAAAGAAAAAAAACGGAAGAAAGGAAAAAAGGGAAGAAAGGGAACCTGGTTAATTAGGGTACAGTTGCTGCTTTATTGCAGCATTACTGCTAAGTGCACTGAGATGCCTTCCCATAGGCAGGTGCCGGTGGTTGTACAGCTCATTTAGCCTGGGTGAGTAATGTCAGATCAGGAGGAGAGAAAGGCTTGTGTCTTCAAACTTTCAATCTGCCTCCATTATCTGTGATCAAGGTGGAACCACAGGGGAGTGGAATTACTGGCAGGTCTAGGACAAGTGAAGAGACAGTGAATCTATAAGACATATTAATCATCTTTCCCTTCTCTTGGCTGGCGCCAGCCTGTGCCTCCGACTCCCCGGCGCCAGGCAAATGGATTCTCTGTCCCCACAGGTACAAGCGAGTGCCTTTCAGGGGCAAGTCATCAGAATAATAATTACTGACACTGCTGAGATCAGCCCTAACCAGTCCAAAAGAGAAGAGAAAGTAGGAGAGAAACACATTTCCTGAACTTTCATGCCGGTATTTATGACATTAAGATATTTTTCAATTACATTAAGGACTTTCAAATTATATAATTCTGAATCTAGGTTTCTCAGTATTGTAGTAGCATCACCGAGACACTGTGAATATTTAAACCTTTACAGTTTCTCTTTAAAACATAATTTAGATCTGTTGCTGAGGTGTGAGCACAGAAAAGTGGATATTGCATCAGCTATATTATGACAAGTGTTAAAACTCAGTTGATATTAAAAAGAACATGATCCTTACATGTGTTCCTTTGCTTAGCTCTGAAACAGAACACAACACAGGCTTGGTATAGCTACTCTTAATAATAAATATGAAATAAGCATTAATATAAGGATCATTACAAATACTATGCAGCAATAGCCACACATGTACATACATAAATATATAAACCCAGAAATATTTTAAAGGCATAAGAATAATTTAAAAACAGCTAATTTAACACAGTATGACTATTCTGTATTTTATTATAACATGGAGCATTTTTAGTGCCTTTCCTCTCCAAAGCATCATTGATAAACACAAACAACAAAAAACCAATAAAATACAGTGCATTATCAAACTTAAATAGAAGAACAAACCCCAGCAAAAATCTAGTTGTTTCAATTCAGTAATTGCACCAATATCTAAAGAAATCAGAATAAGAAATAAGGCAATTTGTTACATTTTACACCATAGAGAAAATCTTACATCATAATATATTGTACATTACAGCACAGAATATGAAATATTTTCTTGGTCCTGATTACCATCAGTTCAATATCTGACTGTCAATGATACCGAGCTCAATATAAGAGTATTACAGCAAAATGTCAAATTACTTGCCAGAATAACATGACAAAATTGGCTCATATGCTGCTTGATGAACCCTCCATGTAAATACAAATCTTAACTTCAAGAGTTTACATCATAAAGTATCTGACCTTGAGTTCAGCTGGGAGTTCGCCACACACCTGCAGCCATGTAAGCAACAATAATGCTAATATTTGTGTTTGCCATTTTGTGTTAAGGACCAAAAAAAAGATGCAGATTCGAACAGTAACGTGTTCATTTATTTTCAAATCAGCAATTTTGAAGTTTACTGACAGACAGTACAGAGCAAGGGAATGACTCGAAAATGCAAAATCAAATCAAATCAAATCCCTGCTTTCTTGGTGATCGGCTGCAGCAGCAGCTCCAAGTCAGCCAATCCACACTCACTATTGATTTTTCTGCTGGTCTTAAGTGACTTTGGACACTGATCAATGTTCTAAAAGAGAAATATTAAATCTCATAAAGAAAAATGCACATCTGACTAAGGAGCAGCAATGAAAGCAAAAGTTTGCCAAAAGATAAAAGGATGTGCATAGTTAATGGTATTCAGGCTCTCAGAACAGAGACAGCCACTCTAAGAGCAAAATTAAGCACTTTTTTTTTTTTGTGACAATTGCAAAATCAAAATTTCTTTCACATGCTCTCAAAACTATTTAGAATTTTATCTGCCAATATGAACAATCCCTGTGTCTGCAGTGATTACTGCTGTTACAGATATGTAGACCCCTAGCAGATATAAAATAGCAGTGGAAAGCTGTTGTTAGATTTTTGAAGCAAAAGATGCTTTTAAAAAAACATAAAAAGTTCACAACAGTTCTATTATTTCCATATCCTGCTGTTTATTGTAATTATTGTAATTCGTATTTTTTTTTTTTTTTTTAAAGAAAGATCATGGATTTTTCAGGAGATTTATCATTAATTTAATGGACTATAACTATTTTTTTGAACTCAGCTGTGTACAAGGGGGAACCTTTATGTAACAGAAAGCCCAGCTAAGACCCTGTGGATAGATACAGTGTATTCAGATATCAGCTGGCGTGACAGTGCCTAATCCTGAGTAACGTGACCAAGAGCCAAGGGAATGCTATTTCTCTCCGTTGTTCCAAACAACAGATGCTGTCAATTAACTTTAAGCAGCGTCCAAGAAAACCCTTTTGTTATATTTTGCAGTATTATGCAGAAAGTGTCACCTCTGGAAATGAGGGAACAAGCTGTTTTTCATTATCATTCAATTGTCCCAATCAATCTGACAATTACAAAGAGAAAAAGTCTTAATCACTAGACACATGCTAGTTGCTGCTAGTTTTTCCAGCTGCAAAGAAAAAAAGGAAAGGAAAAGAACTACAGCCCCCCCCC
>VXAD01011580.1:1462917-1518588 GCA_013399195.1 Dicrurus megarhynchus
ACATTAAAAAAGCAAACAAAAAATTCAAAAACTGTTTTCATATTTAGAGATGTAACCCAAATCATACCTGCATTGGTGTGAGAGATAATTGAATACACACTGTTATGATAGGTATGGGAATAGCCATTGCAACAAATTAGTAATTAAATCAGCTTATGCTGTTGATTTACTGTGGCTTTTATAGAAGTACCATTTGCTGTGTACAAAGAAACAGCCATCAGCATCTTATTCATTTGAATACAAGAAAAGTTGTTCATTAAAGTTGTGACTGGTGAATTTCCATATCATTAAAGTACTGTATACATAAGCAATAAAGGAGCTTTCTGAGAACTGGTGAGACAATGAGTGTAAATACAGATGGCCAGATTCATTTATTTGGCTGGAAGGACTGAGGCCAGACAAAGGTGGCACTGCCAGCGGGGATGTGGGCAGGGCTGGAACTACTGCTTTGGTGACTCCTCAAGAGCCTCAAACAATAAATGCAGTGATCTCCACTGGGTGTGAAAACGCCTTTTATCTTCTGATCTGTGCTTGCCTGCACTGATGAGGAGCACGTGTAACATACTTCATGCAGAAAATTCAAGCAATACCAGACTATGTCTATGAGGAAGGACACTCAGTCCCCATTTCTGCTCTTTGAGTCCCAGCTGTTTGTTCAACTGACTCACCATGATACCTTCACCTGGCCTGCTCATTCCCCCAGCGTCGATGAGAAAACAAAGGATAGCTTGGTGCCCCATTCCTCAGGGAGCATAAAGTCCCTACATACCCTGTATTTGAACAGTAAACAAGCAACAGATTTGGCCTGCCATCAGGAGTTTGAAGGATTTAATCTACCTGAAATTTCTATAGCAATAAATACCATCCCATGGAAAAAATAATTGTACTTTTCAGTAGCATTAAAATGTTCTCTTTCCTACCATCAGCCAGAATAGAGCAGCAGGCAGCAGCTTTTGGAAGAGAACTGGCATAAAGAGTCACTCAGTGACACATGCACTGGCTGGTGAGTGACATCCATGAGAACAGGTATTCCAGCAAAGGCCAGATATGACACTGAAGGTATCTGTCTGACGCAAGGCGTTCAGTGCACGCCAGTTATGTTTTGTCATCTCCTCTCAAACAGCTCCACTGCCACTAAAAACACAGCCAACATTCCGTATTCCCCACCACGGTGCTCTGGCCATCAACATCTGGCCACTAAAGAAGTGCCACAGATGGAAATTATTCCAGAACTATTGGCAACCTTGTTGAATCCTTCTGCCTGATGCCATGCTTGAAGGAAACAAGGGTGAAAAAAAAATGCTTTGGTTTGCTGACATTCTCACTCAAGAAGCTACATGTGGTTTTTTTGTACATTTATCAAAAAAGCCCCACTCTCCTTCATCTGACTGTGTAGGACCTTCCAAAAAGTTGCATTACAGTGAGATCCCTGGGCTCTGATGCAGTTCAGATAAAAGGTTTGAGTGTGCTTACACTCTGGAGGCCAAGACTGTGATGCTGGTACATAAACCTGGATTTCAGTTTTTGTCCTCAGGAAATCTGCTAGTCACAATAATTCCAAACCATACACATAAAGGTATAAAGATCAATGCACAGAAGAGATTCACAATAAGTATTAAAACAAAACACATATCTTACAGCAATCCATAAGACCTAGATGAGAAGGAAATTTTATACCTGAGGCATGAAGAAGAAAGAAGAGGTAAGCTTTTTTGATAAAAAAAGAGAACTCTCAGGTGCTGGATTTGGCAATCACACACAGTTTTGTACACTCTGACCAATAAATCTGTGAAACTGCAGTCCTGGCCTATAAGGCAATGAACATCAAACTCAGAGAAAAACAAATCCTTTCAGTTTCTAGGCTCTTTAGAGAGGAGGCTTGTGGACATCATGGGCCCTGCAAAGGCCACCTGCCCAGGGTGTAAGAAAACTCTTTGACCCAGAACCTGTCTAAAACCATGAGATGACGAGGATACAAGGGGCAGCTGGGTCTGAGAGCTTTCTCAAGGGGAAGCAAATTTGTGACTGGTTGTGAAACTACTCATTCTTCTTGGCAGGCTTTTCAGATTTCTAAACTATTCAGGCTGATTCAGTTCAGGCTTTACTAAAGGTGCACCACATAAAGATGGAAAGAGGTTTTTGTCTTTGCTAGGCCCTTTCAATAGGAATTTGCTGACCTTACTCCCAATTAACCTGTAAAATTGATACAAGTCACTCAGAGGGGGAATCTCAGTTACTTTGGGATTGCTGATCCATTAAAGACATTTTTTTTTCTGTAGAAAATCTTTATTTTATAACATAAGGTTTTCTTTACTATCTACAGCGATAGCACAGGTCCCACACAGAACTGCATTACTCATGTAGGGAAAGTCTTGCTCCTTCTAGAAAGTATAGAAGATGGTACTTTAATTTTTATTTTTGAAAGACTAGCATCCCTTTGAAAAATAATTTTTAAAGAGATAACGCATTTTTTGAGGTGTGTATGTTTATTTGCATAAAAGAGAGGAAAATCAAGCTAATTAGTCTTTTAATAGATCTTTTGTTTTGGTTTGGCTTTTTTTTGTCCAAAGCTGAGAAAGAAGAAGCTTGCTTGATCCATTTCTCTTTGCAGAGCTCAACTGCCCGTGCCATAAAATTAAACACTTCTGTAAGATAAAATCAACATCAGAATAGAGTTAGCATATCCTTTTGCATTTCATCTTGATAGTGAGGAAAAAAAATAGTACTTTTTATTGTAATTATCCTGATCTGCATATGTGTCTGTTCAGTGTTTCAAGATTACTCTTTTAAATAAACTCTTAAGTCTATGCTGCTTCCTTCTTGAATTGAATTCTTCATTCTACTGTGTAGAAGAATTTACAGAATAGAGAGAACAGGTGTGTTTATCAACAGTTATGAGGCACTCAACTAGAATCTTGCAATTTTTATCTACAGTTGGACTGCAAGAGTGCATATGTAAAAGTGCAACTTCAGAATGACTGAAACTATTCAAAACACATTTCATTCAGAAGAAAAAAATATTAAGACCAATTATCACAGAAGAAACACTTTGTTTTGACTTACTCAGGATAAAATGTCCTAAAAAAAAAACCAAACTAGTTTTGAAATTTATCATGATTTACTTTGAAATAGATATAGGTATCTAAAAAGAAAATGTAAGTGTTTAAAGGTAAGCAACATGAATGAAATGATGCACAAAGCTCCAAACATAGCACTGGGAAGCCTTAGAGGACACTAAAGACCAGTGGCCCTCTGAGAAGACCCAGCTTGGCACCATCAGAGATCACAAATATTGCAAGTGAACCCTCAGCACCTTCAAAGGAAGGTTCAAAAGGAGGAACGAAGCCAGTTCAGCATTATAAAGCATGTAGAGGGGAAAAAGCAAACTTGGAAGATAATCCTTCTTTTTGGTTTATTTAAATAGAATAAAAAAGTTGCTGCAAGGAGCATGGGCAGTGATGGAGGGGTAGCTCTGGTTTCCCACAGGAACTCCCAGCCATCTCAGGAAGTCGGTGACAGCAGCCAAACCTCACCCCGTGCCAGCCCTCACAGGCAGTGGGGTTAAATAGGGAGGAAGTTCTCCTCTGCTGCTTTGGGTTACGTGTCTGGAGACCATCCCACTCAGAGCCAGAGGAGCAGGAAGTCATTCCTCGTCTCACACTGCTGCTTCTTGGCCTTCACCAAAATTTCCCTGCTGTCACTAAGGAAGAGATGCTGCTAGAGTACCTCAGAAAGATATATAAAAAAAATAACCTTCCAGAAGCCAATTAAATTGTAGGCCAAATGCTCAGGGAAAATTTCTGTAAACACAGGTGGAGTGTGCCAACTCTTTGGAAAGTGGGTGTTTTTAATAAATATGATGGAGAAGGGCTGCGTGACAGACTGCTGAGGGGAGTGAGAAACCTGCAGCTGCCTTCTGGGGATGAGAGGGGAAGATCCAGCCAGGGTAGGATCTGAGTCAACAGGGTAGGCCTGGGTTTTGTTATCAGCAGCTAGAGAAAACAAGAAGCATGATTAGGAATGGTTAGAGAAGCTGGCTATCAGAATGCAGAAATAATTTAAAGTAGTAATAAACTGAAAGAGTGAGAGGAAAAATGGGACTTTGGACAGAATACCAGTGTGCACTTCAGGTGAGCTGGGATTGTTTGCTTAACCCACCAGAGATGAAAGGGCAGACTGGAATATATTTAAAACACCCCACACATTATGTAGTACATTTAAGTAGGGATGAATTTGGGAGAAGTTTTAGAAAAATTCTTAATGGTATTTAGAAATCTACACAAAATGCCCTAATCATACAAGGGTCAGGCAGGAAAGGATATTTCTCAGTATTTTCAGCAATATATTTTTAATAATCTCCTCATCTTGCCCCATTCCAGGGGAAATCTTACACTCTGAATCCATTTACCACAATGGATGTACCTCTAGTAGAGACAAAATAAAGATGGGGAAGAAACAGAGCCCAGCCTTCCTGCAGCTAATGGCACTAATCAGCTATTGATGAGAGTCTTCAATGATAGCAATAGACCAAGCATTAATGAGGAATGCTGACTGTTGATTGATCAGCAAGGTACTCCTATGACAGGGAAGAACTGTGGCTGAAGAAAATGCCTATTCAGTGGGAGAATAATAACAGCCAATAGTAGCACTGCACACAGGTTCAAGCCCTTCTACCCTGCCCATCCCTGGCAGACTGTGTGAGCTATTGTGAAGATGACCTTACTGGAAAGCATGCAAAATACAGGATGCATCTCTGCCTTAGGAAGCTAATTAAAAAGAAAAAGCAGGATAAAATATGTGGAAATACCTTCAGCTAATTCAGATCTCTGGCTGATAACAAAGCAAGACAAATTGCAAAGATCTGATACAAGATCTGTGGGAGTTTTTAACTATGTGAAGTATTCTCTTTGCAAAATTGGATGGAGTATTTGTATTCTTAATAACTGAAAGTGTAATGTACTGTATTTTATGCTATTAGAGAATTGTGTAAAGGTTATTTTGCTGCTAGTTCAATGCATATTTTCATATGCAAATGACACAAATTAAATTATCTCGAATAGTAGAAGAAATTCCAGCAGAATAGTATTTTAAATATAAATCATCATCCCCTCAAGTCATATTATAGATAGAAAATTGCTTCTGTATTTATATTTTTTCATTAAAAATAAAATGATTAATTTCACAAGTTAATTTACCTTCCCCATCACACCACCAAAATTGAAATTAAATATTCTAATGCTTAGAGATATTAAAGACTCGTTTATTGAAAGCAACTTATTGTTTTAGGAACATTTTCTTGATAAGTGCATGTTGCTGCTACACTACTACAACATTTGTAATGATTTTATTGAAGAAACTGCACGTTGTTGCTGGGGTTTTGTCAGGCTTTAGAGAACTCCTATCTGCTCGAGAACATACAAGAGATTTTATGCACATCTTTACACTGAGTGTGTTTTTCCAGTTTTGGATATTTGAAGAGAACTTTGCAACAGCCTTGGTGGTGGATTTTAGGGAAGGGCCCAACTGCAGAGCAGTGAGTGTCTCAGGATGGTCTCAGAATGGTTAATGGGAACAACCTGCTTCCCCCACACACCACGTGCAAACTCACTTTTATTTCCACGCAGCTTTCTTTCTATTATAACCTGATCATAACCTTCAAAAGATGAATCTTGGTGAACCATAGTAATGGGTTTATAAGAATAAGACATGAAAACACCTCCAGCATTTTCATAGCCTCATCTTTTCCCTCAAAAGAAGTCTTCCTTTCATTTAATAATAGGGCTTATTCTTTCTTCTATTAATAAAATGATAGCTTTGCTCTCTTTTAGATTTTTATATTGTGCCTAACTAAGGTCAAAGAACGCTCAGGCTGGGCATCTCTTTGCAATAATTTCATGTTGGAGGAACAAGAAATATATGTAGCAGGGAAATTATCCCATCAGCTAGACAAGAACCTCTGTTTAGTCACTGAGCCACTTGAAGGTTAATCAGATCTCCAACCAATCCCATCAACACGGATGTGATGAATATTTGATTCAGACTAATTAGTACGCAAATCCAGACATTCTGAAGGTATTTGGAATGGCTTAGACAGTGACCTGGAAAAAGAATAGAGAGAGCAATACTCCCTATTATTATGCTCCAAAAATTACTACAGTCCCCCTTAGGTCACCTTCACAACCCCAGAAGACTTGCAGGTGTGAATAACAATAATCAGAAATAATGGTAGGTGTTGTCACTCCTCTTTCTTTTGTCAGGGTTTTCCTGGAAATGGAGATTGTGGCCCTCATGGTTGTGTTCAGCCTGGAGGAGAATGTAGTTCTGTGGGATGGGATACACTTATATCAAAGATGTAGTATTTGTTGCTTTATGCATTTCCAAAGGCCTGAAATAAGATGATAAAACTTAGTCTAGCCAATACTTTCAGAAATATCATCTTCACACCACACTATTCCTGCTACAGAACAAAATACTACACAATCTAAGGCAGAAAGCAAGTTCTCCCTCTAGCTAGATCTGTCCCTCTCCAAGGATTTCTTCCCTGGTACAGTTGTGTGTACTGCAGACACCTATGGCACACAGTGCCTCAGAGCAAGATGAGCAATTACTGCATTATAAGCAAAAGGAACTGAAAACCTGTGATTTCTATAACATGACGATTGGTAAATTGTTATCATCAGTCTTGCCAAACATGCATTTTTCCCCCACCAAAGTACTGCAGACCTTGCTACACCGAGGTTTATAAACTAAATCCACCAAATCCTAAAGCTGGCCTGCAAGCAGTGACATTTAGAATTTATAAATGGATGAATACAAAAAGAGAAAAAATGCTCTGAATGGCCTTTCTTCCTCGGGAGACAAAAGGCTTTACAAGGGGAGCACAAGGGGAACTCTTTTTTGGTCAGATCATTTTTCTTGTCAGGTTTTGACACTGTTTCGATTATACCTTCAGTATTAACTCTGTGAGATCATTACTAACTAAAAAGGTTAATATCTCAACTTGGATTTCTCTTCTTTTTTAGAAAGAAGTTGAAACAAAATTTCAGGTTAAGATGAAATAAAAAAGCCCACAAAAATTCAAAATCAGAAATGTCAAAAGTAAAAGTGGTATCTTCTCTTCAAATATGATGATGTAGAAAAAGAAAATTTTCTCTTGAGTGGATACCAAGGTGTGAGCATACCTTGCCTTACATGTTTCCCAGTCAGCAAGTGTGCAAATTTCTCATTTTGACTGAGGAAAAAATATCCAATTTTTACTGAAGCAAAAAAGAACTGTGCTACAGAAGGAATTTCAAGTAGTTTAACTACCACTGACAGATAGAAACAAGAATATAGAAATAAATGGGAAAAGTCATTCACTGAATAAAGGGTGCCATTACACAGGGTGCTAAACTTCCTCCCTTTAATGAGGCTTGACCATGTCCTAGCACTTTCCATGGTCACTTTGACTCAACATAGCTAACAAATTGCAGGCTTGAAGATGAATGATGGATTTCTGCACATTAATAAAAAATGAATAATTGGAATACATTTTTTCCTTCTTCAGATCAGATTACTGAGAGATCTATAAAGGCTCACAGGCGCACAGAGCCACACAGTTCACAAGAAAATAGAAAAAATTAACATAAAAGTGTGATCTGTGACTTGTCAGCCTACATGGTCAAATTGAGGTGTTCCAAGGACTTCTTTACTCCATGGGTTTGTAGGACTGGACTCTAAACTAACCAGTCAAGGGATCTAAAGGCTTAAAAAAAAAGACTTAAAAATACCCCACAGCCCTTAAAGCACCTCACTTGTCAGTTTATAACTGATCTGTAAAACAGATGCTGAAATAGAGCAGAGAGGAAACACGGAGATGGGGAATGACTAAAAGAACCTCTCACAAACAGCTTTAACCTACAGACAAATCCAGTGTCAAACAACACCTGTGCCTATCCAGCAACTGACCACAAAAATTACATTTCCAGGCAAAAGTGTACAGTTTTAGGAATAACCTGCAGAAACTGTCTTACTATAAAACCCGATTACCTTTATGCCAACAGTGTGCCTAGAAAAATGTCTCCATTTTTGATATTACTACATTAATGCATTTGAATTTTTAAAAATCCTGTAAAGCCCAGCATTCATGTTTAAAAAACATATTTAAAAAAAATTAAACACTCAAATTATGAGAGAAATATTTTATAGGTATCTGACAGTTTTACTCAGAAAAAAATAACTTATTGATAGGTATTTCTTTACAGGATACTTAGATTTCTTTCATAGTGTAAAGAAATACAAAAGATATTTAGAAACTACACAGACAAATTTTCTCTTTCATGTTTTCATTACACATCCTAGAAATATAACAAAAAGACTCATTTTTGAAACAAAAAAAAATTCTCTGAATGAGCCAATATTTCAAAATGATAATACATGACAAAATATATCAAAATAATTATAAAAGTGATTCAAAGAAAAGTGACTGTACATATTTTAAGTTAAATAGCAAGCTGTTAGTCTAACCAAGAAAATCTTCTGCTTCTCATTCATTTTTCCTCACAGATTTTAAAGAAACACAAAGTGGTTGAGGTTGGAAGGGACCTCTGGAGATTTTTTAGTCCAAGCCCTGCCTCAGAGCAGGGTCAGCTACTGCAGGTTCTTCAGGAATGTGCTGAAGAGAAAAGAAGGACCCTGTCCCCTCATCCTAGTAATGCTTTCCTGCTTCCACTTGTGACATCTGATGGGGTTTCTTAGGTTAAGGAAAATACATTAAACTACTGTTAACAAAAAAATTAAGATCAAAGGCAACAGCTAGAAAACACGAGATGAGGGTTCAGGATGAAGATATGGACTCACAGTTCTCAGATTCACCATAACAGCTTCTATATAAAGCAGAGTTGTTCTGAGAACAGTGTAAGAAATCCACATGCTTTGCTTCTAAGAAAAAGGATGTTTTGACGTTAGTTTTAGGTAGGTCAAGCTTTTACTTTCAGATTTTATTTGTAAAGCAAAAAACTTATCACAGAGAGGAAAAAGAAGGTATGCTAGCTAGCAACAGGGAGTTGATTAATGCACAGCTGAAGACCTAAAAATGCCATGAATTTCCTGGCAAAGTATGTTAACGAGCAACAGGGAGCTGATGCAGCTGAGGACAAAAAATTCCATGAATTTGTTGGCAAACCCATAGAAACTGCACATGTTACTGCAGGACACTAAATGCATAGTCCTGCAAGATGCTGGGTCTCACCCCAGCAATTAAATCCTTCCCAAACTCAAGTCCTTTCCGGGCTCACGATTGATCAGTTTAAGGACCCTATTTTTATTATCTTCAGCACATTGTTTACACTTCTCAGAATGAGTCTATTTCCTTTTAATTACAGTTTGGCAAATCATTGCTCCCAACTGTTTGTTCAAAGACACTTGGAAAAACAAGCCTTTAAGTTGCAGAAGAAAATTATTACAACTGCACACAGTTACACTCAAAATCCAAACAGGAGCATGGATTTCTCACTGAGGGACTCATCGGATTCTTTCTAGAATCTGGATGAACCTTTAAGGTGTAACACCCATGCAAATATTTAGTCTTCCAGAAGAAGGTTTATGCCCAATGGCATGAATTACCAGGGGAAAAAAATACACTGAGTAGGTGTGTTTGTGTAAAAACTGCTGCAGAACAGACCAAAGATTCATCCAAATTGAAGTCCAATCACTAATAATGAACACAAATAGGTTCTGAGGATAAATATAACATCAGTGCAGGTATTGTGAAAAGAATTAAAGTGCAAAAAGATTCAAAATATGACCTTTTCATCTCACGTACAATCCACGGACAAATGTAGAGATATGCAAAAGTCAGGAAGGAAGAAAAACAGATGATAATTGCTAACAAACAATAGGATTTGCAGAGCACAGGTAATTTCAAAGAAATAAGATTACAGTTTCATAAAGATAACAGGGCAGCTACACAAAACAATGCTATACCATCTGAGAGATTGCTGAGGAAACAATAAGGCTACAGAGATCCTAACTGGGGTCCTGGAAATGTGCCTTATCACAGTACTGACACCTCCAAGAGAATATTTCCCACTTCTTGGAAAGGCAAGAGGTGAAGGAGAGGATCACATGGAAGCAACTGTACTGTTCTCACTTCTGTAGCAAGCTGGGTACACCCTGGGGTGAGGATCTCTCCTTTGCAGGGCAATGACAGGCACTCTATCAACACACCCTGCTTCAGGCTTCACAAAGTATTTGGCTTCCTCTCTCATAATATTTGGAATGAAAACAGCACTATCCAAATGTCATGAACCTCCATTTTCTTTAATTAAATTGACTACATTGATGGAGCCAGAAAGGTTTCTGAACATGAGGAATCACTCCATGAAATATTTCTAGTGTGGGCCCCATGTAAATTTACCCTTCTTTGGCAGCTTTATGAATAAAAAAGAAAATAAAACTGGACTGAAAGAAAACATGGTGATATGCTGGGTAACATATGCAGAACACACTTTGAGAATAATGGCATGGAGAAATCACTGGGGTATTCATATTTTAATATAAGAGATGTCATTTTGGGTTAGGTCAGTGGTCCATCTAACTCAAAACTGTCTCTGCATTTGCAAGTATAAGTTCTGCAGGACACAACCTAAGAAGAGACAGCAATCACTCAGCAACTATTTTACTTTAGAATGAGACACTGGGTAGGGTGAAATACTGTGGTAATTAGACACTCAATGGACAATCATGGAACAGCAAAACCAAATACAGATCACATACACTCAATGTGTTCATGTCTTCACCATCAGGCAGAATAAAGTTTTGCTAGCAACATTTCAAGAAAAAAAAGTTGGAATAATGGAAAAGTTTGGAAGAGAATGATATTTCATCTGTGGCTCACTGAAAGGGCACGTCTGCAGTGCAATCACTGCTGATGCCACGGAGTGTAGTTACACTCAAATGGGCAGTGCAAGCTGGGAGATGGCACAGTCATGCTCGGGCAGCTGTAACAGCCCAAAAAGCTGCCCAGGTTTGCGGGTGACATTTGGAAGGCAGAAACATTTGTAACCTCAGCTGAATAAGGGGTAGTGAAAGCCCGAGACTGAAAGCTGAAAGTGAAGTAATTCAAACTAAGAACAGGGTGTGCATTTTCAAACGTGAGGATTATTGATCACCAAAAAGAAAAAAAAATCAAAAATAAATCTTAAAAGATTCTGTTAATCGCCCTCTATTACCTGACATCCATAAATCAAGACTAGAAGACTTTATGGGAGAAACTCTGTAACTCGGACCAACATTCTGAGCTCGCTGGAGAATTTATGAGAGTATTACTGTAAAACCTGTTCTCTGTGAGAAGCAGTACCAGATGACCATGGTGGTACAGGATATTCTCAGCAGCCAGGAGAGTAGTGCTCTCTGCATTCTTATGAGTGCAGATATTGGTTTATTCCCCTGGGTTTTTTCAGTGTTCCTGGAAGCAGCTGTTCCAGCAAAGGAGAGGAAATAAGCCCTTGGACTCTTTCTAGTGCACAGCCAATGGAATCAGCAAGGTGATGAGTACAGGATGCTGTACTTTCATGAAAGATAATCTCGATCCATGCGACTCAGAATTTATGGTAGGTGGTAATTTGGGTAAAGAGAGAGGCCAAGCAGAGCTGACACACACGTACCAGCAGCAAAATGTTTCCATCTGGGTTCTGTTTACTGGCCACATCTTTCACAGACCTCTTGTCTTCTATTTACAACCTATCTTCTTCAAAAATTATAAATTGTTTTAGCTGGAACTGTCAGCACTATGCTGACAATGCTTAGTTGTATTGATTTTATGATGGAATATTATTTGCTTTGCTGAAGGTTTTGCAGAGCTGTTTCTAATCTAGTGATAGATGTTGGCAAACTATCCTTAGGAATTTTAACATTCTGACAGTTCTTGCAGTCTGAATGTAATTAATAAAAAAAAGCTGTAGCAAACTGCTTAGTGGAACAAGACTATGGTTTGAGTCATTTCATTACAGTCTTTGACTAACAAATTGGAATCAATCTGTAAGGATAGAACAGAAGATTATTTTGGCATTTAAAGTATATTTAGAATGAGGAAAACACAAGATACCTCTTTTTGTTCCAACATTTAACCCATTGTCTCCAAGACACACATTTTGTTACTTTGGGGATTAATAATTTCAGTTTCCCTTTTTTGTTTTTCCTGTCTGTTCACCTGTATTTACCTTCTCCCATCTCTCTTCAGATTCGTTATGAATCTGACCAATAATTTAGGATGCAGTGAGTAAAACTGAGAATTACTAGAGAATGTTTTGCTTTGTGTGTATCAAAAGAAAAATGGGAACAATAATAATAATAATAATAATAATGAAGCAATATTTTAGTGCAGAGCTAAGCTGGTTTGATATGGTTTCTGATATGGTTTCCAATATGGTTTCTCCAAGACAGGCAAAAGAAATGAGCCCATTTGAGCAAATTAAAAGTTGGCTGGGAGGAGCGCTAGGGAACGCAGCAGAAGAAACAAGAGCAGGGCTCTGAACAATGAAAGCAGGGAGATGTTGGATTTTGTTGCACTAAGGCTTGCTTTTCAAACCATCTGCTCCTCAGGCATGAAGGAGTATAAAAAGTGACCCAGATACATGACTGGACCATACAAAACACAATAGTAGCCACGTGCTTTTTAATTAAAATCAGTGATGAAACAGCAAAACATCTGCTGAAGAAAAGGTCTTTATTTGGCTTTACACATTTATAGTGTTTTCAGTTGAAGGAAAATCTTAATAGTCGTATTTATGATGTTGCAAGTATTTTCTAAATTAAAATAAGGATAACTGTGGTGTATTTTTATGTGGGAAAGGACCTGCCATATTGTCTTTATCTGAGAAGTCATCTCTCTTTTATCATCAAATGAGACATAGTGCTACATAAAGAAAATACAATATGGATGTTCTTTCCTATTAGATTCTAACCATGACTAAAACAGGGTTCTATAAAGCCAGAGCTGCTGAAGTCTCTGGGATTTGCAATTATACTTGGCAACAAACAAATGGGAACTATAGGGGAGAAGTGTATGCTGCAGCATATAAACAAAAGGCAGGAAGATAACTATGAAACATTTTATCAGTGCTCAGCAAGAAAGAACATTTATATCTTGAGCTGAGAGCTGAGTCCACCCTTCATGGCTTAAACAGAAAAAAAAAAGTTCTTTTGGACCCATACAGACAGACTGAAAATGACTGTGGCAGCATCAAATTCTTAAAATTGCAAGCTAAGAAAATTTCTATGGTATCTGATTGGTTCTATCTTGATTTCATAGCACATAACTATTCAAGATCAACTTTTCAACTGATTAGAGGCAAATCTGTTAGCCAAAACAGCTAAACAAGGTATCGTTATTTTAAAACACTACAGAAATTCTGTAGATGTTAAAAGCGACCCTGCTCCAGCTTCATTTCCATACAAGGCCACAATGCTAGCTGCCAATAAAAATAAATTATCTGGGAAGCAATCAGAAAACCTCACAAACATTAAATAAAATGCCATAAGGTACTGTACCAGGAGTACCATACCATAAGGTACCATAAGCACTGAAATATATTGTATGTCAAACTGTGTTAGCAAATATGCTTCACTAACACTCATCAAGGAGCAGAAAAATCCCAGCTTCTATTCCCCTAATCCTTAGAGCAGAAAGCATTCTATAAATAGATGTTTAAAAAAACCATGGTAAATTGCTGTTGTTCCAATATTTTACCGTCACTGCTCACTTACAGTATTTGAATTGCTTCCTAAATACATGTAAGGAAATTAATATTTAGAGCTCACTTGGAGGGCAAAAATTTCAATCTTAGATTGAAATTAAAGTTGAACACTGCCTGGACTCATTCAGAGCTTTCTTAAATCATGCCCAGGTCTTCAATAGCCAATAAAAACCATTTCCAAGTCCTTTCTCTGTACATCTGCAAATATTATTAGAATCCTATCGATAACATATCCTGAATTTGAGCTTCATTTGCTGAGATAAAACATCTGAGATAGATGATGGAGGCACACAAATGAAGGTTTAAGCTGACCCAGGGGTGTCAGGATGGGAGAAAAAGAAATTAGAGAACATTTTTGTCACTCCTACTGCCCCACGTTTCACTATGGCAATGCCAGTATGATGTGTTTGTACACGTGCTGGGGTCTGGCCATAGAGCCCCCCTTTCACAGAGGTGGGGTTTGACGCCTAAATGGAAAACCCTGAGATGGGGAGGAGCTGGATACACCATTTGCACCTTCAAAGAGCAAACACAGACACAGATTTGGGTAAACCACCCTGCATTAGTCTAAGCCTAGCAGAGGTTTCTATATCCCCTCCAGTGTTAAATCTATTCCCACATGTATTCCCTCAACAAGGTTTCATATTTTGATGTCTATAAAAATTAAATACAAACGTATGAAACACATGTAGCAGGAACACAGCTCTGTTCTACAGGATACTTAAGACTATTTGTTCATCACCACTTCTCCCCCCTGGACTTTCAAAAAAAGCAGAAAAAATCAGAAGCCTGAAGTAAAATTATAGCTGTGACCAGCTATTCTTCCTCACTGGGAACTCCCTAAACTGCAACAAAAGAAGGCAAATACGGGGGACATTGGACAGCAGATGAGACTGGACACCTTCCAGAGCACTCCTGATGCAACTTCTGTGTGTTTGGGAATAGATCCCTCTTTTTTAAGGAATACAGCCCTAAGAAAGCGTCCAGGCACCTGAGCTGCAAATGTTGGACCTGTGTGTCCTCAATTCCCACTGACCCATAAATTACCAAATAGACTTTGATTTACAATGCTTTTTTTTTTCCCTTTTTGTAAAAACAGCTGCCCTAAGAAGAATGTTAAAGTGACACGTTGCTTCAAAAAACATCACCTGCTAACATCTTCATTAAACAATTGCATTTGAATCCTTAACGCCAATTGTAAAGTTCCTGTTGGATTTCTAGGATTCTGTTCAAAGCAGGAGTTATTTTGCGTCTTTAATGTTGGTGGCTCCCTGACAGCTTACATCATTACTCCAAAGGATACAAAGGACTTAAAAGTACCTTTCAGGCATTGATTTAAATCAAACAGCAGTGGAGGAAAATGAACTTGTGTGTGAAAGGTTTGAATCTTCTGACATACATTTCCTTGCATTTGCAAGTAGGCTGAATACTGTAATTGAATAACTGCATGGAAAGAAATGAAAGATATGAACACTTCCACTAATTTTCTTTTTTTTTTTTTTTTTGTATCTCCCAGTAATGGTAATCTAACAAGGATAAGTTTTTCAATCACACCTCATTACTAAATGAAAGTAGTCTTTTATACTTCTTTAAATGGAGATCAGGAAAACGGTAAAGTCAGCATAGGAATGCAGCAGTGCTGAAATTTGCCACCACTATGAGACAAAGTAGGCTTTGTTGTTATTTCAGCATGATTATTTTTCCTGTAAGATTCTGACTCACCCCCACAATCATTTTCAACCAAAAAAAAAGTAGAAGGAAAAAAACCAGGCTTTTTAAAGCAAAAACATAGCTTCTAAAATAAACTTCCCTGAACAAAACATTTCTTGCTTTTCAGATTTCATGTCCTTGATTAAATATTAAAGATGAAACATTGCAGAGCATCAGCGTATTTCTTCATTAAACCAAAGGGACATCCTGAAGATATCCTTGTGCTTTATTTCTGCCTGGCTGTACCACGGGATCAGCAAAATATGCAACTAACATAACCTTGACCACTGCCTTCCACATTCAACAGGGACCTGAGTTTTACATAGCATTATCCCTGAAGTTATCTATTTTAGTTTTTCTAATTTTATGCATTTAGACACAAATTATTTACAAACTGTTGGTTTGCAGTGACTAATTCAAAAAAAAGAAAGTCAGCAAAAAAAATCTTTCAAAACACTCAGTACAGTCTTGAGTAAGTAGGAGGTGGGGAAAAAAACCATAAAAAACAAGAGAACAGGACAACACCTGAAGCCAGAGTGTTTTTGTCCAAGAGCAGCCTCTGATGGAAGGTACAAAACAGAGATCACCTTCCATCTGATCCCAGGCAATTCCTGGATCAGAAGAATATTGGTTACCACGAATATATTCCTGTCCACAAATCAAGCTCAATGCAATATAAAAATAGTAGGAAAAAACCAAATTCGCTGCTGAGGAGAGCTATGAATCACTAAGGAATAAAAGGCATAAAGACATAAAGACAAACATCTTAAGAGGCTGTTTCTATGATGAATTATGAAAAACTGTTTCTTTGACTTGAAATGCTGCGCTTTCCGTTACACCTATGCATGGGCCAAAGCATTTCAAAACTGCTTTTTACAGAAAATAAATGTGTGGTGGGGTAATCAACAAAAACACAAGAGAAGATCATTGATCAGTGGCTAGAAAATGCAGAGAGACTAAAGTGACACTTCCACCGAATTAGCACTTATTCAAACAAATCCAGTCCAGGAAATGAGCGTGAGACATTCCCACAGAAGCCAAGAGCCTGGCAATGGATGCTCCTGCATGTGGTAAAACAGGTTCTGGTTCAAGGCTGTACCTGAGAGACAGCCAAAAATGTACTTGAGCCAGTGTCTTACACATCTTCAATAACTTCATGAATCTCAGCAGAACTCTCCCCTGAACCTAGGAAATTTTGGCTCAGTGAAACCTGCAGAAATAATTGTTTNAAAAAAAAATTTTAAAAAAAAAAAAAAAAAAAAAAAGAAAGGGAAAAAACCAGTTCATTATTTGCTCTTCCGTTTTTCAAACATTCCTGTGGTTAAAACAGTTCATGATAGTTCTTTTCTCTTCAAGACATGCTCTGTCCAGAGAGAAACACCGTGAAGTGCTGCACAGAGAGGAATAAGTCTCCAAGCCCAGAAGAGCTTACATGTAAATTTTTGTATATGAAAATCTGAGAAGAATGAGACAAACAATCCCAAGGAAAGTCTCCCTTCATTCAGAAGGCTAAATGATTATAACATTTTTTGCTAATGTGCACATTTCTTTTTCTTAGCATTGAAAAATAAATGAATATAAACTGACAGCTAAGGAAATTCTGATTCCAGCAAAGTTAATTTGTAAAACAACCTTTTAGAAATGAAACTCTTCCTGTACGACTTCTTCTAACAGTAATGGAGTGTGTAGGGCTAACAGCATAACAAGCTAAAAATAAGCTCTCACAGATATTAAAAGTAGATGCCAAGAAGGAGATCTGGACATTTGTCTGAATTCAGATTCTCACTTGGCAATGTTCTGAAGGCAAACCTAATTAAAGGTTACAGTTGGCTACATTGCATTATCCAGACATTACAGACTATAATTGTTCTAGGACCATGTGAGTGTTTAATTTCTACAAAAAAATACCTCACAGTTAAATTAAACATTTATCTACTTGAGATAGTGAGCTAAACACCCACTCAAAGAAAAGAAAAAAAAATCAGAATAGGTAACTGAATGAATAGCAACATAACAGTCAGAAAACTTTTGCTAGTTCAACTTCCATTACCATACACAGCGTGACGCTCACAGCGCTACCACATGCAGAAAGACGTTGCATAGACAAAATTGGTTTATTGTCTGAGAAATACAGGAAATCTTTCTCTCCTCTTTTGTTTCTGAACAATTAATGCTGCGCAGGTTAGGCACAGTCTGGAATTGGGCACCTAACACAATAATAGTCAAGACTGAAATGAAATTAAAGTTAAGAACAAAGTTCCACCTTCGCTGGAGCAGAGGGCTGAGCACTACTGTGGAGTGCCGAACGCTCGTTCAATTAGTTCCTCTGCTCGTTCAATTAGTTCCTCTGCCCAAGTGCATCTCAACTAAAATCATCCACCTCTCAAGATGCAGGTTATCTTTTTTTTTGGGTGAGCTACTCTCACTCCCAGCTGCAACGAGTGTCAAGAGCTCTGTCCAAATGGAGCAGGAAGAAATTGGGCCATGAAACTTGAACCTGGTCCACTGATGCATCTGAAGCCCACCAACCCACTGATTTTCCTGGACAACCTTACGTTGAAGACACAAAAAACTGTATAAGAACTCAAAAGTTCTGGAGTTAGGCCTTAATGTCCTGAGATGAACCTCCACAATCTGATTTTAGCATACAACAACCTGAACCTCTCTAAAGCCTCCCAGAGGCACTTGAACAGTCAAATTTGGTCAGGACTATACTCTTTGCTGCTGATGCCTCACTTTTCTGTAGCAGCGTGATGGTTGGATTACTCACACTGGGAGTAGGAGGCAGTGGATTCAAATCTCTGAACAGTCTGATGGTACCAAATTCGTATTTTCCATGTCCTGGGAGAATGACTAAATCCCTGCCTCCAGCCTGATGACTCTAAGTGAGTTTCCACGCTCCACTCCCTGCAACGTACATATATTTAACAAGAGATCTTCACTGGATAAAAAGAAATATTGTGGGTCACCTCATGTAAATGGTACTATGAATGTTTAAGTATTTGATGAAAAGTTGAACTGTTTTAAAAATATATTACTTTCTTGGACTTCAAAGATCTGTGAAGTACCCTGCATTCCAAGTAAGAGCTTTAATTCCTGATAATAAGAGGGAGAAAAATAGTGCTAGAAGGGGTTTGAAGTTATCTGCCAAATTTGTTGTGTAGTTGGCACAGATCTGGCTCACTGTTCATGCACATACATCAACAACTTAGGTTGCCAGGGAATGTTGGTGTTGATCTGGATTAGTGCCCCCACCATATCTTGGAATTTCAAGGATCTCAGCTGCAAAGAGCATCCTTAGATTTACATCTTGGTAGACCCAAATCCAGACAAGTTCTTACCACCTCATTGCTGTTTCCCCAAGGTCAGCCTCAAGTTTCACATTGATCAGCTGCACCCTGGTGAAAAAACAAGGCCAAAGCCTGGTTTCAACTAACAGTCCATGCTGAGGCAGCTATTTAATTTCGCTGCCTTAGAACAGAACTTTCAGAGATGTTCTGTCTGCTTAAAGACAAAAGGCTTATTTATACTCTAATTTTATATCCCTATCAGATACTTGCATTTCCAGAGGATGGCTATGTTTAGAAATTCAGCTACGTAAATGAAGTGACTTACACAGCTCTGGGTCCCTGAATAACACGTTCACAGATAAATCAATGGTTTTGCTCTGTTCCAGCTGGATATCTTTCACCTGAAGCCATGCAAAGTGGATCCTATCTTACTTTGTACATCATCAGCAAAAACCCTCAGCTGAATTTTGGCAGCATCATATTTGCTGTGAGTGATAAAGAGGAAGAAACAAAAGAATCGCTCTGTTTTCAAGAGGAGGTGGAATCTGCAGAATCTGGTTGCAACAACCTATGTTTTTCAAGTGTCTCTATGCCTCGTGGGGTCTTTTACACTGGTAAGAAGGAAGTGCAAGCATGAAAAAGAAGAAAGCTACAAACGTGTGCTGCTCCCTTTATCGTGAATTCAGTGTTCTGTGACTTCGACAGTTTAAGTCATTTTATATTAAAATAAGAAATTCACAAAAAAAATGCATTAGTTAGGCTGGCAGTTTTAGACCTCTGTGCTGAAATGGAGACCTCCAACACAAGGGAAACATATAGTACTGCATAGAAATTACAGTATATTAAATACAAAGAACAAGGTTATGATCGAAAACAATATGAACTTAAAAATTCATGGTTACTCATGCTACACCATATGTCTTCCACCACCTAGCCACAACAGGGTGCCCTTTAATTACTCTGCTAATGTGCTCTTTGTGTCTAAGTGCTGGAGGACATATGGTACAATTCAGTTGTAGCCATGAATTTCATGTCTTTAATGCTTTCTGTCAAAATTGAGATGTCCTTTTAAATGTATACATGTGTATACATTTGAATTCATATGCTGATACTGTCACCTCTTTGAATCCCTATACTATTCTGCATCTCATGGTACAATGCATTTATACTCCATTTCAGGAGCAAATGGATAAAAAAAAATTGAAATCTATTATATTCTTATTGCACAGACATATTAAAACCAAACAAAAACAGAGCACCACCTACTTAATGACCTGGAAGAGGGAGGGACAGGCAGCTAAATCACCAGTTATATAAAAATGGCTTTTCAGTTTCAAACTTTCAGGCTGAGCTTACACACAGAAATACTAAGTGAATCGACTGCACTTCTGCCTTATTCTTTGAGATTGTATCAGAGAGCAGCTTTGCAATTTATCGTCATGTGCTGCTGTCCATTAACGGACAATATTTTTAATATACTTTTTCATTTCAGGTTGAAAAGGAAGAAGGTTTTGTCAGTCTCCTCAATTTTTTCTGCAAGTGACAGTTCAGATAGGAGCTGATGAATGAAAATGCCATTCTGATGTGCCTAATGTATTGTAGGCAGCGATCAGATCTTTGGTATAAACAAGGTGCAACACGGACTTCAGAACATGGTATTCCTCATCTAAAAAGGTGTCAGTGTCTAGACAAAGAGGATGACATCCTTTAAAGTGCCTTTGGAAATTAGACAGCGATTCAATGCACCCTGGACTCAGATGGTGGTGATGTGCCTGATGTATGTACAGTCAAGACAATTAAGTTACATTAATCACATTCTGAGTCAATTACAGTTCCAGAGAGATTTGGGATTTGCCCTATGTAGGAAGAAAGCTCATTTTATGTTCCAGTTACAATAAAGAATTTCTCAAGCATCTCCTGTGTCATTTAGGGGTTTAAATCAGAGGCAGCTCTCGCATCAGCCACTGAATTCTGCAATGCTTCCTCCAGTCCCATGAACATTTTAATGCAAACTGCAACCTATAAAGGCTTCAAATGCTGCTGTTCAGACTGAACAGATCAAGGTCAAATATTGTGCTAGAAAACATAGGCTTAAAGTACCCCATGCCATTTTACAGGTTAGGAAACTTACAGACTCTTCCATTTCACAGTAAATAGCCAGTGAGAAAACCAGAAATGCAGCTCTGTGATGGGTTGAGTGTATTCTTTCAGGCTTGATGATGCTGCTGCTACTTTTAAATTAACCAACATTCTGATGGTTGCCTTTGATCTGTAAACTCACATGAAGTGCAGTTTCTTACCTGGAGGAATGTTTTGCACAAACTGGAAGTCCAGCATTTGGCTGTTCTTACTCTGGAGAGCATAAATAAACCCCCAATCTAAACTAGTTTCTAAAAATGACCAAAACAAAATAATCTCAGAATTGTCAAACTCAAAGACACAATGAACTTCCCCTCTACCATGGATGCCTAGGAGTACTGTCCTTTTCTGTTGCCTTTTATCAGCATATGAGCTCCATTTGAGACAAGGGAGCAGGAGAGCCATGGCATGAGGAGATTAGGTTATTGGGGATTATGTGGAAAAATTCCACACATTCTTATATTAAATGAAAACTCTCTGTAGCCATTTATGATTCAGTTTGCTTGAAACTATGCCAACTGAATTATAGCTGTTTGAGACCAATCTGCCAAAATTCACAGGATAAAGCAAAATGTTTACAAGGTAATGCAACTCGCTGCACAAGATGGCTAACAGCACATACAGCTGAAGATTCACAGCTATTCAGGGGAAAAGAGACAAAGTGCTGTAAACAATTTTCTATGAAATAGCTTTCAAAACACTGCCCAAAACAGATAAAACACTAGAGGCTATAAAAAATTGTCAGAAATTGCTAGTTCATGCTTTCAGTAACCCTCCAACTTGGCAGTGTCTTTCCACAATTGCATTAAAAGAAAATAAATTCTATTTACATGGGCAATGAGCTCAGTATCCGTATTTGTGACTTCCAAAGACAGTCTGAGTGCAAGGCCAACCTGGGAGGTCAAATTAATTACAACTGTCTCTTGTAAAGGTTTGTATATTGGAAAATTGCAGCTAATCTGAATTCATATCCAGCACAATAAAATGCCATTTGAAGTAGAAGAACAGAATAAACTATTTCGTGGAGGATTAGCTAATTGCAAACAAAGTATAATAGATGACTCTGAATCAAAGGCTCCTTATGGGAGATCAAGGATTATGCTTATTTTAGCACTGGGACAATGACTCAGATTTCTTCACACAAATTTAAGCAGCAAAAATAAAACTAAAAGGCAAAATTCATCCATACTCATTATTTACTATTACTGCGCCTTGGACTAGCAAAAATAAAACATTTTGCCTCAGAAATATGACATTAATGTTTTAAAAATGATTTTATAGTAATGAAAGCATTAAACAGAACTATATAGCACTGATAATCTAAAATTATAGAAAGTTTTAAATCTAACAGGCTTTTCTGGAATATTTCCATTGACATGGGGTCTATTAAACTGGACAAACCCCTTTTCCTTAAAAGATATGCTTCTGTGGTTCAGGCTTGACTTTGTATCAATGACTACATTGAAATTAACTGAGCAAAGACCTGAAGAGTCCCGTATGTGTAGACAGAGCAAAAAACAAAATGATATTTAGATAGGAGGATACGTTCAACTATCAGTCTACATACAGTGACAGAAGTTTAGATTATTATAGTGGAAAAAATAAAGTGCCTTTTTTTTTTTTTAGGTTGGGGGTCGTTTTTTTTTTTTTTTAGTTTTCATTAACTGCTAAACATGAGAAGATTTTCTTCTCTCTTTTGTCCAGAAAATAAGAGAGTTCCCTTGTGGTTGATTTTCATCCTGTTTCTTCATGAAAGAACTATCAAAGAAAGTTACAGTGAATATTACTTTTCATTTCAGAAAGATTTCAGCATCCCTAAACCTCCAACAGTATCTTCTTGACAACCTAATCTCTTTGTAGTAGTAGCTAAATTAAACCAAACTGTCATCAGTGAAAGCTCTCAAGAGTAACTCAAGGATATTCAGTACACATGATCTACAAAAGTATGGTAACCAATCTTTAAAAAACACTGTTTAGGGCAGAACGTTTAATTAAAGACCAAAGTCTTCACAGGACATTTGTATTTAATAATTACTTTTGTCTATTCTCATCTTCCAAATGTCTTCAAAAGTTCTTATTTGAAGTTTAGCTTTACAAATTACTTATTCATTGGCCAAACCCCCCCCCCCCAAACCACAAAAGAATATAAACTTTCAGAAAAATGAATTGTTGCTTTTGAGTTGAACATAAAAATAACTATAAAATACTGCAAATTGTATTTACATATAATTAGTGTAATGCCTAGACACTTATATCTTTTCAGGTATTTCTATGAGGGCAAGAAAAACACGTTATAGAAAGCGATGCATGAATGCCACTTCAGTGTAAGTAATGAAGTCATCCAATCCTGCTAAACATAATACCACCTTTGTGAAAGAAGGGGGGAAACTGATTTTTATTCCCACAAATTTAACAGGGGAAGAAAACAGGTATGAAACAAATTTCACTTTAACTGTCCATCACACTTAACAAGTATGTCATACTTGGCTGGAACCTCAAATGCTCAATGATGGGAGCAGGATACAGATCTGGTCAAGACAGAATATCTGACCACAAAATCCACACACTCCATAATCTGCCACCTCATAATTCAGATACTGCCACTTCCATTTAGTTAAAAGAATATGTGAAACATGCTGCTAAACACAGAAGAAAAAGCTCTGAATTCCAAATTTAGCCAGTTTTGTGCATTTTCCATTCAATGAAAAGAAGTAGGGCTGTTTTAAAACACCAGGAACATTTGTCTTTGGGAAATGTATCTATGGTATTTTCCTTGCTCTGAGTGGAGAACGGGATATACACCACGATAAAGTTTACTACTAAATGTGATAAACATTAACTTCCATATTGAGAATTCCTAAAACAACCAATATCAATTGCACAGCCTGAAAAATGTCAAAGCTCCAAGCTACTATTGTGATTTTCACTCCAAGTTGTCTAAGGCCAGAAGGATAAATCCATTATAGAGCACCTACAGATTTTTGAATACTGATTTTGCTATAGGTTAGTGCAGCTTTGTGATTGAAAATCAAACTCCTTGCTACTGGCTGTACATATAAATTTAAAGTAACAGTTTAGAAATCCAAGTTTGGAAACAATTTACCTATATTCTTAATTAAACAGTGGTAAAGAAGATGACACAGTCACAGGAGCCCCTTGGACATAATGCTATGTAAAACAAAGTGGGGATGAATGCTATTGTGAGCAACAGTAGATATCACTGCTTTATGCCTCTGGTTTTCTTCAGTTTTAGGGATTTGTAAAAATTAACATATGAGGAGATGATAAATAAAACCTCTCAGACATTTTTTTACAAGACATAAAACTAATTTGCATGCTGTCTTGCTTTGAGGTTGCAGCAACAGATACCATTTTCAGAGACAGGGACACACTCGTCACCATGATGACTAGAACTGAATTCTGGTTATCTCTGTAACACAACAGAATAGGTTTAAGATGAGGGAACAAAACAAGGAGAGAAAAAGCATTTTTTTTCCCCTTTGTGGGAAAAGGATTCAAAAAATGGGAGGCAGGAATATGCACAATCCACCACTTTGCAACTCCTGCCACAACCTGAGGAGTCAGATGGGTTCGGCACCCCGAACCTCCAACTTTACTCAGCTGAGTAGGTGACAACTATTTAATGAAACAGCATTTTAAGAGCACCAAGTGAAAAGTCCATACTGGGTGTTATTAGTGCATTGTGTCCTCCATGAGAGCGATGGAAAGCAGTAGCTGTTAAATGGCACCAGTCAAATAGAACGATTTGTTACCGATGCTGTCACCTGCGTTTAAGCGTTAGCCGCTCTGCCCGTGCTCTGCTGTTCGCAGCCGGGGAACACGCAGCCCCAGGTCTGTCAGCCCGAGGTTATCTCTGAACTTTTGTCACCTGAAGGCATATTTAGACATCGTAACACGCAAAACACCTTTTTCTCACTCATCAACACTTTGTATTACAGTGTCAGAGAGAGGATATTGCACAAAGGACCCTGACTACCCAAACCGGTTGGTGAGATGTCAAAGCCATTTTGTTGCAATCAAATGAACGTATTTATTCACAGATGAAATAACTGAACATAGATTTATCATAGTTTTGATTCAGTCCTCATCTTTCAGGAACAAACAAAAGCTTTCATCTTGGACAGCAATGCAGATGGTAAAAGCAAAAGAACATTACAGAAAAAGATCTGTCTTAAAATTCAGACTTTATATAATAAATTACTTGAAAGGGCAAACAGAATGCTGTCATATTCCTTTCCATGTTAGAAGGAGCCCCACAGCACAACTTTTATTTTAAATAAAAAGAAATACTGTAAAAGTTAAATAATTAAGAAAAATCTTCAAGCCCTAGTAATTGGAAGGGTCCCAAAATCCCTTTGTGTTTCATGCTGAGATGCACGGAGAGTTGTTCATATTTAATTGAAAATGTATTAACATTGCAATTTCAAAGGATCAAAAATAAAAGGAGTTTCCTGAAAATTTAAACCAGGCTTTCAGTGTTTCCTGTTGTGCAGAAAAAAGATCTATTTTTAATGGTATAAACTGTAGAAAAGGACCTAAAGAGGGCAATTTCTTCATTCTTCAGGGAAACTAGTTGGAAGTAAAATGGTGTATAATTAGTTTTGGTGGGTTTTCTTTTCAAATATATTTAAAACTTTGTGAAGGTTAATGCTCCCACACAGCTGCATTCAAGCACAAACTTTATCTGAATGGCGTTTTCACTAATTTTAGATCCTACTAATTTAAATTTACAAATACTAAAGGCTACTCCTTTGAAATCATTAAAAAGGTTTACACTTTCTTTTTCATGTTTTAAAAGTCTTGCTTATTGTAATATTACATATTCTTTTAATGTTAATTATTTTTCCTTCTTGATAGATTATGGATATCCATATAGCCTCAAGAAAAGACCTTGATTATATTTATAAAAACATACATATGAAATAAAATCTAAAAAAATAAAGGAAATTAACACACTCATGGAATAATAAAGTTGTTAAGGTTGGAAAAGACCTTAAGATCATCAAGTCCAACAGTCACCACGTTTGCCATTAAACCATGTCCTCAAGTTCCATAGCCACACATTTTTTGAACACTTCCAGGGATTGCAACTCCACCACTTTCCCAGGTAACCTGTTCTAATGCTCATCAGCCCTTTCTGGGATTTTTATTTTTCCTAATGTCTAATCTACACTTCCCCTGGTGCAGCTTGAGGCCATTTCCTTTCATCCTGTCACTTATTACCTGGGAGAAGAGACCAACCCCCACCTCACTACGAGCTCCTTTGGGGGAGTTGTGGAGAGTGATAAGGTCCCTCCTGAGCCTCCTTTCCTCCAGGATAAACATCCCCAGCTCCCTCAGCCACTCCTCACAGGTCCTGTGCTCCTGGCCCTTCCCCAGCTTTTTTGCCTTAAGATCCAATTTCTGAAAATTAATCTTCCCAGGTGGATATTTGCAACTAAAGTGAAAGCAAGCACAACCAATTTAAGAGAACTGTCAGGAAGAATTGTTCTCAAACACCACAGTATTTTATTTTATATATATATAATTTTTTAAACCTGCTTTCTTACACCTTGTGATGCTTCTTAAAAATTGTAATTCCATAATGAGCAGTCACTCACTGGTCATGCCATTTTATGGGAAAGTGCAATCAATGGCACAACAGTAATTGGGAAACATCATGCTTATCAAACCGCACTTTTACTTTGGTCTCCAATTATCCGAAACTTTGAAAGGCCTGATGCATAAGCCAGTCAGAATGCCTCAGATCAATACTGGTGGAGTGAGCAACTGACACTTCTTAGCACCATAAATTAAATGATTACATCAATCATTTTTCCTTTATGATGTAAACAAAGTTAAGGCAACAGAACACTGCTACAGGATCAATGTCTCCTGCTTGGAAAATAAATTCTTCAACATTTATGCAGCAGCAGGAGATTACTATTGTACAACAACAGTCTATACCATTTTCTTAATTACAGCAACAGTCATTAGTGTTTGTGCTGGGTTTGGCTGGGATGGAGTTAATTTTATTCCTAGTAGCTGCTATAGTGCTGTGGTTTGGATTTAGGATGAGAACAATATTGCTAACACTGATGTTTTGGTTGTTGCTGATGTTGTTGACATTTGTCAAGGACTTTTCAGCTTCTCTGCTTTTTGTTATTTTATTTTTGGTATATCAATGATATTATTATTGTTTAAATTATTAAACTGTTCTCACCTCAACCCACAAGTTTTCTTACTTTATCCTTCCAATTCTCTTCCCCATCCCACTGGGGGAATATGAGCGAGCAGCTGGATGGTTCTTAGTTGTTTGAGGCTAAACCATGACACTTATGAGGAAGAAATACTGAGTCTCTTTTATAACACACTTCCTTGCACAGCATACTTTTACTGCTTCAGAAGGGGCAGGAGCTGGTGATTTAAGGTTTTGTTTTAAGAAAACATAAAATGACCAGAAAATAGGAAAAGTCATCCACCCAGGATGCCTGATCAGTGCTCAAATCCCCACACTGGAGCTGGTCAGCAAACAGCAAGGGTGAGCTCAAACTATTTTGTTGCACAGAGGCATCCACATCTTCTTACTGGGGTACATCTCCACTTCAGTGACTCTTCACACATCTGACATGCACACAAGCAGCAGGATGCCACAGGAGCTGCTGGCTGTGGTTCCCTCTACAACCTACACGTGAACCCCTCCCCATGTATCCATGTTCTTTTCAGAGATGTGCCAGCACTCTTGGCTAAGCACCTACAGAAAGCATATGGTGCACCTCGAGTGTGTGGTAACAACTCAAGAACGTGTTCTCGCACCTGTACGACCCATCCGCACAGACTTCTCCAATGCATTCCCACACTCATTTGAGCCATGTGTCCAGCCCTAGTAGCTGCTGATTTTCCCAATCATTCCTTATTCAGAAGCCCCCCCTGCAAATGGAGATACAGCTGGTCAGTATTTCATCTTTTGCCAAGATATAGGTAGTCCTGGTTTTCTCCACTGCTTGCTGTGAGCAAACTACAAATGCAAGGATGATGCTGGAGCCCGATATAATTTCAGTATCCAATTCTACAGATGCCAATTTTTATTTCAGGCTTGCATTTGTGTCCTGAAAATGCAGCTCATCAGTGATGTTGACTGCTCACAATTGACTTCTATCAACACAGCAATGATAATTCACTTATCATTATATCACTATACCAAATAATGTGTAATAAATCTGGGATATGTCAGGTTCCAGTTACCTCCTTCCAGTGATTGATATGTTCTCCATCACCTACAATCAGTGCTAGTTCTTTGTGTTAAGCAGAAGATATGCTCCTTTTCCAGTTCAGCACTCTGGAACCATGAGAGATAACCTTTCTTTCCCAGGAAAACCCATCTTACTGTATTGACTCAGGCTTTCTAAGGCCCATCATCCTGTTGGTTTGTTCCCTGAAGTGGCATTCTGCTCTACCTAAACTGGGGGACACTTCACTGCTGCTTGCTGAGCTTGGGGACGTGGCTAACATAGTATTAAAAATGTTCATCCTTTCCCCTTATAGTTCTTTATTTAAATATATTCTTCATGTAACCTAAACCAGAAAATTTAGAATCCAGGAGTTTGTCATTTATCTTAATGTTTTCATGTACAAGCACCAGATAACCCATACAGATTTGCAAATCACAGATCTCTGGCCTTTATTACATGTGAAAATTCGCAGGGACATTTGAGAATAATGTCCAAATACCTCTGCATTTCTCTATGGGTTAATGAGTAGTTTAACATGGTAAAAATACAGTGTTGGCTTGCCAAGCACATCACTCAAACAAAATTTGCAAGAAAATGTGAAAGTAGATATTTATCTCCCTAATCAATAAAATTGGAGTCATAAGTTCTTTGTGCTTTTTGTGAAATAACTGGTAGTTTCTATTCAGACAGATTATGCCAATTTGGATGTGATGGTCCAGAGAAAGTGGTCATGTTACATTTCAAGAATTATATTACTAGAGTAAGAGAAACAAAATATTTTGATCACATCTCATCCAGCAAGAATATCTGATCTCCTCCTGAAAAAGCGACAAGTCAAAGCTTCAGCAGAATCATATTACTCTGCTCAGGGATATTGGAGAGGCAGCTCCCATTACAAGTGTCTGCCACTGCCTAATTAGTCAGTGAGCTTTGTGGCACAGTGGCCTCAGAATACCTACTTTTGTCTTTGGCTCTTCGAAATGCAGCTTTGTAAGAGAAGACTGGGCCCTTGGGAACAAGCACACAATTTCCACAATTCAGCTGAGACCTCCTGCTTGCATGGTAGTGGAGCAGACAGACAGAGTAGGGATGAATTTGGAAGAAGTTTCTTCAAGAGGGTGACAAAGTGGAGAGAAAGGTGCACCTTTCCACTCTTTTCTGAGCTGAGTAAGGTGTCTCTGTTACCAAGATTGCAGTGATGTCGTTATTGCTTCTCAGAAGGAGCTGCTGGAGGTGACTAATGACGAGTGTGACATGTGTGACTGGGAACATTGGGTGGGACCCAGGCTGAGCTGCCCTCCTCTCATCAACAGTGCAGTCAGAAGAGACTTTTACCGTGAGCCTTTGCTAATACTTCATAATAAAAAGAAATTCCATGCTAAAGAAAGGAATCAGAAGATCAGTCTTAACCTTGAAGTGGTTTCATCATCTGAGGCAGATGACATATTGCCTCACTGGATTACACACACACTCATATCCCCAAAAAAAGATATGGCAACAGTAAAGATGTCCTAAAGCAAGAGTTTCAGTTTATAATGACTCATGTAGCAACTGCATTCTCAGAAATTAAGCATAGTGTAAATGATATGACTATTTTGCCAGAGTGGGGTGTGAGTTCAGATGAAACATCCAAGAGAATAATCCTATTATGGCCTGGCAGCTGGGTAACTGTGAGAAAAGAAACGAGTTGTTTATACATCTGAGTCATCATCTACTGAACTAAATTATTTGAATGTGAGGGCTCCAAAACCTTTCATTAATGAACATGTGGGAGAAACATGCTTAATGTTAGTCCATGAAGACAGGTGGGGCAAAAAATTGGTTCGTAGAAAAAAAAAACAGATTATATGTAATAATATTAAATAACAGGAAGTAAGATTTTGGTATTAAATACAGATCTGGAAAAATAAAAGTTCCAAAGACAGTAAGAAGTTTGTTCAGGCAGTGCAGTTACCCTCCTGTCTAGTTCATCTTTATATATTGAAAGAATGAAAGGTTGCAAGTGACAACTACCATAATGAGATATTTTACTGGACACATTTTTACCCATTAGACAAAAACAGAATCTTTCTCTGCCACAAGTAAGAGTTCCGATTGTTCCATTAAAGCTGGACATTTTTAGGCCAGGCTGTTTTGCCATCAATCAATGTCTCACTGGTATCTGAAGTTTGTAACAAATGCTAGAGGTTGGAATGTCCCAAATCATTAATTTGGAGCAGCTGTTAAAGAAGAGCAAGTACAGGCCAGGCACTTGTTCTTCACCACATGTGGGTGCTTTGTATTGAGCCTCCATAACAAAAGACACAATCACTTTTCAATCCAACTCTGCACAACAGAACACACAAACACTTAAATCACATTGAAATTTATAAAGTTAACCATATTCCTACAGGTTTTGCTGAACATGTGCTTCAAGGAAAGATTCTGAAAAGTCCGAAGTTATAGCTGTGGCTATAAAATTAGGAGATGTCAACACTTATGTTACCCTCCCAACTCTTGCTATGTTAAGTTATTGGCTTTTATCTTTCCTAGCAATGGCAAAGCATTTGGAGTAGGTGCCAAATTGGGCCAGCACCCATGATGACCAGTTAAAAAGCAATATATATTTGGCACCAGATACCAACAAGGTTCACCACTACCACACTTACTGAATAACACTATTCATTTCTTGTGTGCAGTCAGTGGTCATTTCAAAGCAGATCAGACAAAGGAACCTTCCTTTGCATGTTCTTCTGGAGATTACAGATCACTACTCAATTCAACTGCTGCAGGCAAGCTTTCAGGGAAACATTATCCTGCTGGTAGGTCTCAGATTTATGCTCCATCATAGGGCCCAGGCACACTGTGATAGGATCATGGAGCCATTAAGGATACAAAAGACATCCAAGATCACCAAATCCAGCCTTCAAGACAATACCAGTGTGCCCGCTAAACCATATTGCAAAGTGCCACATCTGCTCATTTTTTGAACACTTCAGGTGATGGTGACTTCACCACTCCCTTGGGGAGCCTATTCCATCTCCCCCTCACACCTGGTTTGAGCCCTTCAGACCTGCCACAACTAAATTAGTGTGTGAGAAAAGGGTCAAGAACAGGAAATGAACAGAAGGACATAAGACATTAAAAAAAAGTACAGAAGGATGTGGTAAAAAAGGAGTCTCCCTAGAGTTGACAGATTTGCTTGTGATCAGGGATTCTCCCAGCTGACCTACTTCACCTTGAAGCAGCCAACGTTTCTGGGCTGCGTCATTCATTTCTCACATAGAGACACACTATTCTTCAATAAAAATAAAAAAAAATCCAAGCTCTATACATTCGTGTCTCAGCTTCATCACTCACATTCCAATTCACCTTCCCTCTGTGATAAATAACAAATCTCTGTGCACTTACAGACTAGTAACTGGTGGTTATGAATTTTAGCAGTTTACCTTGCTGTCTTTTAAGGTGTTCTAAGGTGTTATGGGGGACAGCTACCGGGGGGTTGAATATGCTGCAGTGAAATTGGGAGCACGTGCATCGCTTGGGTCAACACTTTGCCATAATGAGCTCTGTATTGTTTCACTTCCATGCAGGTATCATTACATGAAGGTGATAACACCACAGTTAATTATTCATCTTCTTTCCAACAGTCCCACTTACCCGACGCTTTTACAATCAGCCTATTCCATACTGCTGCTGAAGCTATAAAACACACATATTTCAGTCTTAGAGGAAAGCTGTAGTAGTCATACGATGCTTGAGCATGTTTTGAGACAAGTGACACTGGGCCAGCAGTTTTAATTGCCTTGAGTTGGTGAGAATCAGATATAGCCAAACACTGTCACACTATAAATGGAAGTGTAATGGGTATCTGAGATAAACAGAAGCACAAACAACTCAGCTGCAAATGAGCAAAATCTGTTCACAAGGCAGTCTTATGAAATAATTGAGCACTTCTGTGCATTATGTTTTTGCTTGGACTATTACCAGTCAGGTGCATCAGCCGTTACCATGAATTACAAACATGGTTTCTCAGGTACTGTGGTGAAAATGCGCCCTGAAAACAAAAGCCCATCTAAACCGGACTTCAGCTCTCATTCTCAGATTGCTCCAGCTTGTTCTAGAACTCCCTCCCTGCATTTCACGCCCACTGGCAGCCCTTGGCTTTGACAAGAGTTTAATGTTTGTTAATAATAATACTCCTTATCCGTAATGCTGACCAGAGTGAGGAGTTCTGGGCTCTGCACAACCCCTCCAGTATCCCTGCTGCTGCAGAGTTCTGGAACTGGCCTGTCTCCAGGAGGGACCATGGCTTCCCTCTCAAATGATTTTCCCATAAAGTCATGGCTCTTGCTAATCACTCCTGACCAATAACTTCCAGCACTCCATGGTTCTTAATTCTTATTCTTAGCAGGAATTGGAAAATATACATTTCTGCCTGTTGACATGCCAACAAACATCTCAAGTGTGGGTCATTGACTCAAACATTGTCCCCCTTGCTGGCAGCCCCCTCAAACACTTCCTGTAACCACACTGCTCTGAACCAGCTGTGGCTCCCAGCCACCCTCTCATCTAAACCCTAATCTAAGCCCAAGAAAATTATCAATCTCAAAGTTAACCCCTTCACTGATTCAATCCTACATAAACATAAACTTGAAAAAGATATAGTAGCTCTCTAGCAAGTTTAAACCTCTGCATTGCCAGGATAACACTCTCCCACGGCAGCAGCAAGTTTGGCTTGTGACTCGGTGAAGCATAGATCCATATTCGCATAATAAGGAATTTCACTGTGAAGAAGATTGTTCATTTGTTACAAAATTATCTTTATAATATAATAATTTAATGTCTCCCTACTGGCAACAGATCCAAATAGTCAAGGTATTCTTAGAATCAATATTTTTTAAGTCGGTTTTTTTTGATAGCTATTTATGTGGCCACCACAGCATAGAATTAGACTATTTGGTCCCTGAAGAACTAATTCTAAAACATATTTCTGGCACAGCAGGCTATGCTTTATGGATTGGAAATTTAGGAAAACGCTGAAGATTAACCAAGGAATGAGCACAGGACCTGGCAATCATACTTTCCATCCCAGTTCAAGTCCAGAATCTGTTATTTAGACGCCTAAAAAACCCAAGAAACCAACCCACACTCCAGTGGGCACTCTATCCACCCTCACAGGATGCTCTCAGAAACCAAGCAGGCCAATGCTCAAATTTCTGGTGTGGGTGAGCTATCTAAAGCTTTAGCACAGCACATGAGTACCACACACTATCATATGCTTGGAAGAGCACGGCCTCTGCTTTAAAATGAGACATTACTCCCCTACCAAGAGATGTGTTCGTCCAAAAAGAAGCCCCATCACACACTCTGACACACACATGCAACCCTGGTATATGAGACATCGATAAGACATTCACGTGAGAGGAGATGCTGACATTTCAGCCCCAAGAGATGACTTGCAGACACTTGAGGAATCTCCAAGCAAACCCTCGGAAAGCAGTAGCAGAGAGCAAGAGAGCCGGGTCAGTTTAATGACAGAGAAGGTGAGCAGGCTTGATTTAAGCTACATTTAATAAAAATGCATTGCAGTAAAAACCTGATAAGCTGAGAAAATGAATAGAACATAGCTGCAATTCATTAGTTATTTATGATTTTTATCAGTCCTCTCATTTTAAATGTATAAGTTATCACACAGTTTGAACAAAAGTGCTTAATAAAACCATACATCAACTGCAGAGCCTAAGATGGCCACCTGCTCAGCTAAAATTATAGCATCACTACATTAAATAATTGTTCCTGTATAGCTGTATATGTATGTGCATATATATACTTCTTTCAGCTTTGGTATTTTGGATGAAATTTTCAACCACTGCTTGTAACTACAGGATACGATCAAGAGGTGGCAGTAGAATTGTCAAGTATTCCTCTCTAAACACTTTTTAGGTGCTTCATTCCAGAAGCAGACCATTTCCTTGACATCCTCCATAGAGGAACAGTTCTCAACTCTCATTATAGACTTGGATTTTTAATCACTTCTTCTTACAAGTTTTGTGCATGTAAGAACACATGTTCATACATATACTGCACTATATTGCCAAGTAGGCAACGTAAGAAATGTTCTTAAACTTGACTGTGTTTATACTTTCAGTTTTTCTGGGATCAGCTGACTATGCAGTCAGTACTACCAGCTAATTTAAACAACTTGAACTGACAGAACATCTTACAGCAATTTCATGTTGCACCGTGACACGTGTACAAGCATTAGCATCACAGCCGGAGCGTTACAGCTGAAACACATAAAGGAGCACAGGAATAAATCACTAATTTTCAGGACGTTCTTGTTTGTGACTACAGATAGATAATTCGAGGAGGACGATTCTCTTCCAGTCAACAAAACCATTTAACAGAACAGACATAACATAACCAGAAACAAAAGCATTTAAAGAGAAATTTTTAACACACAAATGTGTGAATCAATGCAAGTTTGCATGAGGTGCTTCGCCTGCTAGCGTCATCCTCTGCATGTGATCAACAATAAAAGTTGGAAAAACTCCAGCAGCTGTGTTTAAGTGTCTGCAGTTTTGCACAGATGCCCAGTAACATTCTGGTCAGCACTTGTACCATACATAGCACATGAGAAAGCATGGACAAGCACAATGGGAAGAAAAATAAAGGGCATGTCAAAACAGCAGCAAGTTTGCAAAATTAAATAGATGAATTTTTAAATCTTAACCTATCCCGTTTCTGCATATGCAAAATAATGAATTTTTCATTGCATAGCAAAATCCTTGTTGCTTGTTTTTTCCATGGAGTTCAAGCAACACTGAGGAAACAAAAGGCAGGACACAGTTATTGATGTGCAGCTGTTCTATACTTTGCTTTCTCCTTGGCACTCAATACGTGGCCTCCTGACCTACTGCACACTCTGCAGAAGGGACAATCAGCAAATTAGTGCATGGGTTCATCACAAGCAGTCTTTGGGGTTGTATTCCCATGTTCCTATACTTTCCCAGTATTACATTCAGAGCAGCTTCACTGCATTCTGTGAGGAGAAGCAGAGGTAAAACAGAGCTGCTCCTCCTGCCCAGAGAAGTTCAACTGCCCCACCTTGGGCTGCACGGGCAAAGCTGGATGTTCCCTGAATCCACAGCTCCAGAGCAGGTGGAACCACAGTTCCCAGTTAGTCCTGTGACAGAACCACTATTCCCAGTCAGTCCTTTCTCACACCCAGCAGGAGCGGTGGAGGACACTCCTTGATCTCAATGAAGTGGTGCCAAACATTTCTCCAGGGGTAGGAGACAAGCAAGATAGTGGCACTGTCTGGGACATGTAGAAAATGCAAAAACACCAGTTTTTCAAAGTAAAATAAATAAGTAAATTGATCCTAGGTTTCTTTCTGTCAAGATGGTAAAACACGAATCCTTATGGATTCTGTGGGGAATTTTCACCAAAAAACCAGTCTAGGACACTCATAGATCACTTACATTTGCTAACACTGTGCAAATAAAAAGCCTTGTTTTAAGGGAAAAGTAATAGCACTTATGTTGAGGTTTTCCATAGTTAAAACCAGTGGCACTAGGGGAATATATATAAAATATAAAGCACATTGCATAACTCCACTTTCAGTTAATTACGTTATAATTTGATGCATCATTCTGGGGTTATTTCCCCCCTCTTACTGAGCCTTCAGCCAACACTGAAAATGCTGTTGTACAGTAAATTGAAACCAATATTGGAAGCTGTTTCACACTTAGGAATTAAGTCCTTTATGATGAAATGATACACTTTGTGATAAAACCTGATATCACACTGATGCTGCTGGAACAGAACTCCCTAAGTTGCTGAACAGACACATCAATCCCTTCAATTTTGGAACAACAGTTTTGTAACTCATTTACGACCTTACATGTTTGAAGTAGGAAAAAAAAAACATTGCAAACTACTGTGTAGCAAACTATTAAAGAAAACACCAGTATTTTTTGGTTTAAAACTGAAGTATAAAAGTAGATAAAATGATAATATCGCTTAATAGCGCACTCTTTTGCTAATAATTTTGGGGCTGTAGCGAGTCATAGCAAAAGCACCTGAGTTCCTGGTGATCACTGGCATGAATGTAGAAACAAAACCCTTGCATACTGCACAAATCCCCATCACCTGGGGCTTTTACTACTGGCAGCCATTCGCATTCATCACCATCCCACTGCTACTGTGATCCTTTGCACACAGTTATCTCCATAGGACCCGCGGTAATTTAGATGAAGAACATGAATTTGCATCAGAACAGAAAAAGGCCATTTGGCCCCAAATCCTCATTTTCCAAGTACTTATCTCAACACAGAGACTGACAAAAAAACAACCCTACGTTTTGAACTGGATCTCAAGCTGCTCTAGGGACACAAAACATAAAGACAAAATAAAAAGATGCCACAGGGAAGCCAGGTAAGAAGGTAGACAGGGCCTGGTAAATCACTTACAATGTCTTTAAATCACCATACAATAGAAATAGCTCCCTACAAATTATTCATTCAGTGGTTAATTTCCATATACTAATGTATATCTTGTACCTTTATCTATATGCAATGTATACTCATTTGTAGAATAAGAAAAACTAGGAATGAATTGTGGAGGGCCTGTTAAGGATTGAAAGAAAATAACAAATTCAGATTACTCCCCCTATTTTAAGAGCAGAATTAGAATGTACAGATCAGGGAGAAGCAGTCCATTCAAATAGGAAACGCATAAAAGGCAGAACTGAAGTGATGATCCTAAACCAGTTGTTTCAGTGTCTGCAGCGAAGGGTGATGGGACAGACAAATCTGATTCACAGCAAGGAGCAGGATTTAGTTGTACAGTAGCAGATAAGAGTGGAGATGAGGGATGGCAAGCTTTCGTAGAGTTGTGGTGACTAAGAAAAAATATGTACCAGTGACTGGACAGATAAAATATAGCTGGTGATATAAACCAGAACAGTATGTCAATATTTCTACTGGTAAACTCAAATGTTATACAGCCTGCACATCTGCATTAAAAGAATTTATTAGTATTTATGTTAATTGAATATTTAAAATCCAATATATTTAAAATTACTATATATTTAAAATAACAAGTCACTGTTCTCTCATTCTTTGTTTATGCTGTAACACAGCAGCTGTGATAACATATTTTCAGTTATCTGATGCATCCACAAACCACAGCCTCTAGAAACACAACAAATTAGAAGTGAAAATAAATAAATAAATGGATTAAATGAACAAATTATAGAAGCCACGCTCAATAGAAGAAAAACCTTTGAAGTAATGAACCACTGCTAAGGTGTCCAATCCAAACCAGGTACTTTGTACAGTGTGCAGACCTTGGCAGGTCACCAAAAGGTGAGAGACGTACAGGTTTTACCAAAAAATGCTCAGCCTTCTCGGGCACCCACATCTGGTGCTCTCTGCAGGTAACCCAAACTCCATCCCAGTCACTGCACCTGGAATTTTATCTCCACTGGCTCCAGCTGCCAAGGAGCCTGAGTCAAATGGGAACACAAGATCCAGAGGCTGAAGTGGAATTTACCCCATCTGAATAGAGCAGCAAGGTAGTCCCTGTACTGATGCCCATATTTTCGATGATACAGGAAGAAAGCCTTGGCTTCTGGCACACCAATATCCTAAAACATTGTTGCCATTCTCATCTTGTGCCCAGGTAGCACCTGAATTACTCCTTCTCCCACTCTCCACTCTCCCTTCAAGTCACATTGATTTTAAGAAGGACTAGAGTCCAGTAACTCTAAAATCAGCAATTTGTGAGCCTAATCCTACACAGCCTACAAGGAAAAGAACACTCAAATAGGGTCTCTAAAATTTCACATAGACTTTACTCAAGACTGAAACACATCTACCCTACAGCAGGAAGCTGGTCCTGCTGCTCCCTGCACATGCTGCAGATCCAAGTAACTCTCCAAAGGTAATCTTAAACAGACCCCATCACAATAAACCCCAGCAAGAGGTGAAAATCTGCAATTAATGATCACTGTCTATTTAGCATCTCCCATGAGCGATTCCAGAAAGCTGAAGTCTTGACATTTTGAGAATTATCAGAATCAATTTAATTAGTTGAAAAATGGTTATTCTCAGTATAACGACCACTCTAACTGCTCCTAAAGTACCCAAGGAAACCAGGATTTAAGAGCATTCAGAAGGACTTACCTGTTGAGACAATGATGCACTCCATGAAGTGGAGGATATGACAGATATGGTGCAGGGAATAAAAGGCTATCAGAAGGATTACAAAGGGACACACAATCCTAATGTTTCATAATAATTAAGCACCCTGAAACAGTTATCACAGCCGTTACTACACAGGCATGTTTGATGCAGACTTTTCCAGATTTTTAAATTATAGTGTAAATGATTATGCCATAGCATTTCCGGAAAAGGACTGGTCTTTTTTTCCCATTAAATTAAGATTCAAAGAGAATGTAGTGGGGAGAAAGCCACCCCACAACTCAATGAGTTCTTTAAATAGATAACACAGGACACAGGAATTATTCAGGGTTTTAATGAGACTTAGTATAGAAAGCAACAACAACAATCCTGAGACAAAACCTCACCAATTAGGAGACTTTTTATCTTGCTTTATGTTTAGCTTAGAAACCTTTGCATCCCTGCAGTCTACAAGCAAAAAAATTCTTTACATAGCAGGTTTCAAAGATTGCCTAACAATCAATATTTGGGAAGAGCTACATGAGAAATTTCCCCTGTGATTTAGCAATGACTCCGATTCCCCAAGGTCTATGTTACTGACATTGCTGCAAATGTAGCGCAAGCAATGAAAAATGGGAGCTGCACATACTGTGCTTTCCCTGTTGCCTTTACTCAAGTCATAACTCACTCTTGCATATACTGTAATTTAACCTGTGGAGATCCCAGAGGGGGCTGTATAAACACCATGTGGAAACTTAACCCGATCATTAAAACACTATCACAGATTTTGCAGATTATTGAGCATTTTCTAGTAGATCACTCAGTTAAACTTTCTTGTGTTAAGCAGGGCTTTGTCCGATTCATAAATTAATTTTTCATATTAGGCAAATCCCTACGGTACTTTGGCACCTAAAATCAGCCAGGAGCTGAGAAATGAAAGCCATGTACATCAAATTTCTGCATGTTTTCTGACAGATCTTAATCTCTTCCTTAGCGTGTCCCTTAAGGTGTCATAAGTCACTTTATAAAAAAATAAAATATACCACTGCTGGTTATAAATATGGAGCTGGGCAGCTGCTAAAGTTGCCCTTTGAGGAAAAGCTCGATCTTTGGGCAAAGACTGTGCTCTCTCTCACAAACACCCAGCTGAAGTCTGGCACCCATTCAGACCTGATACCCACCACTCAAATTGTTAGCAGGTATTAGCTGTCACGTTACATTAGCCCCTCATCATGCTATCTTGCATCATGCCAGCATATAATTTGATTTAATGGGACATGACGTGACATATGCAACGTGACGTGATGTGATGTGACAGCTACCATTTAAAGGGGAACACACCTATTTTCAAGTCAGATGTCCGTTATCAATTAAAGCTGCTCTGGTGATGGTCAGAAATTTATATGTCAAGCCCAAGCAAAACTAGCCAGCATGTGTTGCCTGTGCTACTGAACTGATGAGCTGGGAATCCGCCAGCTACCCAAATTATCCTTGGGTAATTTGACAGATCTGTAATATAAGCTCTGTGTATCAGTTCCGTGTCATATTTGCTCAGTACGACTGAAAGCATGTTTTTGCCATTTTTCTTCTTCATCCATCATAATTAAAATCACCTAAAACACTGATTTCCAAGCTGCAAGTTCCGTTCTGTTATTATCAGCTGCTGTGCTCGGTACATGAGAGAAAAAGAGGACAAACAATATTGTGCTGTAGCTGCAGTGAACAAAGTGCTGAGAGCATGGCAAAAACGGTCATTTAACTGACCAGACACAATGTGGAACTAATATGAAAGTTAGGAAGAGCAGCACACAGTGTAAGCAATAAAACCTTTTTGCATCCACTCCTGCGCAATGATTTTTTCTCCCTCAGTAAAGACATTAAGTGCTTGATGCTTAAAACCAAAAAAGATTTGCATAGGTGCAATGAGATTGTCATAAATCTGTTGTAGGCAACAGGCTATGGAATGTATGCATAATTCAGAAGGAGAGAGAGAGCTTGCAGATGAGTTCAGCATACGAGTGAAATTCAGACCCTGTAGTGCAGCAGCTTTACAATGCATAAGGAATGCATATTATCCTTATGCAGATTAAAGTATTGATTCTTCATCATTCCATAGTTTAGCCATTAATATTCATGCAAACCCTCTGGGCTGGTCACCTTGCAGGAACGCACAGAGCAGGGGAGGATCAGCCCCGTTTTCCGTCGGCGCCTCAGCTCTGGAGAGAGCTCTCTGTGCATCACCGTAACATGGCTTCCCGGGAGTGATATCCCTGCACTTGCTGCTCAGTTGACTGTTTCTGATGATCTTGCTGCTGCTGCAAAAAAAAAGGGTAAAGCTGCTGCCTCTAGATTTCCCGATGCAAAAATTGCACTTCAAGGCCGGATGGCAGCTTGAAGGTCACACACGCTGACGCCTCGCATGCCAGAGACAGGAAGCCTAATTTTAGCCCACAAGAAACTAGAGTGCTGATTAGAAAAAATGAGATTCTATAATGCTTCAAAAGCTTTACAGGGGAAAATTATTCTTAGCACAAGATATCCCATCATACCTATGGGATGCAATGCTTCAAGGATGTAGAAAGAAAAGGTTTCCATAATAAGTGGTGGAAATGAATGAAAAGTAATTACACAATTGTCTAAAGCAGTGAATGTTGAAAGAGAGTGTGGATATAATAGGATTATATAGTGATCCTTTACCTTATGATCATCCAGCATCATAAGATAATAGAGAAATAAGTAGCAGGCTATGGATTAAAGGTGCTGGAAATATTTATAGTTTTATTTCCTGGCATAGCAGTTTCTACAAAACCCTGCAACACGAACAGTAGACTGTGCCACCTTTTCCTCTACAAAACACTCCCAGATTTGGTATGAAGGCTCCCACATGGGTCTGTCTTATCAGAGAGCCTGGTCTCACCTGAGTGCCTAGGCAGGAGCAGACAGCCTGTGTGGTATCTGCCCCTGATGTTCTGCTAAGTGCCAGTGGTTGCCTCCATGAATTGGAGCCTGGTGCCTTAAGGAAAGGAAGTTATGCTGTTAGGAGAGGTTGTTTGACAGCCAGTTCCATTCATGATCACACATATTTTCCCTTTCTCCTCTTTGTAGCCCATATCATTCCTGCAGAATATGCTGCATTCACTTTCAGAGAAAAACAACTCTCTCCCTGCACTCATTTTTAAAACTGTGCTTAAGAGCATTTAGTGGCCAGAAGAGATGGGCAGATAGAGAAGGGCCATGACCAGCTCCTTACACATCACTTGCAACCACTGCTGAGAATCACACCAGGAATCTCCAGATGGGCAAACTCCTGGAAGAGCTCAGCAGGAGTTCCATGGCTGCACGACCAGCTCTGCCCTCACATACTGGTTACATCCAGTGTATCACTGATGCACTGCACATGATGACAATGAAAGATAAATGCTGTGCCTTCCACATCCTTTGTTTCAGTAATAAAGCAGCTTTGGGAAAGCTTTTTTTTCCCTCAGATTTATTCAGAATTTTCACTTCCCTGTTTGCAGTTACACATATTGCTTAACACTCACATAGTCTTCACTGTGAGTAATTTTCAGTTCTCAAATAGTTATAAGAATCATTTCTGAACTCCATATAATGAAATTACAAAAGAAGCATAACCAGTTCATAAAACATGCCACAAAGATTATTACCAACATTTCCGCTCCCCTAGACTCCACTTTTTGCCTGTGTCAAATCACAAGAATAACGTCAAGTTCTGGATTTGCTTTTGTAAGCATTTCTGAATGCATTTTTCCTACAGCTTTTTAGTAGAAAAATGAAAATAAACATGCCAGAGCAGGAAGCAGTAAAGTTAAAGGGAGCAGTGCCCCATTCAAAAGTTTCAGTCAAATTCTCCTATAGGCACCTGGCCCATCAGATATGGTGAAATTTGTTTGCTTGCATATACTAATTGATGGAGACTTGACAGATTATTGGCATAAATTGCTGAATTTATGCTCATTAATCTACAGTGCATTTTTCTTACTTCTTCACATGGTAATTTTGAACTAAATGCTTGTCCCTTCATTCTGTATAGAGTTCTTGGAAAAGCATTAGAAACAAGCAGGAACTGGCAAAGGGAAATCAGTATTGAATTGTTAGGGGTTATATTCCCATGTTTTGCACCTTCAGGCACAGTATTTATTTAATTATAATGATATATTTACCACTGGGGAATTTCTGCTCCCATCCAGATTTTAAAAGTTCACATCAAGGTCAGATATTGCATTTCAGACTCAAACTTCAGATTCCAAGTCTGACCAATTTTTTTTTTTAGCACACAGAGTACACAATTCCTCAAATTCAGGTAAATTTGAAAAGCAGTTAAGAACATAAAAACAGCCATACTGAGAATAGAAACCCCTCTAGCACAGTCTTCTGTCTCCAACAATGCCCATAAGTGGATAAGTAGGGAAAAGTATAAAAGCAGGACAAGTATAAATCATATTTCCCCTAATATTCACCCAAGCTCCACTTATTCTCAACTTAGGGACTTCCTGAACCAGGCATGATATCCATGTGTTGAGCTAAACCTCAGTGAATTTCTCCTCCATGAACTTGACCATTCTCCCCGTAGACTAAAAGAGAATTTTAGCACCCATCAATCTTTTGGCAAGATCAACTCCCCACTACATGAGATCCATGTCTTTTTATTTCTTTTAAAGCTGGCTCCTGCTACCTTTATTTGGTTTCCTCTGGCTCTGGGACAAGATACTGTGAGGAGAATGTGAACAACTGAGGCTTATCTGCACTTTATGATTTTATAGACTGCTATCAGAGGCTCCATCAGCCCTCTCTTTTCCAGACTGAAAGATCCTCATTTATTTAATCATTCCTAATGCAGATGATCTTCCATGCTTTGCTTATCTTTCAGACCTTTCATGGAGCCCTCTTCAGTTCTATAGCAGCCTTCTGGAGACCAGGGAGGAGAGAGGTCTGTAGGGGTGGCAAAACCTTCTCAGTGTCTAGTTGGAGGCAGATCATGGATTTTCACACAACATAATAATGATATTCTCCATTTCATTTTTTTTTTCCTAATGATTTCTAACATTTGATTTGTTTTCTACCTATTACTGAGCACTGAACTGACACCCTCAGGGACTTAGCTTAGATATTGGAATATCTGAGCCCAGAAAACACAGGATAAGATCACAAGACATCAGCATAGGTCTAGGCAGTTAGGATTTTTTTTTTTCTCATGTGCATCACCTGACATTTACCTACATTGAATTTATTTGCTATTTTATTCTGCAGACACTCACACTATCTGTTTTTCATTTGTCAAGCAAAACAAGGCAGATTATCTGTGTGTACATCAGCATCCTCTAGACACATTTTTAAAATGGGCTGTTTGTCCCATCAACTTTGAAGGATAGAAATTGCTCCTGCATTTGTTAAGGTATTTGCCCCGTCTGTCCAAGGAGGTCACAGCATGGATTTATTACAGCTTACTTCATTAAAATAATACCTTCATGGAGGGTCCACTGTGCTACATCCTCACTACTTAGACTTCTGAATACATCTACACAAAGCTGCTCAGAAAATCTCACATGTTTTTAACAGAATATTGAAATCAATATTCGTGGAAAGAGTTCCATTTCTAAACATTCAGCAAAACTCAGGCATAATTCTGGAGGGCTTTTGCCTTCCAGCTCAGAGATCAGTCTGGTTTTAAGCTCCTTGCTCCTAGTGCTGGTTGCTCTCAGCTCAGCAGGACTGTGATATTCCCTAGACTTTCCAGCTTCCAGTCTCTCTGGAGCCAGTTCCCAGATAAAGGTCTTGTGGCAGCCTCTTTGGGTCTTGGAAGCTCTGGCAACTGAACAAAAAAGCTGTCAAATGTTTCCAGCTTTGTTTATATTTTAAGGAATTGTTTTAACGGGCTGATCAGTTGCTCTGGTGTTATTTATTAGTGGGCAAATACAACCAATGGAAATTGTGTTACTTTCTGCCCACAGTTACAAGGAATTTCCAACGCTTTGCTGCACATTATCTATTTCCCCTCAGAAAAAATCTGGATTGTCTTTGATAAGAAAAACAATGCGGGAGTTTTACAAAACCAATATTTGCATAATTATATTGTGGGTTGGGTTTTATTTTTATATTTTCTGATTTTGCACCCACTTTGAGAAGAACTTTTGCACAACTAATTTTTGCAAAACCTCAACCATGCACAATTTGTTCATTGAAAGTGAAAAAAGGATATGTTTGTTTAGATTTCTGCCACCTTCAGATAACTTTTTTTGTTCAATTTCACAGATTTTAAAGATGTAAATTATTTAATAAATCACATCATTAGAAGAATATCTAAAATCAAATCTATTAAATTGTAAATGGACAGAATTAAGACTTCAGATATATTTCAGCAGGGAAATAACTTATTTATATGTTCATCCTAGTAACTGTTTCTTCAGAGGAAAAAAATTACTATCCATATACCCCTTCCAATTCCCTAATGAATTCTTCCATTGCCATTTGAAAACTTTTACACTGGAATAATCAGCTGTTTGATGGCTTACCATTAAAAATAAATAAATCAACAATTCAAACATGGTTTAGATTCCCACGGGAGGGAGGGCAGAAAAATTAAACAAAAAAATCACAAACGTAAATATTTCTAGGAATTATTTTCATTTAAAACCAAGTAGCATTTATTGATGAAAAAGCTTCAGCTGTATTGGAAATTCAAAACATCTGTTTTCAGAGAGAGCAGTGTCTATTTTCCATCAGTATTTACAAACATTCAGAAGTATCTATTTCCATGTGTGAGAACCACAAGCAGAAAACCCCAACTACTGAACTTTCCAATTCCTATAGAGACCTTTTCTCACAGATCTATGCCTTGTACTCTAGTTCTTGGAGATGATCTTTACTCTCACTGATTTAAAAGGGCAACTTGAATGATGAAGCGTTGCAGTAGAGGTCTATCGCATTTCAAATTTTAGATCCCCAAAAAAAGTGAAAAATTTTTGGCAGCATCATTAAAGTATCTGTTCTTCCTAAAATAGAAACAACAGAATACGCTTCAGCAACTCCTTGACTACACAAATCAGTAATTGCAAAGATCAGATGATTGTTCTTTTAGTACAGGAAAGAATCTCAATAGTTTTATAACAGAACAATTCCCGTGTGATTTTTTTTTTTTAGAAGACAAAATATAATCATTTTAACCCACAGATTAAAGTGCCTTTCTCCTTCAATTATATAAATCCTACAGCAGATTAGAAGACAAAATCATATCTCTGTCTACATTATGACCTGAAATGAAACAGGTTTTTTGCTATATTGACAGAAATCTTTATCTCCAGGGGCCTGCATTTGCTCTTACTGAAGTTAATGCAAAAAATCTAATTGGTTTCAATGGCAGCAGGAAACGTTCTGAGGCTCCATTCATGGGCCTTTTTGGAGGAAACACGAGGAGAACATTTGTGACCATTATCCCCTCCATCTTTTGCCATTTATCCTTTCTTTTCCTTTTGTCTCATATTTCAAAATTTTAATAGTTAGACATAATTGCTGGGGCTAGAAAGAAACTGCCATGTGGGAAGTGTATTTCTTGGGCACCTTTGAATTATTTTAAACTGTCAGCTCCCAGAGACTGCTGGCTGGCAAGACTCCTGCTCTGTTCCACAGTGTCAAATTCGATGTTGGATATTGTTCATTTTTTGGAAAGATGCACAGAATTATATTTGTACTTTGCATTAAAAATACAGCTAATTTTTTTATACATGAGCCTGAAGATGCAAAGTATTAGATTAACTAGGTCAGATTTCATGAAGGAAATGAGGGAAGGAAAAACATGGAAAAGGCAAAAATGTTTTCGGCACAAGTGAAAAACAAAAATATACTGTTTCCATCTAATTTTTTCCCCATAGGGATGCTTTTCATTGTTGGTTGGGATTTTTTTTGGTATACTTTAAATAAAGCAGGCATTATCAGTGAAAAATCATGAAGTAATTTAGTGAAGAAATTAAGAAGGAAAGGAAAAGGGCCCATGGACAGACAGGAATGGGAAAGCTAAGACACTATTCCTGGAATGGTCTGGGTTGGAAGATACCTTAAAGAACATCTATTCCCAACCCCCTGCCATGGGCAGGGACACTTTCCACTATGCCAGGTTGCACAGAGCCCCATCCAACCTGGCCTGGAACACTTCCAGGGATGGAGCAGCCACAGCTTCCCTGGGAAATCTGTGTCAATGTCTCTCCATTCTCACAGTAAAGAATTTCTCCCTAATATCTCATTCCTAAACACAACAACAGAAAAGGTCAGAATTCACACTGCTCACATTAATATTGCAAATCCACCTCTACAGAAATGGGAAACAAATTGAAATTAATTCATTGTTTACTGGTTTCCATATCCTCAAATCTTCTGAGCAATCAAATCTAAAACTAGTACAAGGTGACTACTCAAGTATCTTTCTAAAAGAAGTCAACTGCAGAAGAGTTTTTTCTGATTACTTTGTTCACTCAAACCAAGTGTTTCCACACTGCTAGAAAAAGTATTTCCATAAGTAAAGCCCAGTTGCAATCTAGTCACACACACACTAATAATACACAGCTCTTTTTCTCAGGCATATTATTTACATTATGGATTTATTATTGTCTTCGCTTATGTTGACACGAAATAATCTTTCATCTCCTTCTATGTTAAAGGAGTGCAAACGTCCTTTGCTCAGTAAATAATTCAAAGACATATAAATATTTTAAGAACAATAAGCAGTATATTTTGGAGCAGTGGAAGAGAACTGAAATTAGTTATTTGTAGCTGAGATCTTGATTGCAGCAACATAATTGTTTTTCAGTTTTCATTATCCCAGTGAACCAAATTTCTCCCTTTACTTTCAGACACTGAATATTTAGTTTCATCTGCAAAAGTAATTTTTATGAAAAAAACACAAAAGCATTCAAGCATGAACTTCCAATGCTTCCAAAATCTCTGTGCTAAACAAAAGGAAATTTGCTTATAATAATTTGTTTGTCCTGCATACAAAATTTAAAACCATGGTATATTAATGTTTTTTCTCAAATATTGTGTTTATGGGTTTGTAGATCCAACCTCACAGAATACTTGAATATAATTAACTTGTGAAAAAGTTTCAGTTAAAAGGAGCTTTTCTTGATCACACTGCAATAACAAAGAGGAAAAATTCTTATTCTTTTTGTATTCACATAGTAACTAAAGTTGAAATGATAAATCAAAACTGACCTACAGTCAAAAGTAATAGAAGTTTAGAAAGCTGAATAATGTGCAGACACAGCAAAAATTCATTTGGGAATCACTTATTGCTCACTATTTTCCTGTGATCTGAGGCTGGCCCTCAGATCTGCAATGCAGATCTCCAAAATCTGGAATGAGACAGGCTATAAGGCCTGGCAGGAGATCTACATTAATATTGTCAATGCATTCACTCATCATCTTCTTTCCCTTAAAAGATTAGCACAGAATTTATGTATCCCATTCTCTTTTCAGTGTTGGATAGGCCTGTCCTAAAACATGTAAGAAGCAAATCTTGAATCTCTACGTAGTAGTGAAATTTTAGGCACGGTTGACTTGGCATTAATTTTAAAATATGAAGGATAAAAAGATTCAGAAAAAAAAAATATGAAAAGTTATAGATTGCTTGCAGTACAAAGAGTCACCCATCTCTGAGCAGCCATCCCCTGTCACTCCTTCTCTCTGGATATCTCATAAGGGAGCATTTGGCTGCAGTTCTTCAACATGGCTTTGACAGCTGCAAACCTCAGTGCTACAGACAACTGGTTAAACCCCCAGAAATTTACAACTTCAATTTAAATTGTGCTTCTGAAACACAGACAGTGCAAATTCCAGAGAAAAATATCTGTTTGATCAGATACTATCTATGAAGGTAATTAAAAATATAGTTGTGGCAGGTTTTTTAGCCATTTGTGAACATAGTTAAATGTAAGCATGTCCCATGCTTCAGTAAATTTTAAGTGGAGACCCCATTCCAACTCCATCACACTACACTGCAGGACAAATACAGAGCTCAGAGAAACTTTGTCAGACGAAAAAGAAATACTTTGAGGAGAAAGGATGACCAAGAGTATGAAAGCTAGGGATTGACCTCACTCAGTCTCTTTTACAAAGTAACACATTCTTTTCGAAATCTTTGTCCATTTAAAACAAGGAGATTTTATAAGTTCTGGGTTAAGTCCCTTTTTCTTCATCCTATTGTGCCTTTCCTTAGCTTTCTCCTGAATAAGGCTTGTTATCCTCTGGTTTTTCCCCCTCTTCCTGTTTGTTTTAGAAGCCTGATGGTCACATAAAAAACTCTTTGAAGTCCAACAGAAATTTAGTAGCTGCCCTTGTGACCTTGATAAAGATCAAGGATAGACTTGACTTAAAACTACTAAAAGGCAATAGCAAAAAAAATTGGAAATATCCCATTAGAAAATACAGGAGAAATAACCCCTTCAGCCCTCAGAAATAGCAGAGATAAAGATGGTACATTTGCATACTCCCAAACATGGAAAACAACAATTTTAGTACAGCAACTACTTTTTCCAATAGATTTCTAATCTTTCAAGGGATTCGAGTGCTTATTTAATTATCTAATGCACATTTTGTCACAGGCGTTTTAGTGAGCTTTATTTTCAAATCCAGATGAAAGTATTGGAAAATATCTAACCAGAACTCCTACAGCTCCAGATACCTAAGGCAAGACCAATATTTTCCCCTTGTACAGCTCCTTTCCTTTGTACCTGGAAACCTGCAGGACCAGGTGGCTTTTTTTTAATTTTGACCAAGTTTCCAACCTAACTCCCTGTCAATCTCTACCTTGGCATTTTGGGAGAGACACGATGTTTCAGATGAGTTTCATTGTGATCAGAGTGACCAGTGAGGGCCATTACATGCACCACAGCGAAGTATTTGAAAAGGTTAACCTGGGAACTTTAAGAAATTATTAGTAGAACCATGGATTTTGTTTAGATTACTTTATGAGGAAAAAACATGATAACAAGACATCCTAATTGACTATATCCCATGGACTTTAAAAGTGTCAGAGCAATTTAGCCTTTAAAGCACTACATAAAATATTTTATCACATCTCTGCCTCAGTAACTTTAATAAACTACACAGCCTTCAGGGACCAGGCTCCTTATAAATTAACTGCCTTCAACTTGCTGCACAAGGGTCTTTATCTCTTGTCAGCTTAATTATGTGTTTAATTTTATTTTTAACATTTTTTAAAATGACCCACACCAAGAGAAGCCTAGATTGTTTAATTAAACAAATGAATATGATTATATCTAGCATGATCAAAGCACTAATTTGTCATACTAATGTTTTATATGAAGCTGATAGTTCCATTGTAGTGCTGATACACTAGTTTAGTCTAAAGTTTATCAGCTCACCTTTCCAGCAATAATTTAAAGTTTAAACTTTGTTCCACCACCCTCTTACAACTAATTGGCTATAGCTTTTCCCTGGTGTCTCAACAGAAGCCAGGCTCTAATAAGTTATTAAGCAATTTATAACGCATTATTGCTTATGCATGTGTTCCAAACTCACACTCTGCTCCAGAAGGGCTCAGATGAGCGTCTGGGTAGCAGAACGCAGCTGCACAAGAGGTTCACTTCAGTTGCAAAGGCCTCAAAGCACTTTAGCCACTTATGCTAAAGGGTAACAGAACTGGGAGAAGAGGCTTTCAGCTCTCTCTGTTGATTTGGTTGCAAGATGAGAGAGGAAAGGAAAGAGAACCAAAGTTTCTCAGCCCCAATCCTCAGAAAACACGCACCGACTTTGGGAGTCTGTATCCCTCTATATGCTCCCAAAGACTAGTTTACTTTTCACACTGAAATGCCATTAAATTAGAACAAAATCATTGGAAACTAGGCTATTCTGCTGCTCTGTGACAACACAGAGCAACAAGGTTACCATCAGACATTCAGTGTCACTGTGTGAGAAGCTCTGATAGGTGAGATTATTCTCTTTTCCCTTCCAAAAAACCTCTAGATTGGAGACCTCATTCAGAAATGAGACCCTGATTTTTTCAGATAAAAATGGGAGCTGAAGCCAGGTCTCCCACACTTGAGAAAGGCTCTAACACTGCACAACTGCCTAACAGGTGTGCAGAAGGAAGGACAACAGCATGACAGTAGTTTTGGGGCTGGAAACAGAGGTATTCAGAACCCAAATTCAGCACAGCTTCTCATTGCAAGGTTTCAATGAAAGGAGCACATTCCCAGGGCACTGAGGCAGGTACTAAGTCCATCAGTTGAATTGAAATTACCCATCACCCTCACTTTGCAAAGAGTAAGGAAGTAAAAAAGGGGAGCTAATGGGATTTTGAGAAGAGACCCAAGGAATATCTTGAGTGTTCAGGATCTGGTAGGCAGGCACAGTGGTGATGGCATCATGTGGATGGACCTGTGTTTCTGGAAGTTGTGTCTCCCTTTGGGGGCTCTCCATATTCCCACTTTCCCCTAGGAGCAAGCCTTTTTCTTCACAGAATTATTAGCGTTTCAGTCTCCTGACTTTTCAGAAAATATTCTGATTTTTTTGATGGATTGACTCCTGACCCATGCACACCAGGACTGGCAATAAGGGCAGAGTACATTTGCCTGCTTTAATATTAATATCACGTGTTGCCCTTTTAGGAAACTGCTTGGGAGTTATAGTCATGTAACACAGTAAAGGGAATCAATTGTTTCACATTTACTGAAGGCCCACAACAACCATCCTTCCCCAACCACGTGACAGAGTTCACAGAAGTGACAAGGCAGCAGATGTGGGAACATGATGAAGCACTAAGCACAGGCTATTTCCCCACTAGGCTGTAGGGTCCATTTGGTCAAGAGGCTCATCACTTCTAGAAAGCAGAGAAGGGGGAGTGGCTAGGGGTGACAAAGTCCTTCCTGTCACAGAGATGCCAACTATCACAATGGCTAATTTATACCAGGGCGTTTTCTAAGTATGGATTTAAAACTCAGGTCAGTAGAAGTCAAATATGTATTTTTTGAAACCTTCAGTGCCAGGATGACACCAGGCAGTAGATGGGAACAGTGCAGGGTGACACGATTTGATTGACGATGGTTCCACAGTGCATATGCAGATCAACTTCAGAAAGTGATAGAGAGCACCTGGTAAAAGTCCATGGTGAAGGTCAAAGCTGACAGAACCTTTATATATGTGGGAAGATGCCAGGAAAAGAGCAATAACTTTTAGGAATGCTAAAAGAAGTAAAAGCTGAAAAGTACAATTGCAAGATCTTGTGGAATTTATGGCTTGCTTGGTTAATGTGTCTGGCTGGCTGAATGATAGTTCCATTGTGGTAATAATACAATAGTTGAAAGTGAAGTTCAACTTCCCATCTTTCTAGACAAAATGTAGAACTTTCACTTTGTTCACAGTGCCCCTCAGACCAACAAGGACTGACTTGTTTTCTCAAATGCATTGCAGATGCTCATAAGTTATTACCCAATTACTTTTTTGCCACATGCATCCAGGCAGTTAGTACATGAAATTTAAGACTCACACTTAATGGAAAACTTTGTGGAGGATTTTAGTTAAAATGCTTCTCTATATAAACCCCAGATTTTTCTGTTTTCTTGGATAAATTTTTGCAAGTCCTTTGATTTTAAGAATTTCATTTCTTCCTCTGTTTGTGTCATCTGCAACCATTATGTTTTACTCATTTTTCTCCATAGAAATTATGTTCGCAATGAAGCATGATGACTTCAAGGCAGAAACAGAAAATAAACATTTAATATTTTCAAACTTAAAATATAAAATTATTGGTTTAACATAAGTAAAGTGTGATAGCTACCTATTGCAGAGGTAAAAGCACTGAACAGCCAATGGGGGCGAATCATCGAATGAATACAATAATTGATTTAAAAGGTACTGTGCTAGTTGTCCCCTAGCTGCAAAACTAGCTGAATTAAAGATATGATTGACAGCTGCTTCTCTTCAAGCTTTTTTGAATCATAACTCACTAAGAATGGTTTTCAGTTGTTGAAATTATGATGAAGCTCATGATTTAAGCCAAAACTTCCCACACCGAATGCTTGGACTCAGATGTTCCTTTGACTGTTGTATGAACTCTGTCCAGATTAAAAACTCTCCTATCATCACAATTTGCTCCTCTCTGTACAAGTTTGCAAAATCTCAACTAAACTCCCCCAAGATTCGTGTTCTGATTTGTAGCAGTCATCATGTTTTCCTCTTAGGTTCAGTTGCTGATCTGGAAAATAAGCCAGAAGGTTTTCCTCCCATAATCCTCCCATAATTTCTGTCTTCCCAATGACGAAGTTCTGTGGAGAAGGAAACCTTCTGAAAGTAGAAGAGCTAGACCCAAGGAATTAAAGGAAAGAAGGAAAAAGCAAAATGGACCACATGACCAAGAAATTGTTTAAAGATGGGATTCGTTCCTAGTGGCCTGTCCACCCCACTGAGAGGCATCTGAGCTGGGTTTGCAGATAGATACCAGAACGGCTTTGCAATTTCAGCCCCTGCACACCCTTGTCTCAGAGGAGGGTATTCCCACACCCCACAATCCCTGCCCCAGCAGCACTGTGCTGCCAGCCAGGGGAAAGTGCCTCTGCTCTGCCCACGAGTCACGTACAAATGCAAGCTCTGGTGTTTCACCTGTGTGCAACAGGGTGTGAAAATCAAGGTTGTACAACCCCTGACTGTGTACATGGAGGTGACTGGGCTGGCCTAATAATTTCTCTGGTTTTATAAACAGATGTGTAGATATATTTTTATATCTAGCCCATTAGATGAAATAACTATTCCATATCTATCAAGTAGGGGTGAAGGGATCCTCAGCTGCTGCAGCTGGTAAGAAATGGCACATTATAATATCACATTTGCTTTTATAAATCAGAAGAATCAAATTCCCAGACCAACTCTTAAGAACATCATTACTTCAGGTAATGTGGTACATTACATGACACACCTAACTTCTGCAAACTTCTAATAGTTGCTAAGAAATCCATTCCTTCACTAAAGTCATCAGATATTTCACTTACATCGAGGACTCTATTCTATGACAGTACCAGTTAAACGTCCATCTATTTTTTCTATGGCTTTCTCATTTGCTGAAAGCTTGGGCAACAGTACCCCTTAGGTTAATCCTAACATTTTAATTAGTTCCAAGCTGACAGCTATTTGTACTTCCAGTAATAAATTTTAAAGTCACTGAAAAGTAGATTAGTGAGTAATTTAGGAAAGCTTGCTCATGTGTTTCACTTTTCTGTGAAAGACAGACACGCTCATGAGATTAAGCTCTAGCCTGGCAGAGAACCTGTTTTTCCTAGCACATATTTGCTTCTGATGTCATAAATTATGTTTAAATCCTGACTTAGCTAGCCTGTTGGTGGCAAGTAGTTCACAGAAGACAGGCTCATTTGCAGTTATAATACTCAAGGAAGTGGTCCCATTCTTGGAGATACTGCCTGGTTGATGAACTAATTTGACCTTCCTCAGTTCTTTTTGTTTTACAGGTGCTGCTCCAGTACAACTGCCCATGGAGGTCACTGCATTTGCAAGCAAACTAAGTTGGCTTCCCTATCATTCACACCTCTGGATGGTCTCTCTCTCCATAAATATTTCTGGAAGACCTGTATTACCAGGGCTCTTGTTCATCTCAGAATACTGTATGTCATTTATGACAGAAAGAAAACTACTGTGCTCATAGGTAAGGTCTTATTGGAAGGCTTGTGTGTTGTTTTATTTATTTGTGAGGAAACTTCAAGTAGAGAAAGTGACCCTGACACTTTTTGACCCTGACTTGACAGGGTCAGGTCAGACTTAGCCAGTGACATAAAATTATGCACCAGTCCATCATTCTTCAATATATACTCCAGGGAATGAAAGAGAAATGAAAACCTGTTCCAGAGTATACAAATCTCTCTTTGCAACTCTAGACACTGCACAAACACACCTGATTTTCAGATGTCTTACAATATTGTAAGGTTATAATACAGAATTTTACAAATTCATTCACTGCTGTACCATCAGATTTGAACCTTGCTTGTGCTTCCACAAATAAAACAGGAATGTGCTTTCTGTTACAGATGCTGGAAATGACTAGATAATGCATTTCACTACCATGCCAATGGTTATTTTCTTTCACTTATCATCTTTTGTTCACTGCCAGTTATTTCAGTTGGCAGATGTGGTTTCACAATCCTCTATAATTGTATCTGCTAACATTGCATAGCTGAAAGTTCCTCTCAAGAGCATCTTTAGATGTTTCTTATGTCCACTGCAGGTCTGTTTCCCATTAGTTATTTCCTTACAGAATAATTTCTTCAGTAAATGCCTCTTATCCAACTGTGGAAGGCAATCTCCTTATCCAGCTGTGATAGGAAATGGTACCACACATTCCCTTTTCAGCTTCTGGCTAGCCCAGCACAAAAATAAAGCAACTGTGCTCCTCAGAAAGAGCTCAGCTAACCCCACTGCAAGTGTTTCTATATTTTCTCTTTCTGTAATATTTGTTCACATTCCTGCAGGGGATGACTAGAGAGGAACCTATCAAAGGGTTTTCCTAGCAAAAGGAGCAGAATAATGTAGGATATGCTAGGTAAGATCAGATCAGTTTAGTGGTCAGTAAATGTAGACCAGAATAAAAATTGGTTTAAAATGTTAAGAAATTCTCCAGGTGTTTTGACAGTAGGCATAAACAAGTGACACATGATAGATGTTAGAACAGATACAGCAATTAAATCAAAATAATTTTCATATTTTGACTCTTCTCCCCACCCCATCCTTATAAAGAACCAAACACTATCTAATCAACATTTGATGTCTTCCCCACTGCTTCATAAAGACATTTTTAATTCCCTTCAGGCAGTCACATTAATAACAAAAAGTTCAGTTTCTGTTCTAGAAATATTTTGGAACCCCATGCATACATACACACACGAAGTGAGAGTAAATAGTTGCTGTAAACAAAATGAAAAACTGCTAAAATTTAGACTTTGCTAAAAACTAATTTGGTTTCTCAGTAATGTTAGAATCATCACAAACACTAATCTACAGCTGGTAGTCTCAACTGTTCCTTCACTTGTATGTGATTAAAGACGGGTATAAAAGTCTAAAAAACTAATGTGAAAATTAAAATTGAAATTTTAAAAATACACTGATGAGAATAGGACAAGAATTTTTTTTCTTTCCTTAATTATATTTGAATTGCAGCTTATTTCTTACATCATAGAATGGTTTGTGTTGGAAGGGACCTTAAATATCATCTAGTTCCAGATCATTCTAGTTCCATGGGCAGTGACAGCTTGCACTAAAACAGGTTGCTCACAGCCTGCCTTGTGAAGAATTTCTTCCTAATATCCTGTCCAAACCAACCCTCTGTCAGTTTAAAGCCATAAAAACAAACAAACAAACAAATCCA